>JARQOC010000004.1:318192473-318595037 GCA_033576535.1 Allobates femoralis
TCGGAAGCTGTCACGGAGCACTTCCGGGCCGTGGTTGGCAGGCGCTGCGAACCACACACAGTCTGTGATTCTGAGAGATTCAGATGAGCTGCAGCTCATCGATATCTCTCAGAAGCGATCGGACTGTGCAGCAGGGTGCCTCTCTATGGAGCTGTGTAAAACTATGAATCAATTAAAAAATAAAGTTTTTAAAAACGTAAAACTTCAAATCACCCCCCTTTTCCCCCATTCATAATAAAAGTATTAAAAAAATACACGTTTGGTATCACCGCGTTCAGAATCACCCCATCTATCAACATATAAAATTAATTATTGAGAGCCGTAAACTGCGTAACGAATAAAAAGGTCCAAACACCAAAATTACGTTTTTTTGGTTGCCGCAACATTGCTATAAAATGCAATAACGGGTGATTAAAACAGAGCATCCACCGAAAAATGGTATCATTAGAAACATCAGCTCAAGACGCAAAAAATAAGCTATCACACAGCCCCAAACCCCAAAAAATGAAGACGCTATGGGTCGCAGAACATGGCACAAAATTGAATTTTTTTTCACCACTTAGATACCAGTAAAGGTATACATGTTTGGTGTCTACGAACGCAAACCAACCTGAGGTATAGTTGCTGACTGATTCTAGATCACAGTACAGCTTCTATGGGTCTCACATGTATACTATTTATTGATCACAACATAGAGAGTATTTCATTGTTTACAATGCCATAACTTCTTATTCTGTAATATAACCTCTTGCTTTAAACCCCTTCTCGACCTATGATGCACATGTGTGTCATAGGCCGCCTCCCATCGTTTGAGCCTGTGAGTCTGCATCCTTCCCCCCACATCTCAGCTGATCTCATCAGCCAAGGTGTGTATCTAACAGGGCTGATCAGATCCGCAATCTGATCAGCGCTGTTAACCCTATGGATTGCGCTGTCATTCAAAGACAGCACGATCCAAAGCACCTGGCGGGGAACGTGCAGATCTCGGCCGGGATCTCGGGTCTTATAAAGCAATCAATTGACCTGCATCATGTCACCTGCAGAGCCTGGGGTCTTGTAATGACCTCAGAAGCTGTCTGCAATTGCTTGATGCTGGTGATGACCCAGTGACATCACCAGCATTGAGTGATCACTTTCTCCTGTCTTTTGATGAGCAGCAGCTCATAGAAAGACAAGACAAGCGATCAGACTGTGGATCACTAATGGCCACTTTACACGTCCCAACGTCAGTCCGATATTGGATCCAATGCCGCGGGAGCGTGCTTTTTCTGGGCAGAATTCCAAGATTGCATCGGAGATGTTACACAGCGCGATATCGGCAGGCAACACCACTATGATATGTATGCCCCCTTGTACAGCCGACCCAGTTACGACCATTTAACATGGGACAGGATAGGGGAAGTTGTACTCCACATCGTAGTTGGGCTTTTACACAGCACGATCCTGCCACAACGCCCATCCAATATCGGGCCATTGGAGAGCAGGCTCATTTGATCCCCGATATCGTTTTTGCATCGTTCATGCATCATATTGGACATTTATACCATACAACGCACGAACGATATTGGGGACAATGCACGAACCACGTGACTTTTGGTCGGAGTTGGACGCCGATATCGGGACGTGCAAAGTGGCCATTAGACCCTCTGTTGGACAGTGTAAGATATAAAAAAAAATTTTTTTAAAAGTATGAAAAAAAATCATAAACTTTCAAATCACCCCCTTTTGTGCCATTGAAAATAAAACTATTAAAAAAAAACAAAAATAAACACATTTGGTATCGCTGTGTTCAAAAATGCTCTGTCTATCAAAATATAAAATCAATTCATCAGATTGGTAAACTATGTAACGGAAAAAAAAGTGCAATGCCAAAATTACATTTTTTTGGTTGCCGGAGCATTGTAATAAAATAAAATAACTGGCAATAAAAACAGCGCATCTACCCGAAAATGAAATCATTAGAAATATCAACTCAAGATGCAAAAAATAATCTGTCACACAGTTTTAGATCCCAAAAAATGAGAACGCTGTAGGTCACGGAAAATGGCACCAAAAGCACAATTCTCTATTTTTGAAAAAGCTTCTGATTTTTTTCACCACTTAGATAACAGTGAAAGTAGACATGTTCGGTATCTACGAACTTGTACCAACCTGAGATATCATACCAACATCATCATGTTTCATTAACACTATAAGTAGCTCTGGTAAATACAGGTCTTTATTTATTATGGACATTTTATAAGGTTTTTTTTTAGTCACTTTTCTTTTTGTCTTGTAGTATTAGTTGCAGTCAACTCATGACTTTACATAAAAAGGGTCTTTTTTCTGTCTTGAATTGTATTTGCAATTTTTTTTGCGCCAAATGGTGCAAAAGTTGTGCCACTATAGCGGCACACACAAAAACTAAACCAGGGAAAAACTAAAGTAGCGTGATCACAAATTTTGAATATTAAAAAAGCTGCATTTGAAGAACTATCTATTCCAATACAGGGGGGTACACCTCCATTTATTTACAAGTGGGAGCCAGATCTCAACAGATCATTCACAGCTTCTGAGGTGGGGACTCTCCTCCTCTGCACGCGCAGCTCGTCTATATATGCAGTGTCCCAGGAGAGGAATTACAGGGTGGTGGCGAGATGGTACAGGTGCCCTGCGGAGATCCATAGGATATTCCCCTCGGTATCGGCGTCATGCTGGAGATGCTCGGCTGCAGAAGGAACTTATTTGCATGTTTGGTGGTCCTGTCCCGCTATTCAGGTATTTTGGCAACAAGTCTTTGCATTGTATACCGCGGTGTGTGGTCAACCGCTCTCCCCGTCTCCGGAACTGGCCCTTCTAAATTTACCACAAGGTTCTGTCTCGTCCTTCAAGAAGGGGCTGTTACGTCATTTTTTGACGGCAGCTAGGAGACTTATACCAAGATACTGGAAACAGATCAGATGCCCCTCCAAGGAAGAACTGGTGACAGAGGTTAGCGATATTTGTAGGATGGAGGACCTGTTACACCAATCTAGCTCCACGACCCAGGATACTGACAGATTTTTCCAGACCTGGTCGTCATGGCTTATGTTTAGGGAATCCCCTGCTCTTGCCTCATGGCTTGCGGCATAATCCTTGACCTACAGATATCGGCTATCCCCCGGGCGTCCCCTATCCTGACCCCTTATCGTGAACCCCCTGCTCCATTTTGTCTTTCTCCTCCCTCTGCTACTTTATACCCCCTCTAGGGTCCTTATTTCCCGCTATTCCCCCCTCTCTTCTCTCTTTCTCTTTATCCTTACTTGACCTCCTTTTTCCTCTTATTTTACCTTTTTGAGTATGCTTCATTGCCTCTATTCGGTTTATCGCGTGGATTTTAGGTGTGTTCCAGAAACCAGCTTATGAAGAATTGGGACTAATAATGTTCTGGACTCACTACCACCACAGGAACTTATATGGCTTTGTTTCCATGATCTTGCATGTTACTCCTGTCAGGTCATATTTTTCTTTTGCCTCCACAGCGATGTTCAATACGCTGTGCATTATGTTGATGCACTATGCTTCAAATTGTTGTGTTATGTCGTTTCATACTTTAATAAAAACAGATTTACCACAAAAAAGCTGCATTTGAAGAATGAGACAAAAACATCTGGAATTGTTAAATGCAGCCCACGAAGCAGAAAATAAAGAAAAATAACAGGCGAGCACATATGATAATATAGCATAAAAATATATGTACGGTAATATATATTTTTATATATATATATATAATGGACGTAAAAAAAGATAGAATAAGGAACTGGGTAAGAACAAAAAAAGTGCAAAACACACAAAAAACAGACACAAAGGCAATAAATTGGTGCCACGGTGTCCGGGGATGGGAACAATGTACAGAGGAGGATGCTGAATTAGCCTACGTCTATGACGCAGTTTACACAGAGTAGCTTCTCATTTACTTTGTATTGCAGAAACTTTGGTACAAATATTTTTTCGCTCAAACAGTGCAGAGATGGACAAGTAAAAAAAATTAAACAGGTAATATTTAAAAAAACAGAGATAACACTATAGGTTGCAGAACATTACGTTATTATGCATTGTATTCCAGTGTTGTAGTTAAAAAGAGGCTGCTTCTTGTTCTTTAAGGCAACCTTGTAAAACAATACAGATATTTCCGTCCGTCAATAACATTTGGTTACTGCTCCTCCGGGAATTCTCCTAATTACATAACCTCAGCTTGTCACTAGATGAAATTCCAGGGGATTCATACCTAATCTACTAATAAATAATCAAATGTCATAAAGGACCTATGTAAAACTCTATACTTTAGGCAATGGTATGGAGATTAATGGAAGGTAAGTTGTATACTTTTCTGAAGGTTATGCATAAATCTGAATAAAATGAATAAAGTCACTTTATGCAGTGATGAATCTAGATTTATTCCTGAGCTTCTCTATTCAGGAGCTATCCCCGCTGGAAATCTTATCTGATACTTAACTTATGAACCATACATCACCCAATGATTGCAATATTGCACTGCAAAGAGGATTCATGTCAAAACAAAGTTTTTTTTATTTATTTTTATTTTGGCAAAAACTAAATAATGCCATGGGCAGCAGCTAAAGTAGACAGCTGATGAATAGTGCCCAAGTGTCAATGTGGCACATTTAATCATTATGCGGAGCTGCTATTTATTTGCATGAAAGCCCAATAAATCTTCTTCAAAGTCACAGTTATAGAGCATGTCTTCATTTGTCAATGTCCCGAATCTGATGTTTAATTTACTATAATTACAGGAAATGCCTCCAAACTTTAAAACCTTTGAAAGTAAGTCGATTAATCTGCTGCTCGTACTCAGCTCTCACTCTCTTCATGCTATAATTGAAAATCTGTATCTCATTGTTTTATGACTCGAATTCATCTCCCAACATACATCAGAATGGAGGCTGGTGGAACAATTGGATTTGTGCATACCATTTATTAGGCATGTCTGGTGTAGAAAACATTCACTCCAGCCTGGTGACTAATATATGGGCAACAAGCTATGATTTACAAGGCAGTCATTTACCCAGCAATGTGGAGAACGCAAAAATGCAAATCCCATTACATATATGAAAACAAACTATTTATATTCATTTCTTTAATTATGCTTCCCATAAAACAAAAGATAATTTCTCTTTCTAGTATTCTGATCACTTAAACTGAAATTGCATTATCATAAAAGCAGAATATTAAAAAAGGAAAGATGAATATAGGGAGAGGAAACACAAAGAATCAGCAATTAGATGATAAGGGATTTTTTTAATATACACATGCAACGATTACAAAATATTAGGTAGAAATTATCTGTATTGTGTATCATGCAGCTATAAGGGTTGCTGGCTCTAGTGGTGGTGCTTGTTCTAGTGGTGGTGCTGGCTCTAGTGCAAATACAGGCTCTAATGAGGGTGCTGGTTCTAGTGGGAGTGGTAGCGCTAGCGGTGGTGCTAGTTCTAGTGCACGTACGGGCTCTGGTGAGTGTGCTGGTTCTAGTGGGGGTGCTGGCTCTAGTGGGAGTGCTCATTCTAGTGGAAGTGCTGGCTTTAGGTGGAGTGCTGGCCCTACTGAGGGTGCTGGTTCTAGTGGCAGTGCTGGCTCTAGTGGGAGTTCTGGCTCTAGTGGAAGTGCTCATTCTAGTGGAAGTGCTGGCTCTAGCAGGAGTGCTGGCCCTACTGAGGGTGCTGGGTCTAGTGGCAGTGCTAGCTCTAGTGGGGGTGCTGGTTCTAGTGGGTTTGCTGGTTCTAGTGGGCGTGCTGGCTCTAGTGGGGGTGTTGGCTCCAGTGGGACTGCTGGCTCTAACGGGGGTACTGGTTTAAGTGGGAGTGCTGTTCTAGTGGAAGTGCTGGTTTAGTGGGATACGGAAGTAGTGGGAGTGCTGGGCCGAATGAGGGTGCTGTTCTTGTGACAGTGCTAGCTCTAGTGGGGGTGCTGGGTCTAGTGGGGGTGCCGGTTCAAATGGGGGTACTGATTCTAGTGGGCGTGCTGGTTCTAGTGGGGGTGTTGGCTCTAGCAGGGGAGTGCCAGTTCTAGTAGGGGTGCCAGGTCTAGTGGGGGTGCTGGTTCTAGTATAAGTGCCAGCTCTAATGGGGTTGCTGGCTCTAGTGGGGGTGCTAGCTTGAGTGTGCAGTATGTCCCCAACCTCAGTCACAGTAATACTGGGAAATAGTTCAAATGATATTTGTCAGAAAGTGCCAAGTTGTGTCTATTTACCCCTTCATACCAGGGCGATTTTCCATTTTTCTGTTTTATATTTTTTCTATTCTTCCAAGAGCCATATTTTTTTATTTTTCTATCAATATCGCCATATGAATCTTGTCTTTTGTGGGACAAGTTGTCCTTTGAATGACACCATTCATTCTACCACATAGTGCACTGAAAAATGGGGGAAAAATAACAAGTGCGATGAAAATGCAAAAAAAAAGTGCAATTCCGCAATGTTTTTTTTTTATTTACCATGTTCAATATGGTAAAATTGACCTGGCAGTGTGATTTCCCAGGTTAGTAAAAGAACATAAATACCAAAACAAACATATATAGTTTTTCTTTTCAATTTAAGTGGTGAAAAATTCCAAAGTTGGTCAAAACATTTTTTTCAGTTTTCCCATTTTCTGTAACATTTTCATATTTCAGGATGGGGGTCTGCATGTGGGCTTATATTTTTTGCCCTAAGCTGACATTTTTACTGATACCATTATTGGGTAAGTATAATGTTTTGATCGCCTCTTATTGCATTTTATTTCATTATTGCGGTGATAAAAAAAAAAACAGTAACTCTGGCTTTTTTACATTTTTTTCATTATTTAGTTAAAAGATTACATTAATTTATTTTATGTTTTAATAGATTAGGCATTTCTGAATGCAGCGATACCAATTATGTAGATTTAGACTTCATAAAGGGTGATTTCAATTTTTTAATATTTTTTACATTTTTAACTTTTTATTTTACTTTTTTCTGGATTTGATAGTCCAATTAGGGTAATAAAGCTGCAATCATCCGATCACCCATGTTATACTCTGTATAGCTGAAATGATGATCTCCTTTGAATGCCGATGTGCAGCAAGCATTAACAGATGGATCGTAATGATAGATATGAGGATCATCAGCTGAACCCCGGCTGTCACGCCAACCCATAGGCGCCCTGCAAGCACATGACAGGGGAAACGAAGGGTGGAATTATTGAGGCATTTCCTATCAGCATATGTTAAATGCTGATGACAGAGATTGACAGCAGTATTTAAATGGTACACCAGCTGTCTTTAAAGGTACTTGATGGCTGATTAAATCAGTCTGGAAGCCCACAGCAAAAGTAAAGGCATGGCAGATGAAGTAAATATACATCATGAAGGAGTTAATAAAATGCGTCTCTCTGCACTATGTGTCCAGGGGTCTCATGTTCACCAGACATAATGTAGGGAAGTTCATTGCTGGTGGCTGCCTCAGTCTTCCAGAATCACTTGACCATAGCTGGCTCACCTCAATTCACTATATAGGACTGAGCATCTAAACAAACTACAGTCCAATAGCAAAAAATGGGGGGCAACATATATAAAGAAATAGCAAAAACAGAGGCCCAAGGATCTTAAATTAGACATGGTTAGTCACAAGGTGCAGCTCATCAATACATATTTACAACCTGAGATACTAAGCTCATGCACACTTATAAACCCTGTTTAGGAAAATAACAAATCCAACTAGTATAGCAAGTGCACAATGTTTATTCAAGTGAACACCAGTTGGACAATAAAAAAAAACAGGGCAAATTACAAAGGTTACAAACCAATGACACTGTGAGGGACAGACAATAGCTACATAATATCTAATTAAAATCTTAATAACATGGGTATATAATTAGTGCTCAGCAACATAATCACAAATCAATTAAAAAAGGGGACAATCCGACATACAAGGAGAGTATAAACGTTGCATCGGAAAAAGTAGTAAAACAGTACCATGTAAAGCTTCCTGTACTATGTGCTATGTTAGATCATGGCTGCTAAACCCACTCACCCATAGAGAATCGTGCTAAGAGTATGCAACACGTGTCTGGGGCAACCCCGACACGTGTTTCACTACCTTTTTCAGAGGGTTTGTGCACAGGAGTGTGGGGAAATGGTGTCTTAATAGGCCACCATGGCCCCCAGATTGGCGTTCTTATGCCACAGGTGCACAGAGAGCGGATCACAATGCCGCATCTCCAGCCGTGATGTGGCTTCCAGTATCAGATGTTAATTCTGGTGACATCACTATACCGGAAGCTGCGCATCACGTGGTCTGCACATGCGCGATCGACGCTCTACTTACTGCGTCTGCGCCGTGAATCACAGCGCCATATTAGAAGTGGGCAGTAGTATGGGCATCCAGTTTCTAATAAGAAGAAGCATTACAAATGTATACATTAGCAAGAACTTAGTATGGGGGCCTCCTGAATTGCCCAGGGAAGAACACAAGGGTCTTTTACATAGGACAAAAGTCCATATTAAATAGTAGAAGTCCAGATCCAAATGGCGGGCAGTAATGTTGGAAAAGTGACAGTCATGCTGGGCATCCATGAGTTCCTCCACGATGCTTGTCAATAACATTTCCAATATGAGATACAATAGGGTACCGCCACAAGTTTCAAGTCCAAGGGACCAAGGACAGACATTTTTGACACCAAGGGCTGTATAATAAGTGAAAAAGACATACAGTCCCTGACAAAAGTCTAGGAATTCACTGTGTTGAGCGCTCTAGCCAGCTGCCCGCAGTGTTTTCTTGGACTGGTCTCCCTGAGATCAGTGAATACTTTCTGATGTTGGTCTACTAGGCCTTGCTTCCACCTAGCCAGAATCCTACTTCACACTGATGAGGGGCAACACCCCGAAACAGCTGTCTGTGGATGGATACCTGGTCTTGGTATTGCCTTGTCATATCTCTAAGCTTGTAAAAGAGCTGGATATTGACTTAAAGGGCCACTTAACATGGTGGTTATGGTGTTTTCCGCAAGGAGCCACCCCTTAACTGGGTCCTTCCCTGGAAGGATATCTGGCTAGTCCTGTGTTTGAGACTCCTAACCGAGGCTCCACAGACTTATTTGCATATTCATAATTCCCAGGAGGCAATGCGCCTTGGAATTCACTGTGTTGAGCGCTCTAGCCAGCTGCCCGCAGTGTTTTCTTGGACTGGTCTCCCTGAGATCAGTGAATACTTTGTGATGCTGACAAAAGTTATGTCTCTTATCCATGTTATGTAAATAAAAGCTTATAACTTGACGTTAAATTCATCAATTGGTTTTATAAATTACTGTTTTGAAAGCTGAAACCCTCCCAAATGTGGTTTAGGTTAAGAAAATAAATTGGCATCAATGCTGATATATTAATTATTTAATGAACACAGAATGGTCAGATTTTGGGAAGACAAAAGTTTTGTCGCCTGGTCATATAATGCACCCAATCCTAGTTTACATGCACACCTGTGCTCCGTAAATGATCGGTTAATTAGTGGGTGTGTATAAAAAGAAACCCAGCACCCCAGACCTTCACTTGAACTGCAACTTGAGCTCTGACAACATGCAAAAATCCACCCTACGACCAAAGCCTTGATTATCAAGTGGTTGAAGACCAGATCCACTGCAGAGGTGGCTAGCACCTTTAATGTGTCTCAGCGTCAATTACAAGGAAATAAAAAAAGATTTGAAGAGACTGGAGATGTGTTTGACAAGCCCAGGTCCGGCAGACCCCGCAAGGCAACTGCTCAGGAAGAACGTTTGTTGGTTAGAAAATCCAAAGCAAGCCCCTCTTCCACTGCAGCAGAGCTCCAACAGGCCTGGGTACCTCAAGTCCCTGTGTCAACTAGAACAGTTTGTAGGATTCTGTCTCGAAATGGCCTCCATGGTCGAATCAATGCCCAGAAGCCAGCACTAAACTAAATGCAAAGGCCACACGTTTTTTTTATTTGCCAAGTCCCACAGCCTGCTAAACAGATGGACGCTGGAAAAGTGGCAGACTTTAGGATTTCTCCGATGAATCTTCAGTAGCAGTACACCACAGCCACCGCAAATACTGCAGGAGACCTACTGGAGCCCGTATGGATCCAAATTTGATGGTGGGAAGATCATGGTCAGGGGTCACATTCAGTATGGGGGTGTGCAAAACATTTGCAAGGTGGAAGGCAATATCAATAGCCTAAAATATCAAAGAAGTATTAGCTATCTCTTACATTCCAAATCATAAAAGGGGTCAAATTCTGCAGCAGGATGGTGCTCCATCTCAAACATCCATCTCTACAACAAAGTTCCTCCAGGTAAAAATGATCAAGGTGCCCAAAGTCTGGCCAGCCCAGTCACCAGACATGAACAGCATTGAGCATGTTTGGGGAAGGATGAAATAGGATGAAATAGGAAGCTTGGAAGACAAAACCAAATAATCTAGATGAACTCTGGGAGGCATGTAAGACTGCATTCTTTGCTATTCCTGATGACTTCATTAATAAATTGCATGATTCCATGGATGAAGTCCTTCAGGGTCATGGAAGTCACACAAAATATTAAATATGACTCTAATAGCACCACAACTTCATTCACCAATGTTATGCAACATATATTTGTATTAGAAGTTAATTATTTGTTTGAATATCACATTACTTTCTGTGGGCGACAAAAGTTTGTCTTGCCAAAATCTGACCATTCTGTGTTCATTAAATGATCAATATTTCAGCATTGATGCCAATTTATTTCTTAACCTAAACCGCATTTGGAGGGTTTCAGATTTTAAAATTTATAAAACCAATGGATAAATTTAACGTCAGGTCATAAGCTTTTATTTACATAACATGGATAAGCGACATAACTTTTGTCAGGGACTATATATAAATAAAAACACTCCTATAAAAGTTAGCTCAAAGGCAAGAAACATATACAAGGTAACAGCAGCATCAGGAATTCAATAGGAAGGAGGATTCAATTCCAGCTGATCCAGGACAGGCCCCCATTAAAGAAAAGCTGCAAAGCTTAATTTTTCGTTAAGGCCATATGTGCTCATGGTTCTCAGCCTTACTATCCACTGACACTCCAGCTGGGCAGGGCGGTTCTTAAGATCACCACCCCTACTCCTCAAATGCACCATATCTATGCCACGAACACGTAAGCATTTAGGGTTGCAGCCGTGGCACAACTTATAGTGCTTGGGGATATTCCGCAAGAGGATCACATCATCGGTGTCAGCTGCACCTATGATATCCCTGATGTGTTCCCTCACATGGACCCTCAGATCCCTGGAAGAAAGCCCTATATATACCAGACCACAACCACAGGTGACATAATAGATCACCCCCTTAGAACTACAGAAAATATACTTCCTAATGGTGAAATCTCTTGAACTGTCCGTCGATTTGAAGGTTTTAGATGTTATAATATTTTGACATGCTAGACAGGAGCCACAGGGATAGATACCAAACCTTGGTACAAAAGGACCAAAGGGTGAGATGGTATTAGGTACAAAGTGACTATGCACAAGCCTATCCCTGAGGCTTCTGCCCAGCCTCACCATCATCAGCGGACGGTCAGGTAGAAAATCATGTAAAGTAGGATCTGTCCTCAGTATATCCCAGTGTTGGGTAAGAATGTACCTGATTTCATACTATTGACTATTATGCATTGAGATAAATCTCAGCTGTGGCTTAGTGGTCTCGCTCACTCTTGGACCGACTCCAAGGAACCGAGAACGTGTTTTTTTTCTTGCTCGTCTATAGCCCTGCTGAATGCAGCGATTACTGTACCCCCGAGCCCTGAACCTCTCCTGCATGTCCACAGCTCGACACTCAAAGTCACCATCCCTGGAGCAGATCTGTCGTAAGCACAGGAACTGACCCACAGGGATGGCCTTTATGGTGGAAAAAGAGTGCGAAGTGTGGCATGCAGGAGAGTTAACTGAGGTCTTTTTACGAAAAATATCCATCTCAACTCCTCCTTCCGGAAGGACTAGGAATTTAAGATCTAAAAAGTTGATATCATGATCCCCCAATTCTAGGTGAAATGGATGTTGAAGTTGTTGGAATTCAGACGACCCACAAAAGTCTCAAGCTCCATGTCGGTCCCACCCCACACAACAAAGACATCGTCAATATAATGAAGCCAGCACTGGGCATGGGAGGAAACACACACACCCACGCCAAAAACCTACCTCTCCCAGTAACCCACAAAGAGGTTTGATTATGAGGGCACGCACGCCACCCCCATCGCAGTGCCGCATTGCTCGAGGCACAACAAGTCATTGAAGATGAAAAAATTATGGGACAACACGAGCTCCATCAACTCCACCACCAGTCTCCACAAATCACTCCAGTTATTCATCCGGAGGTAATGCTCAACTGCCCGTAATCTGCCGTTGTGTCCTATATTAGTGTATATCCAGGATAGAGGACAGCTCACCTAAAAATGTATTCAGAGGGCTGGAGGGAAGGGTGATGTAATAATCCCTACTTCTCAATTGTTTCCGTGCTTCCCTCAAATAGAGTGTTGTTGGCCAGATAACCACATTAACCCTTTTGTCCACAGGTTTTCATCCTTTAGCTGTTGTAATTCCTCAATCAACTTCTTGTGATTAAGGGAGAGATTATGCTGTATTCCCTAGGTCAGTGAGATCGTTCACAACAAGGCGATTGAAGATCTCGAACTGTGGACAAATAGAGAATGGGAGAAAGGTGGTAGACCTGAGGAGAATATGCATCGGAAATTTACCTTGAGTAGGGGGTTACCCTCCTCCTCCAGATCCTCCAAGTTGTTGAGTGCCTCCTGTTCCTGGTCGGTGAGCCACAAGGTCCCAGTCTTCTTTTTGGCATGTAGTTTATGTAGGACAAGTTTCTGAATAAACAAGCTCACTTCCTTAAACACTGGAAAATAATCGGCTTTATTAGTGGGGACAAAATTTAGGCCCAATTTTAGAACTTCAAGTTGGTTTACTTGAGGTTCAGATAAATTAATGACCACCAGGTCACCACGTCTGACCCCAACCCGTGATGCCACACAACAGCTCACCGTCGAAAGATCTTTCTGTCCAGTATTTTTGGCCACCGCCCTAGTGACCAGACCTGTACATCCACCGGTAGCCGCTCCTGAATCTTCCTCCTCAAATGAGATGGAGGACAGTGAAATATTGATAGGGAGGGGGTTAATAGTGCATTCAGTGGGAGTTTATTGTTCTTCCCATACCCACTCCTCCATCGATACACCCTGTTACTTTTAAAGTCAGTCTGGTCATGCTGGTATTTTTTTGTCTTTGTGGAAACTCTTTCCCCCCTGTAAGATAATCTTTTTCAATCGACTCATTCAATCTCTTCCACTCCTCTGGTGAGAGCCTATCCTGAATACCCAAAATCTCCTCCTCTATAGATCTAATGGTACTATCACTAAGATTGATTGGTAGGTCCATAAAGCTATTCGAGCATTAGGTAGCTACCTCCTCCCATTGTTTCCTAAAGGAATCATCCGCTGGGCTGAAGGAGGCAAAAACCTGCACCCGAAGGCCTCGGGTATCAAGCCCCGCTCCAAATATCTTTGCATAAACGCTCTGTTCCACCAGACTTGTGTTTTTTGGTGAAGGAGATTCCTCATGCTACTTATAAACTCCTCATTTGCCTTTGAATCAACAGTGACAGGTGCCTCCCCCTCAGTGCTAAAAACTTGGTTGAGTTTGGAGAGCCATGCCGTTTCGCAGGCCCTATGGCCCAATGATCCTTGGTGAGCTGTGGAGGCACAGGAGGCGCACAGAGGAACAATTAGCAAAAAGAGAGGCCTAAGGATAATGGACATGATTAGTCACAAGGTGCAGCTCATCAATACATATTTACAACCTGAGATACTAAGCTCATGCACACTTACAAACCCTGTTTGTACCAAGGATTAGTTGCTATCCCTGAGGCTACTATCTAGCGTGTCAAAATAATATAAGATCTAAAACCTTCAAATCAGCGGATGGTTCGAGAGATTTCACCATTAGGAAGTATATTTTCTGTAGTTCTAAGTGGGTGATCTATTATGCCACCTGTGGATGTGGTCTGGTATATATAGGACTTACGTCCAGAGAGCTGAGGGTCCGTGTGAGGGAACACATCAGGGATATCATAATGTAGCTGACACCCATGATGTGACCCTCTTGCGGACTATCCCAAAGCACTATAAGTTGTGCCATGGCTGCAACCCTAAATGCTTACGGGTTCGTGGCATAGATATGGTGCATTTGGGGAGTAGGGGTGGTGACCTTAATAACCGCCTTGCCTGGCTGGAGTGTCAGTGGACAGTAAGGCTGAGAACCATCAGCCCATATGGCCTTAATGAAAAATTAAGCTTTGTCGCTTTTCTTTAATGGGGGTCTGTCTTGGATCTCCTGGAATTGAATCCTCCTTCCTATTGAACTTCTCATGCTGTTGTTATCTTGTATATGTTTCTTGCTATTGCGCTAACTTTTATAGGAATGTTTTTTACTTATATATATCTTTTTCACTTACTACACAACCCTCGGTGTCAAAACTGTCTGTCCTTGCTCCCTAGGACTTGGAACTTGTGGCGATACCCTAGCATATCTCATATTGGAAGTGTTACTGGCAAGCATGGGGGAGGAACCTCTTAGATGCCCAGTATGACTGTCATAAGGACTTTTACAACTTACTGCCTGGCATAAGGATCTGGACTTCTACTATTTAATATTGACTTTCGTCCTATGTAAAAGACCCCTGTGTTCTTCTCTGGACAATTCAGAAGGCCCCCATACTAAGTTCTTGCTAATGTATGCATTTGTAATGCTTCTTCTTATTAGAAACTGGGTGGCCACACTACAGCCCACTTCTGTGATCGACAGCGCAGACACAGTAAGTAGAGCATTGATCGCGCATGCGCAGACGACATGACGCACAGCTTCCAGTATAGTGACGTCACCGGAAGTTTGCTTCCGATACCGGAAGCCACGTCACGGCTGGTGATGCGGCATCGTGATCCACCCTGAGCACCTGCGGCGTACGAATGCCAATCTGGGGGCCATGAATGGCCTATTTAGACACCGTTCCCACACACTCCTGTGCACACCCCCTGAAGAGGGTAGTGAAACATGTGTCGGGGTAGCTCCAGACACGTGCTGTATATTATGAGCCGAAAGATTACAGAAATTTTTCTTTAACTAAAGCCTTCACTATGTTTTACAACAATAATGTTTTGAAGGTCTTGAGAAAGCTCACTGGTTTTACCCATTATGCAATGTTTCTTGAGTGGAACCTTGGTAATGAGACATCTTTTTATAGGCCAACAGTTGAACCAGCTGATATTTTTCACTAAGTGTCAGGATTGATTTCTAATTGTTGATATAGATTTTAGCTTGTGACATGACTTTCCATGGCTTTTTGAACCTCTCTTTCTTCATGTGTTAAATTAGTTTTACCTGTACCATTTCTCATTATTATACATCACTTAATTTATGGACATCTATTTTTTGAGATCTTTGCCTGTGTGGATTGGATAGGTTGCGGACATCTGGTTAGACATTCATGTCAATAGCACCTGTAGAATTATACTCGTATTTACTTAGAAAATTGGTGGCATGTTCATTACTTATTTCACCTACTGGATATATATGACATTACAATATACACCCATGCTTGAAAGACATTTTCTTCATTCAGAACCACTGTTCACTTTTGTCAGCAGGTTCCCTGTCCCTTACCTACATTTCCATATCTATTCAGAATGGTTACATTATGTCATACAAGTCATATCTGCACACTACATATTGATGGAAAAGTCTTGATTTGGGTGAATTTATATATTGATCACATAGGTGGAAATTAAACTGTTGCTAATGTTTTATCAGAAGGGAGAAAGAAAGGCTGCATATTTTGATTGGGAAAGTTCATGCAGGACTATTCCATATTACATATACAACAGTGCCACCTACAGGGGATGCATGTACTGCTAACTAGTTGACACCAAGCAATTAACTTGACTCACCATTTATGCAAAAAGTATACATTGTGCTTTATTGTAAAAATTGTAGTAAACTGTGCTTCTTAATGGAGCTTAGTAACTGTAAATATAATGGGTTTCTAAAGTTGCATTGAAAAATACAGTAAAAAAGTTTAAAAAAGCCATATAATTCACATGACAGCTCCTCCTCTCCTGTCAAGGCTACAGGTGCCTGCAGATGCAGAATTATGTGATACAATTATAAGCATGTGATAATTTGACACTTTGTAACATATATTTACATTTGTGTAGATCTCTTTAAGTGTAACGCACTCATCTCAGTGATTGTTTCACAGCACCTTGCTTCTTGTATATCACATACCTCTAGGAGTGTTCTCTCTGCTGGCAGGCTACAGATGGACAGCTTGAGAAAGTAAGACTGGAAATGTGTAGGTCCAGCTGGATAATATATAGAAGTCACCGAACTGTATGAATTACAATGTAGTTTACAGCCGCTGACCCTAGCTTCACAAGTGTATTTGCATTAGATTTCATAGACCGAGATAGAGTACACTGTATTTTGTAGACTGTGGCTTTAACATTACTAATAAGTTATAATATATTACTTGTTTTTCTCCCTTATCAAAAAATAAACTTATTTTTTGTAACTTATATATTTATGAGAAAACAGGAATTGTGTCTTCAGTACCATCAATTATAGAAAATTCCAGTGAAGCCGAGCCTTGCCATTTCCACATAACTAGTTTTTCAAAACTTCATATAACTATAAATGTGTTACAATTATGATGTACATATTATTAGTTTAGCTCTGATTACTAGAGTTAGCAATTTGTTAGTGCTCTATAACATTATATATGTTATAAAATTAACTCTATTAATTAAAAAGAGTGTTTGCTTTCACCAAACTTTTCCCATTGGCTCAGTTAGGTACCCTCCCCTGGTCCAGCGCTATGTCTCCAATGCCGCCCCAATCTCTGCTGTTTGACTCTAGCGGTAATGTCACATCCATAGTGCTGCCGCCAGTCTGCACCTCATGCTGTTTCCTTGGGAAATCGATGAGTCAGTGATTGCCTGCAGTGCTGACAACATGATGCCAATATGCACTTATTTTTACAACACCACTTTTGCACTTTATATCCTTCAACTTGTAATAATAAACTGTTGCCAATGATCCACTGCAATTGAACAAAGCAGCGAAGACACAAGTCTTTCTTTCACAATGAGGAGAGATGTTCTTACATCACTGGTTTTCTAGCAGTTTACCCATGTGAAAGCCTTGCTTTTAAAATATTGTCAAATGGAAAAAATATATATTTTTAATGTAAGAGTTCCAAAACTATTTAACTCATGGATCCAGGTGCTGGCAGCAAACACAAAAGCTCAATCTGTTTTCAAATTCATGACTTACTGCATATTAACACCCCGCAGGCACTAGGAACTTTCCAGGAGAAATGTAGCATACCTGCTGGTAATGTGGAATTACTATTCTGTGAATTTTATTACACAGAGAGCCATAGAGTATACTGCTTGCTAGAACATCGGTCATTGTTGCCATGAGAACTCAACAGGTGATCAGTGTGAAGATGAATTTGGTCTTCCACATTTGCACTGGATTGTTAACTCAACATATTTTTGTTTTGCATCGTAATTCCTCACTGAGAATCAATGAAGTCTTTCCAAATTCCTTACTTAAAGGAACTGTTCTCTATGGGACAACCCTTTATTAAGATGGCTCTCCCACTGGATATTGATGTCAGGGCACTTGGGAAGGGGGGGGGGGCACAGCGGTGGTGCCAGTATGGGAGGTCAGCAGGTGAATTGTTTTTTATTTTCACTTCCACTGTATGTGACTGCAGTCTGCCAAAATGTTACACTGTGCAACGCACACACTGTCACGCTTCCCCTATATTCCCCATAAGGATGGCTAGTTACAAGACCATAAGTATGCAGCTTTGCAAGCTTGTGGTCAAATGATAACTAGTCTCGTCTGGCTTCTCTCCATAGAAAAGAATCGAGAAAAATCTTGAAACTAGTCAGCATGTGACAATAAGCATGCTAGTCACAGACATATGGTCACATTACAGCCCAGTCACATCGGGAATACCAGGAAATCATGACAGTGTGCACATCACACGCTGTGACAAATCAGCAGACTGCAGTCACAAAGTCTGACTGTAGACTTTTTTCATTTCATCCCGGATAACCTTTTTTGCTAAAAGATAATCCAGTAGTGGACAAACCTTTTAAAATGTTATACTGTTGTTATTCGTATATACATCTGTCTACTCACAAAATATTAGCAGAACTAGTCCTGAAAGTGAAGTACGTTTCACAGCATGTTCATGCTTAATCCTCTGGATCAACATGTTAGGCTATGAGTTGCATTAGATGGACTTAAAGTCTTCCTTCAACCTTAAAAACTAAAAATGCTCCTCTCCTATACTGTGTCCTCATCAATCATTTGGAGTTGACTGGTGACTGAAATACATGCTTTGTATTGTTCTTTTGCACTATGCTAAACCACTCTACTGCATAATAAAAATGGTGGAAACGAAATATGGTAAAACTCATGTTTTAATTGGAAACTACAATATTCTTATATGTGGTATACAGGTCAAAAATATTCCCTTTACTAAATTCAATTAGTACTGTAAATACAAGCTTCACCCAATTGTGAGAAACTCATCAGGCTACTTCACTGGATCTTGGTATTATTTAATGACTGTGTAATATTATTTAGTTATTTCTTGGTGGCGGTTTTCAGTCACTTTAAGCTGATTTGATATACTCATAGTATAAAATTATTATTCTATCACTATATTGTAGTATCATTCAGTAATTATTCAGTCACTCTATGGTAGTATTGTTCAGTTACTGTGTACAGTAATTGTTCACTTTATAGAAGTAGTATCCAGTTACTGTATAAAATACTTACTGTAGTGTATTCTAATTTACCGTATATACTCGTGTATAAGCCGACCCGTGTATAAGCCGACCCCCCTACTTTTGCCCCCAAAACCTGGGAAAACCTATTGACTCGTGTATAAGCCGAGGGGACCGAGCACAGTATACAGCCCCAGCAGTGTGGTATACAGGCCCCCTCACTGACATACAGCAGCCTCCCCCAGTGGTAGTATACAGCAGCCTCCCCAGTGGTAGTATACAGCAGCCTCCCCAGTGGTATATACAGCAGCCCCAGAGCGGTATACAGCAGCCCCAGAGCTGTATACAGCAGCCCCAGAGCTGTATACAGCAGCCCCAGAGGGTATACAGCAGCCCCAGAGGTATACAGCAGCCCCAGAGGTATACAGCAGCCCCAGGGTGTATACAGCAGCCCCAAAGGGGTATACAGCAGCCCCAGAGGGGTATAACAGCCAGCCCCAGAGGTATACAGCAGCCCCAGAGGGGTATACAGCAGCCCCAGAGGGTATACAGCAGCCCC
Source organism: Allobates femoralis (assembly GCA_033576535.1). NCBI lineage: Eukaryota > Metazoa > Chordata > Amphibia > Anura > Aromobatidae > Allobates > Allobates femoralis. The sequence continues at coordinate 318,211,875 of JARQOC010000004.1, forward strand.
AGAGGGGTATACAGCAGCCCCAGAGGTATACAGCAGCCCCAGAGGGGTATACAGCAGCCCCAGAGGGGTATACAGCAGCCCCAGAGGGGTATACAGCAGCCCCAGAGGTATACAGCAGCCCCAGAGGGTATACAGCAGCCCCAGAGGGGTATACAGCAGCCCCAGAGGGGTATAACAGCAGCCCCAGAGGGTATACAGCAGCCCCAGAGGTATACAGCAGCCCCAGGTATACAGCAGCCCCAGGGTGTATACAGCAGCCCCAGGGGTGTATACAGCAGCCCCAGGGGTGTATACAGCAGCCCCAGAGGGGTATACAGCAGCCCCAGAGGGGTATACAGCAGCCCCAGAGGGTATAGCAGCCCCAGAGGTATACAGCAGCCCCAGAGGTATACAGCAGCCCCAGAGGTATACAGCAGCCCCATAGGGTATACAGCAGCCCCAGAGGGGTATACAGCAGCCCAGAGGGGTATACGCACCAGAGGGTATACAGCAGCCCCAGAGGGGTATACAGCAGCCCCAGAGGTGTACAGCAGCCCCAGAGGGGTATACAGCAGCCCCAGAGGGGTATACAGCAGCCACAGCTGTATACAGCGGTACATAGTGGTATACAGCCCCCCCCCCCGTTGTATACAGGGCCCCCCCTTGCTTGTGGCAACCTGTAAAAGAAGATATCATTATACTTATCGTGTCGCCACCGCCGCTCTGTCACCGTCACCGCGCTATTCCGGTCTTCAAGCTTCCTTCTCCGGCGCACAGACAATGACGTAATTTCCTGTGCGTCGGTGAAGGAAGCATGAAGACCCGGAATAGCGCGGTGACGGTGACAGAGCGGCGGCGGCGACACGATAAGTATAATGATATCTTCTTTTACAGGTTGCCACAAGCAAGGGGGGGCCCTGTATACAACGGGGGGGGGGGGCTGTATACCGTATATGACCCGTGTATAAGCCGAGGGAGGACTTTTCTGCACATTTTTTGTGCTGAAAACTCGGCTTATACACGAGTATATACGGTAGTTACTGTATACAGTATTTATTCAGTCACTGAAAGAACAGCTCAACCAAAGAGGTCCATAAAACAATGACTTATTAAAAAGTAAATAGGTGCCCTTTATTTGTGCATCTACTAGTTGCCTTCCTGATCTTCAAAGTATTTACTTTTTATTAACTCATTGTTTTATGGACTTCTTTGGTTGGGCTGTTCCTCTTTCATAGGTTTATCCTGTATGCTTACCAAATAGTTCACTCTGCCACTTCTGTCCCTTTACAGGTATATCTTGGACATTTATATCAATATTCATAGATACAAATCTATATTCAGTATACCCTATGATATCTATAGACATACATATCGCTTATCCTTTGTCTTATTTGCAGTAAATATTCATTCACTGTATGGTGATATTAATTTACTATACACAGTATTTATTCAATCACAGTATGGTAGTATAATTTAATTACTATATATATAGTGATTAAACAGTTACTTTAAGGTGCCATTATAAATCGCAGAATGATAGTATCATTTAGTCACTATATGGTTATGTATTTCAGGAAAAAATATCGGTCAACTAGAATACATGGATAATCCTTTATTGGTCAACAGAATAAAAATGCCACGTATCAACCCACAGAACAGTCTTGGTCAAGTGTGACACTGGTGGACTGCTGTTTTTTCAAAAAAGTGATGAAACATTGTGATAGTACGTGGAACAGAGCAGGAAGGGACACCAGGGCAGTGAACTATACAAAAGAACAATGGAACACCACACATGAAGATAATGCTGAAGAGTCTGTAATGACTCCACAACAACAGAAACAAATGCGGGGACGCCAACCTGTTAATCTAACGTCAGGGAAAAGTAGCAATAGTCCTTAGATGAGTTTGTTAAATCCAGCAGGTGATCAACACAACAAAATCCCAGCGGCAACTGATCTCCAATTTCTAACAATCCACACACACAGGCACCAGGACATGGCTGCAGCTTCAGATCCTAGCCCTTTGGAAGTCACAACACCAACAAGTCAAAAGTATGTCTATTTTTTCAATCTCTCCTGGGATCAGTTGCCATGGATGGACAAAAAGAATCACACCCACCTGAACATTTGTTACATGAAGACGTTTCAAGAAGTCCAGTCTCCATTCAGTCTACCTGTATTGTGGATTGGGGGAGACCCTGCAGAGAACAAAGGCAGAATCCCCCACTAGGTGCAAGACAAAAAATGCTAAAGTAGGCCTGCTTCAGTTAAGGTCCATGAACACAGGCTGGAGAGGGACACACAATTTTAACCCCTCTCAATTTGTATACAGACTAGTAACCTAAAGGGGACGCTTGTTAAGTACACTAGTCATGGCTGACATGACTCAGAGCTCCATTATCATGTACTCTAGCGGGACTTACACTCTGCTTCCTGCAGTCACAAACTGGCATTGTAGATCTCCCACATCACTGCCTAGGAGAACATCTGCAGGAAGATCACTCATCACCCCAAAGTCCAAATCTACAGTTGCTTTAAGAATAGTCCTCCATTTGCCTCAAGGCTATTCAATAATTATCTCCGGTCCTTTCTCTATTGCCTCTGGCCAAATCACTCCGGGATCGGCTACCATAAGGAATGAACCCGAGTCACAAAATCCGATAAGTCTCTGTCCATCCAGCATGACCTCCTGTAAGTGCATACTTTGATGAGTACAGGAACTTGTGACTGTGGCCCACACCCTATAAACCCCAAATGGTTGAACATGGTTGGCTAAGTCATTGGGCAAGTCCTCACATAGTGGTGACACTTCCTTCTTCCATTTTATTTGGTTGTAAATAATTAATAGTCTGATTTGGTTCATACTCATTCCTCATTCGACCAGCAAGGCAGGTGGCTTGCAGATGTCCACATCGATAACATCTGCGCTGTGTCTCACACCTTAAAATTTGCATTCTGGGGCAGGGTTAAGAGAACCTTGAGGTGGATATCCACCGGAAGTAACAAGAAGTGATTGCTGGATTTGAGGAAGGATCTTCTACTGGATAGCTAAGCAAGTGGCCTGCGGATGCCCTGGTTGCCCACAACCATAACACCTGCGCTCTGCTACTTTCACTCCTCATTTAATACACAAATGTGTATTAAGTAAGGATTTTGGAGAGGCCCCATTGTAATGTGTTACAATCCATATACGGTTCAACTTGGTATTCATACTTTCACTCCCATTGCATTACCGAAGATGGAGTAGGAACAACTGGAGGAACATTAACACAGGTATCAACATGAGATGGTAGCTTAGGGGGACAGTGAGCAATTGGGTCAGAAGGACAAGCCACCCCTGATATTGGGGAGCTAGTAGTTCTCTCTTCATCCACAAGCAGCTTGTTTCACTGAGGCTGGATGGTGAGAACCTCATCAGGTAAAGCAGCAGCTTGTTCCACTGTCGCTGGTTTCCTCTCACGTATCTCAACCGGGCATTCGGTGTAGAATTGTTCTTTTAGGGTGACATGGAGAATGGTCTCCCTCCAGCTAGCGATGGCAAGCTTCCCTAATCCTGTAAGCATGCATTTTAAAAGAGACTTCACTATTACAAGCTAAAGTACGGAAATGAGCCTTGTAAGTCTCTGGGGTTACTGCATAATGTTCTAAGATGATCTCTTCAATGTCCTCAAACTCACTATTCCACCAAGAGTCCATAGCTTTATATGCTTCTGCATTCCACCCTCTAAGAGCCCCACCAGATGTCTGACCCACTCCCTTTCTGGGACTTCCATTAACCAACATTAATGTTTGAAGTCCTGGAAGAATCCCTCAATGTCGCTTGCAGCCTCCTTAAATGGATTAAAGTCCTTGCGGATCACTCTTGGGGATTCCCTCATGGTGGGTGCTGTGATTATATTCTGCATAGAGCTTCTAGCTGCTTCCACTGTGAGCTGCCTGTCTTGAGCTGTACGAATGGCCTCCCTTTTATCTTCTAGGTTGGCTTCATCTACCAAGAATACCATTTCCTCCTCATACCACACAATTTATTGACTTTTCTGGGTATTTACCTCCAGCTCCCATGTTTCTTCCCCTTGCTCTGGGATTCCTTCTTCAGGGCTATCTTGAAGACGAGCTTCTTCCAAAGCCTCAATGAGTTGATCCTTGGACAATCCTTTGCAGCAGACTCCTAATTCATGGGCCTTTGTTTGTAGGCTCCATACAGTCCAAGTCAAGTACTCTGATGTACTGGTTCCATTTATTGACAGACCGCTTGTCCTCCATTTTATCTGCTCTGATCCCTCTGTTGCCAACCAGTTGGTGAAGGTGGGTGTGACAGAGCTGGAAGGGACACCAGGCCATTTAACTATCCAAAAGAACGTTTTTGGGACAAGGTAAAATGGAGCAGCACACATGAAGATAATTCTGAAGAGTCTGTAATGAGTCCACAACAACAGAAACAAATACGGGGACACCTACCAGGTAGGCTGATGCTAGGGAAAAGGCAGCAATAGCCCTTAGATGAGTCTCTTGAGTCCAGCAGGTGAATGTGGCGCCCCTGCGGGTATTAGCCACAGTATAAGATCATAATAGTTGCACTCACTTAGAAAGCCACTGCACTACCACCTTTGGCCAGTAGGGGGAGCTCCAGAGACACCAGAGACTTCCCTAGAGATAAAACACTGGTCTGAGGTAAATTTTCAGACAGTTGGAGCCAGGAGCTCAGAGTGACAGGAGCTGCATTGAGTTCCTGAGGACTGACTGACAATTTCCAGGGCCAAGCCATCGGTCTGAGGAGGAGAAAACTGATAAGAGAAACACTTTCAGAATCGGGTAGCATCATTATCTACCCTAGATAAAAAGCGCAGATACGGATACCGGATCCGTGGCTGCATTAGTTATATACAATACAGCAACTGGAAAAACGTGAGCTAACAACAAGCTTCCCAGGGCCAGACACCGCAACATACTAAGAGTTCAGCAGTACTCCCGGAGGGGGTAAGCAGAGAGAGACAAAGGACTCAAGTTGCCTGTTGAGTGGGACCCAGAGAGGACAGATTTGGGCCGGCAGCGAGTTCACACACGGCAGCAGGGCCACATAGACAGCGCAAGCAGGAGGTAAAGGACCCGGTAGGGCCTGAGCAACTGAACCCCTATTGCAGACTCTGGAGACGGGACTTGTTGTATTATAGTTTGGTTGAAAGTAAACCAGTTAAACTTCATTTGTGCCTCAGCCTCTGATTTAACAGTTACCATCTATCCAGGATTGGGACCATCACCGCTGAGAGGATTTGCTGTGAATCAAGTAAGTGTCTGTGCCCTTAACATCTCCTCACCATACTTCCATCTTCATCCATCATTAACTTTAACATCACCTGTCCAGAGGACCCTATAGCCCTACCCGGAAAAGGGCTATACCATCTCAGCTGCCTCTCACCATCATCCCCTGGGCAGTACAAGGCAGCGGTGGCCATATATAGCCACATTATTCCGGGTGGCGTCACGACAATAACATCTACAAACTTTATAAACTATATAAACTTCTAAATCCCCTGTAAATACCCCCCTTTTAGGAGTGTGCCAGCCTGGGGCCACGGCCTGGGTCCAGCCACCAGTGACTCCCCCAAGGAAAGGGACCCTGCGCCGGGTATCCCGGTCCCCTAAGCTGGGCGGCACATCTCACTTTGGCGTCACGAACAGGATTTACCGTGCCTGGTTAAATCGGGTACTGTGTGCCGTGATTAATGCCGAAAATTGTGAGAAAATCCGAGAAAATTTGACTTTTTTATCAAAAAGTGATTTTCCTATTGGAAACCATTGAAATAGACTTTTCCCCATTGACTAACATTGAAACAAAATGGCCGCCAGCCTCTGAGGTAAAATTGCATCATCACTAATTACCTCATAACTGCCACAGCACGAGACTGCTATTTGAACTGTGTCATAGCCCTGAGCTCTGATCTGACTGAAAAATTTCAGATTCCGCCATTACTGAGCTCGCGGCGAGCAGAAGCAGCAGGGGGCGTGTCTTTGTGGGCGGCACCAAGCTGAGAGCTCTGACGTCGGCAAATGGGGAAAACCAATCCTGCTGCACAGCGGAACGATTATACGCCATCCCGACGGAAGCAGAGGACCGGAAGGGTCCGGATTAACTAAGGGGGCGCAACATGTCGCAGCACGGAGACGCCGAAACACTCGGCGATACAAATGCAGCTGAAGCACAAAACAGAGCGCTCGGCAGCACATCGGCGCAAGGTGCAGCGCCCATTATGCCGATGTTGATGCCATATACCCCAGGTGCTCCATGGCTTCCAGTGTATGAAGGTAAGCCTAATACTTTTGATGATTTGAATCAAGTAAGTGTCTGTGCCCTTAACATCTCCTCACCATACTTCCATCTTCATCCATCATTAACTTTAACATCACCTGTCCAGAGGACCCTATAGCCCTACCCGGAAAAGGGCTATACCATCTCAGCTGCCTCTCACCATCATCCCCTGGGCAGTACAAGGCAGCGGTGGCCATATATAGCCACATTATTCCGGGTGGCGTCACGACAATAACATCTACAAACTTTATAAACTATATAAACTTCTAAATCCCCTGTAAATACCCCCCTTTTAGGAGTGTGCCAGCCTGGGGCCACGGCCTGGGTCCAGCCACCAGTGACTCCCCCAAGGAAAGGGACCCTGCGCCGGGTATCCCGGTCCCCTAAGCTGGGCGGCACATGAGCAACACCACAAAATCCCACGTGGCAATTTATCTCAAACTTCTAACAATCCATACATGGGCACCAGGACCCAGCCGCAGCTTCAGATCCTAGGCTGGGGGATGAACACACTGTTACAACCATATTTTATTTAGCCATTGTGTCTGAGACTTTGTCTTTTTGTAGAATTCAGAAACCGTTTGATGAAATTACATACTTGACATACTGAGAGGGAATTCAGATTGTGATCCCCAATGGGGATAGTGATGATGTCTGTAAAGCTCTGTGGAACTAATGGCACAATATAATTGAATAAATATTATTATTACTGTATGTTGGATGAGGTTCCTTTCAGACACACTGAATGGTGGTACTATTCTGTGACTGCTGAACATTTCACCTTTAGAAAAAAGTTTGCCATTAATAAAAACAGGATGCTGTTCCTTTACAGTACAGTACTTCCTAAACATGAAATATGAAGTCTTTATTTATACATAAACAGTAGCATACAGAATATAAATTATATATGGTGCTTTATAGACATTGTTTCTTTTTACTTTAAAATTAGAGAAGTTCAAAGGACGTACAAACTATTTTTTTGTTGTCTGTTAGATTTCCATATTCATAGATTACATTGTATAATGGGATTACCACAATTCAATTATTTTGAAAGGCATTTCAATAGACATTCTCCCTCAAATTGCCATAGCAATAACCCTGCGTCTTTCTGTAGTTTAAGGCTGGTTTCACACTGCAGGATTTTCCCTGATCAGTGTCCATCAGGTTTGTGTGCCAAACCCAGAGGAACTTGCAGAGAAAAACTATAATTGAAAGATTGACACCTGTTCTCTGAGTTTTGGAGACACTCCTGGTTTTGGCACACAAACACAGATGGAACCTGATCAGGAAAAAAAACTGCAGTGTGAAACCAGCCTAAGCATTGTAAGACAATATAAACACATGCTATGATAATGTAACTATTAATGTTTCAATAAGAAATTAGTCTCATCCTTCTTCCTGATTTCCTGGTGGCAGTGCTCCCCTGAAGTGGCAGGGCTGTACTGCTGGTCCGGTCTCTAGACTGCCAGCTAAGGCAGCATTGGGAGAAACACAGGGGGCTATTATTTGTCGTATCTAGCCATCTGGCCGGCTTCAGTGCCCAACAATCAGGTAGTAAAACAGAGCATAGAGCCTTCAAACAGCGTTCACTTCTTACCTAGTTTACCGGCTACTCTGGGATCGCAAGGTGGTCAGTAACCTACTCACTAAGCTGGGCACTATAAAGTTATTGAAAACATGGAGACTTTTTAGTAGGAAGTAAATTTCAAAGATGCTTGTTTTTTAAAGTATTTTGCAATTTTACCTATTTATGAACTTGAGACAGCCCTTTTATTACATTTAGGGCTAATGGGAATTCATATCCATTGTCTTTATTTTAACCACTTCAGATTTTTTAAAATACCAATACATAAAAAATAAACAAAAATATGCCAATGTACTTTAACGGAAAAGGTTCTGACAGCACTGAAGAAGGACAGTGTTTCCTGTATGACTATATTACCACTGCTATGTGTGGACAAGCTGGTGGACTGGCTTGTTATAACAACTAAGTCAGCTCCCTTCCCTGCCTACAAATCATCTGTGACACAGAAAGGTGCTAGCTTAGCTACCGAAATAAGGAGTCAACCAGGCCCAGCAAGAAGAGCAGTCAACATTAATTTTATCATACAATGTTACCCTGTACTTTGGGCAACGGCACCACTGAAATTATTTCTAAATTTACCTATCTCTGGCTTGCAGAGAATCAGTTTATGCTACTCGGTGCACTTCAGTGGCTTAGAGTTGTCACTCTGTAGGTAATCTGCAAATCACTCTATAACAAGTCATTATATTTATACATCTGCATCTATTTATAGGAATTTTATAGTTTTTTTTGTAGTTTTTCTTGAATGAGTAAATATGGATATTGTACTTTGAAACTACAGGTAGGAGTAGGAACTCATAAGTGCATTTGCCAAAACATGAGTAGAGACGAGAAGACCTGAACTTTACAGTTCAGTGTTTGTACTGAACACAGACTTTACAAAAAAAAAAAAATCAGTGTTCAGTTTCGGAACTTGGATGCTTTACATATGCAAACCACAGGATCGAGCAATGCTGTGTTGGGTATACTTGGTGCTCAGCCCAGTGTGAGCCACTTGTAGTATTTCAATGGCTCGCACTGGATGTAAAATCAGCGTTATTGGATGTAGGGTGTACCAATAAGTGAAAAAAAAATGAAAAACACCTCCCTCCCCCGGAAGTGCTTTGTTTATGGCTGGCTGTATGTGGGCAGAGACCTGAACCATCCATTGAGGTTCAGATCAGCTTTGGGTTCAGAACAGAATCTAATATAAAGTCCAACTGAACCTACAGAACCCAAACCTCCATTGGTCCACTCATCTCTGAACATGAGTAAACTAAACTGCATTACTATGAAAATGAGCAAAGAATGGACAGCACTCACCAGTCTTCCAAGTGTGCAGATTTTTTAAAGGTGTGGGTTACATCAGTGCAGGGAGGGGGAGCAGAGATACCGGACTACAGCTTGCCATTTCACTCATTATGCGCTGCAACGGGTCCTTTCATTGTATGCACTGTGGACTTACAGGACGAGCACACAATCGCCCAGCTGTCTCTTTTAGGATTAGAGCTAGGGGCCGGAAAGGGCTACAGACAGGTGTTTATCTGAGTGGTGCCTGGTTTTCATCTCTGCCTGAACTGATAATCTACATTACTATTTACAATGAACATCAATAATTGTAGGCCAAACTCGATCTCACAGAAATCTTAACCTGATCCCCTCCACCTAAGAGATTATCTTCAGAACACTTATATTCTGTGTTTTTTTGGGAAGTACATATTATGGCACTATGAGGCTAAAGTTGCCTTCTTCACTTTCTGAATCACAGCTACATTTATAACAAGCTTTATTAAAGCATTAGTTAGACTAGATTAAAGATTTATAGGTCTCAAGAATCTGAACAATGATACAAGTTTCATTAGTCTATGCTTCTTGGTTCTGCGCTTTCTATTAACAGGCACATTATTAAACCTGAATTAATGATAGTTCACCTAAAAATTATAAATTAAAAATTATCAAGCAATTAACGAGTTATGAATCAGATAAAATCCCAGCTGATATTCGTCAGAACCAGACAAATCAATGAAGAAGCAGGAAATGCTTAAATTAACAGGAAATCTGTAAAACAATGGATTTCTTTAACACCATGACAAGGCCAGCAGAGTGATAGACACAGCACAGCTCTTTGTTTCCGGTGCTCCGGCATTTATTTCACTTCTGACATCTTTCCTTTGTGCACTTCCTTGCGTAGTAGTTATGGAGATGCATATAACAAATATGAAAAGTCCTTGGAAAGATAAACTACAGCCTCCATGTCCTTTATCTCAAAAGGGGAATTTTTTAAGACTTATAGGATTTGTCTTATCTTCTGGTTACAACTTCTCACAGCATGTTAAGTATAATCAGTCAGATATAATGGATGGATGGATGAGTGGTCAAAAACTTTCATTTGTACAAAAACTACTACACGATATAATATGCTTTATATTTGCCATGGTTCTTTTACACAGGGATAAAATTATATTCCTTATCAATTGAAAAGAAAATTAAAAAAAAAGAAATCAGGATCTTATCCAGATTCAAAAATGAAGAGAGTAACTATTATTTTAATTTTATCTTTCTAATCCTGTACTGAACATACACTCACAATTCTGGGGAAAAATCTGTATTCAGTGAAGACTTTCCCATTACTGAGATAGGAGATGGCAGTTGTTAGTGATGTGACTCTGTGAGGAGCTTATGGAAGAGGGAGAAGCTAGATGAAGAGGGAAGAGCAAGAGTCAAAGGGAAGAGCTAGAGTCAGAGGGAGGAGCTAGAGTCAGAGGGAAGAGCTAGAATCAGAAGGAGGAACTAGATGAAGAGGGAGGAGCTAGAGTCAGAGGGAGAAACTGGAAGCAGACACAGACCTCCTCCTTCAAGTTCTAAAACGACACGGTATAGTTACCGTGAGACAGTGTCCGGGATGATCTGTGATGGCTGGTATGTGTCTCCCAGGTTGTGCTCCCTCCACGTATAGGAAGCACTCCACTCCGGGTTCATAGAGGATTCCCAGAGGGAGGCAAGGGTTAAAAGCTAGGCAGGAACACAGGGTGTGGTTCTCTGAGTGGAGCTTCAGTCTGAAGGAAGACTGATGAGGCTAGTGAGCGGCCAGGACAGGAGAGTGCAGAGGCTGTGTTGCTGATACAACAACGGCCTAGCCCAGAGGGCTTGATCTCAGTGAGACCTGGACTGGAGAGAACCCGTGATAAAGGACTGTGTGGCAATCTTATGGTTGTAGGAAGTGTGCCAGGCTGCATCCTAGAACCCGGAGGTTTGTGCATACTGTGGACTTGTGCATAATAAACCGTGTGCTGTGAACATCTGTGCCTGGATCTTTGCCTTCTTCCGTGCCATCCGACGTCGCTACCTCACATTACAATCTGCTGCATTTTTGCAGCTTTTTTCAGCTTTGTTTTTAGCACAAATCACTCCGTTTCACAGTACCAGCAATAATGAGATTTCTGAAATCGATCAATCCATTTTTCTCTCTATTGCAGCATTTCAATTTTTCAGTGTTTTTCACCCTTTCAAATGAATGCATCAAATAGATAAATAAAAACAAATGTATAATACTGTTTCTCCTGTACAAGTGATGAGATTTTGCCCTCACAGTTATCCATAGAACTTTATAAAGAGCCTTGGAAAAATAATCATACACTATAACCTTATCTGCATTTTTTTTCATGTTACACCTACAAACTTACAAGTATTTTATTGTGATTTTTTTTGTGATATACCAACAAAAAGTAGCAGAGAAAACTGTCAGGGAACAAAAAATGCAATAGGGTCTAATCCAGTCGTGAGCAAGATAAAAGTGCAGGAAGATGCTCTCCAGGTAAAGTAGTTGTGTGTCAAACTACAAATAACTACAAATAACCAAGTGAAATTATCAGCTGCTGCAGTCTGCAGGTAGATAGATATGACAGAATGAAATAAGTGGACTTTCTGCGCTGCTGAAGGAGATCCCAAAGAATTTGCAGATGAGATGGATCACTGTGGTTTATTGTCAATGCGTGTCAAAGTCATCTGACTTCGTCATCAGGACAAAGCCCATGCTAGAGACATAGACAGACAACAATATAGGTCCTGCTTTAGGCTCAGTGTGATCACCATTGGGTCATTCCATGTCAAGTGAACCAATGATTATTACCTCTATATTTTTAATTCTTTTGAGATTTTGTTATTTGATAATAGCATGTCAGACAATGCAAAATGTGAAGAGAAAAATTTTTTAAAAAATTTATTTTTTTTTTAAATGATTTTCAAAGTTCGGAAAAAGTGTGAATTTCGCTGTTGCCTGCCTTTACGTTTCTCCTCATAACTAAGGCTAGGAATAAGATAGAGAGACAAAATAAACACCATTCTACTCAGAACTGTCCAGGCTTTCACCAGATATGTCACAAGAGTATATTTGTTAATTTTAATTTTTTACCTATGCGAATGCAAACGCAACATTTTGAAACGCATTTCCGAAAAAAACATTTTAATAAAAATTTTCCAAAACTGCCCATGTGTCTTTTATGCTCTTAGCCACATCTGTACCAAATTTCAAGTTGGGATCGTGATGGGATCATATTTTAAAATATTTAACTATGGTTAATCTCATTTTTATTAAATTTTGAAAAAACATATGAAAGACATACATTCAATCTTTTAACAAAATCTTGAGACATATAAAATATACAAAAAGAGAATTCACAAAGTTATTAGTAACTTTAAGATAAGCTGCAAATTTACTTTTGCGCTTATCTCTGGTGCAATATATACTACAATCTAAATATAATTCCAAACACTCAAGTATACAACCTTTCTCAGGGTTTTGAGATGTTCTGATGTCAAGGGGACAAGCAGCCCCAGCAGAATGATTTTTATTACTTGGCCCCTTCTAACAGGTTGACCACATAAGTGGGTCATTACCCGTTGAGGTCTAGTTGGAATAGTCTATCGACTGGTGTACCGGAAAGGAAGGCCGAAATATTAATGATCTACTCACAGCTCAGAGTTTTCGATACCTGTCTAATGTTCACTAGAATTCTGAAGGTATAGGCGTAGAAAGGAAATACCTAGACTGAATGTATCAGATGGGAAGAAAAGAGAGATAGAAAGAAGAGAGAGAGAGAAGAGAAACAAAAACCATTAGAAAAAGTTATACTGGGAAAGAAAAGCCACGTAAGAAAAAAAGAAAAAAAGGAGGGGGGGGGACGGGTGAGGTATGGGAAGGAGAAAGGGTACTCATTCCACTGGCTCCCCATCAGCCAGAGGTCGAGCCATATTATCTGTGCTGGAAAAGATACTCCTAAATTCTGCAGAGTCGTGAAAAAGAATCCATTCAACCCAAATCCCTAAGAATTTGTTCCGAGATCCCGACGCATCAGCTGCGAGCTCCTCCATTCGATATGTGTCCATCAATTCTTTGAACCAATCAAGTAGAGATGGAGCCCGGCTTGATTTCCAGAACCTCGGGATCACAGCACGAGCAGCCGAGATGCAAAAGCGGAGAATATCCCTCTTCTGTAGCCCAATAGGACCTGGAAAAAATGGATAACATTGCCGATTCTGGGCAGCATTCGGCTTCTTTACCTGTTATCCGGGCGTATGCATTGAAAACCTCAGACCAGAACCGCCGGATTTCCCCACAACTCCACCAAATGTGTATCATTGTACCCTTCTCTTCCCCACAGCGCCAGCAGGTATCAGGGGTTCCAGGGAACATGTTCCTGAGTGTCGTCGGGCACAAGTACCATCTAGTGAGCAGCTTATAGCTTCTTTCTTGTGCAGAACAAGCGCTAGCTAGTGAGTGAGTAAATATAAAGCATTTCTGCCAATTAGCTTCTGAAATGCTACACCCCAATTCCCTCTCCCAAGCACGTTGGAAGTAAAGGGTGCCCTGCTCTCTCATGGACCCTAAGGCCTGGTATAGAAATGATATTTTGCGCCTCGGTGGAGCCTCCAGTTGGAATAACCTCTCCAATACGTTGGGCGTCAATCTTACCCTGCAAGAGTGGTCAGCTGAATATAAGTATGCTCTGTATTGGAGAAATTCGAATCACTTAAGAGGTCTCGTAGGTTCTTTGAGTTGTAGCTCTGCCATCGGGGGCAAACCACCACTGGACAGAGTCTGTCCTACTCGGGTGTCATCCACAATCCGCCAACATAAAAATCTCTGCCTGTCAAATCTGGGTGGGAAAGATGGGTTGGAAAAAAGGGGAGTCAAAGGGCTAAGTCTGTCGTTTAAGCGGAGGGTTTTCGTCACTAGGTGCCATACCTTCAAGGTGTTTCTGGTCATGTCTGTCAAAGGTACTAGGTCTGTGGAGTCTTTAGGGGAAATCCAAAGCAGGTGTTTCAGCGGAATCCCCAAACCCTCTTGCTCCACCCCTACCCATTTCTTGGAGGACGCATGATAATGCCAATCTAGAGCTCTAACAAGAGAGGAAGCCTCAAAGTACGCTCGTATGTTGGGTAGTCCAACCCCTCCTCTGGTCTCGGGCAAGGATAGGATATTCATTCGCAATCTGGACCTCTTGCCCCCCCAGACAAATCTAAGGATCATAGATTGCATTTTGGAGAGGAAACCTCTATCCAATAGAACAGGAACTGTCTGAAAAGTATATAAGAGTCGGGGCAAGACATCCATCTTGACTACGTTTATTCTCCCGAACCAGGATAGCTTTAATTGTCTATAGGAGGTAAATGCCGATTCCGCGTTAGTCAAAAGGGGTTGATAATTTAAATTGAATATTTGTTTAAGATCTTTTGGTATAAGGACTCCCAAGTACTTAATGGCTTCTACTTTCCATTTAAATGGGAACTGTTTAGATAGATGAGAAACCAATTCTCCAGGCAAAGAAATATTGAGTGCCTCGGTTTTGGAGCAATTCACTTTAAAGTTGCTCAATTGTCCGAACCGTTCAAACTCCATTAAGACCGAAGGGATGGAGACCAGGGGCTGGGAGATGTAAAGTAGCAGGTCATCTGCAAATAAGGCTAGTTTGTGATGACTCTGTCCCAGCTTGACCCCATGGACGCATTCATTGGACCTAAGTGCAAAATATTTAACTATTATAGTGTCAATTCAAAAGTCACCAAGAACACAATCAGTCATTTTTTCACAATTGCCCGTCAATAGTTTGAATTTGATATAAAGAAACATAGTCTTGTAACATCTCAAATGAAAGCTGTTACCGTTCTGAGTAAAATGATGCCTCTCCCACTTCATTATCTTATTTCTAGCCTGAGATAAAAAAATTTAAAGTCGTACCAGGCCAAAATTCACCCTTTTTTTAAACTTTAAAAATCTGTAAAAAATTAACTGATGAAGAAAAAAATTCCAAACTTTTAATTTGTAATTAACTAAAGTAGTACTTCATAAAGGAAAAAAAAAAAAAAAATCTAAAGACGTCAGGTAAAAAAAAATATTCATATTTAGATCACTTGATATGGAATGACCCATTGACGCTCTTACTAGTAAAATATGTTAAAATATGATCCCATTGCGATCCCAACTTGAAATTTGGTACAGATGTGGCTAAGAGCACAGCAGACACATGGGCAGTTTTTGAAATATTTAAAGCGCGCCGATTTTTCGGAAATGCGTTTTAAAGTTTTGCGCTTGCGATCACATGGGTAAAATATTAACAAATATCCTCTTGTGACATATCTGATGAAAGCCTGGACAGTTCTGAGTAGATTGGTGTTTATTTTGTTTCTCTATCTTATTTCTAGCCCGAGATATGATAGAAAATGTAAAGCCATACCAGGCCAAAATTCGCACTTTTTTAAAACTTTAAAAATCTGTAAAAAATTAACAGATAAAGAAAAAAATTCAAAACTTTTTTTTTGTAATTAGATAAAGTTGTTCTTCAGATAGAAAATTTTTTTTAAAAATCTGAGGACGTCAGGGAAAAAAAATATTCATTTTTGGATCACTTGACATGGAATGACCCCATTGTTAAGATGATGGAGCTGGAAAATGACCAATAATGATTACACTAAGCTGAAAGCAGGACCCTATATTGCTGTCCTGGTATGTCCTTAGCATATGGTTTGCCCTGATGAAGTCAGATGACTGCAATAATAAATCTACCGTATATACTCGTGTATAAGCCGACCCATGTATAAGCCGACCCCCCTACTTTTGCCCCCAAAACCTGGGAAAACCTATTGACTCGCGTATAAGCCGAGGGTGGACCCCAGCACAGGTATACAGCCCCCAGCAGTGTGGTATACAGCAGCCCCAGAGATATATACAGCAGCTCCAGTGGTAGTATACAGCAGCAGCCCCAGTGGTATATACAGAAGCAGCCCCAGTGGTATATAAAGCAGCAGCCCCAGTAGTTAGTATACAGCAGCCCCAGTGGTATATACAGCCCCAGTGGTAGTATACAGCAGCCCCAGTGGTATATACAGCAGCCCCAGTGGTATATACAGCCCCAGTGGTAGTATACAGCAGCCCCAGAGGTATATACAGCCCCAGTGGTATATACAGCCCCAGTGGTAGTATACAGCAGCCCCAGAGGTATATACAGCCCCAGTGGTAGTATACAGCAGCCCCAGTGGTATATACAGGCCCAGTGGTAGTATACAGCAGCCCCAGAGGTATATACAGCCCCAGTGGTATATACAGCTCCAGTGGTAGTATACAGCAGCCCCAGAGGTATATACAGCCCCAGTGGTAGTATACAGCAGCCCCAGTGGTATATACAGCCCCAGTGGTAGTATACAGCAGCCCCAGAGGTATATACAGCCCCAGTGGTAGTATACAGCAGCCCCAGTGGTATATACAGCCCCAGTGGTAGTATACAGCAGTCCCAGAAGTATATACAGCCCAGTGGTATATACAGCCCCAGTGGTAGTATACAGCAGCCCCAGAGGTATATACAGCCCCAGTGGTAGTATACAGCAGCCCCAGTGGTATATACAGCCCCATTGGTAGTATACAGCAGCCCCAGAGGTATATACAGCCCCAGTGGTAGTATACAGCAGCCCCAGAGGTATATACAGCCCAGTGGTATATACAGCCCCAGTGGTAGTATATATGCAGCCCCAGGGGGTATATAGCAGCCCCCAAATGCGGGCACTCGCCCCCCTTGTAAGGGCCCCCCCCCCCCCGCTGCTCATCTTACCATCCCGGTCTTCTGCTCAGCGCCGCTCCTCGGTGCTCCGTTCTCCATGCTCCGTCCTCGCTGCAACCGGGATCCCCGGCCGTCGCGCGATGACGTCATATGCCTGCAACGGCCGGAGATCCCGGATGTAGCAGGACGGAGCACCGAGGAGCGGCGCTGTGCAGAAGACCGGAATGGTAAGATACGCAGCGGGGAAGGGGGGCCCTTACAAGGGGGGAGAGTGCCAGTATTTGGGGGCATATATGCACTGCTTCCACCTGCCGCTGATTGACAGGGGAAGCAGTGCATATATAATGAGCGGCCCTACCGTATTGACCCGTGTATAAGCCGAGGGGGAGACTTTTCAGCCCAAATTTTGGGCTGAAAAACTCGGCTTATACAAGAGTATATACGGTAGTTTCCTGGTAATTCTTTGGGATCTTTTTAATCAGTGTATAAAGTCCACCTATTTCCTTCAGTCACAACATAAAGTAGCATGCATTTGTGAAGTATAAAGGAAATGATACATGCTTTTCTAATTATTTTAAAAACATAAATCTGACAATTATGACGTGCATTTGTATTCAAGCCCCCTGAATCAATTCCACCTTTCACTACAATTAGTGCTATAAGCGTTTTGGCATATTTCCTTACCAGCTTTACACATCTAGAGATGAAAATGTTTGCCCATTCTTCTATGCAAAATAGCTCTAGCTCAGTGAGATTGGATTGAAAGTGTCTGTGAATAACAATTTTCAAGTCTAACAGCAGATTCTTAATGTGATTTGGGTCTGGACGATGCTAGGCCATTAAAACACATGAATATGCTTTGAACAAACCATTCCACTGTAGTACAAGCAGTATGTTTAGGGTTGTAGTTTTGCTGGAAGATGAATCTACGCCTCAGTACGCAATTGTCTATGCTGTGAAGATACAAGATGTGCAGCATCTGAAACAAAGGATACTGGAAGCCTGTGCTAGCATTTCTTCTGCGGTGTTGCTATCAGTGTGTCAAGAGTGGGAGAAGAGGGTTAATCCAACACAATGGGCAGCGCTTTAAAAACATTTTAAAAGTGGTCATAAACATGTAAATAACTCAAAAAAGAATAAAACTATGGTAAAACCAAGCACACCATTGTTTTTCTTATGAAATTCTCAATAAGTTTGATGTGTCACATGACCATCTTCCCATTCAAAAAAATAAACTTAGATCCAAAATGCCAACTTCAAAATGGCCGGCATGGTCACCACTGACCTGGAAAGGTTTCCCTTCTCACATGTACTATTGTGCCACAAACAGGAAGTTGATCTCACCAATCATTCCCATTTTATTTAGGTGTATCCATATAAATGGCCCACCCTGTAGATTTCCTGTCCATTGTGACAACCATCCGCTGTGAAGCTGAGCTGCTGGTAAGGCAGCACCCCGAGAAACCCCGAGACCCTTAACCCCTATACAGGGATCTGGAATTATAGCGGAGCCCAGGGGGTAGCTGCCTATTATGAGCAACAAAGCAGGGAAGGTCGCCAGGGGAAAAAATCAAGATCCGAAAAACAAAGTCAGAAGTCCGAGTCAAAACCGAGAGGGCAGCGAAGGTACAAAATCATCAGGCAGTAGCAGAGTCGGAAATCCAGGCCAAGGTCAGAGACAAAACTAAACATACACTGTATCACTGGGGAACCAAAACTATATCTGGCGGCCTGCAAGACAGGCTCCAATGTATTTGAAGGGCGCGGTTACCTCCCATAGGCTGGAGCTCACAGCCTGATGACCTCATCCGGACCGCCCCTAGATCCAGGCCAGATGGAGATGCACGACTGGCTCCACCCACGCCACCTCTGACAGAAGAACGCAGGTTGCGCCTAACGGACACCTCTGCAGGGCCCGCTCCTCTGCGACCAACACCACCCAGAGGGGAAACACAGCGGCGCTCAGTGACAGAGGCAGACGTCGCGGGAGCAGTTCCATATGAGGACAAGGTCCTCCTGTCACCGGTGCCACCAGCCGAAGGAATCCGGCTCCTCCCAGCGGCCGAGGCAGGAACACCGGCCACCGAGTCCAATGGCGATGTGACAGTACCCTCCGGCCGACCCACAAAACCCGGTTTATTGGGATGAAGAAGATGAAACTTCCTGATCAAACCCTTGGCATGGATATTACTGGCAGGCAACCAGGACCTCTCCTCCGGACCATAGCCCTTCCAATGTACCAGATACTGCATGGATCCTCTCACTAAACGGGAATCAAGGATCCATTGAACTTCGTATTCCACGGCACCCCCGACCAAGACCGGAGGAGGAGGGGACCGGACAGGACAATCGGAGATCGGTACAATTTGAGAAGGGATTTATGGAATACATTGGGCAGTTTGAATGATTGAGGGAGCTTCAGACAAAGGCTACAGGGTTAATCACGTCAATTATTTCATACGGACCAATAAACCTGGGACCTAGTTTGGCAGACGGCACTTTGAGCTTGATATTTTTCGTAGACAACCAAACTTTGTCCCCAACTCCCAGGTCCGGACCCTTGGAGCGCCGTTTATTAGCAGAAGACGCCTGCCTAGTCTGAGCCCCCTTTAAGTTTTTGTTCACTTCAGACCAGATAGTCTTTAACTGATCTACGGACCTTTCTACCTCAGGGACGTCAGAAAGCCTAGAAGAAAATGAACAAAAGCGCGGGTGCAGCCCATGATTACAGTAGAAAGGGGTGGTCTTGATGGACTCCTGGTACTGGTTATTCATGGCAAATTCTGCTAGTGGCAGATGTTCCACCCAATCAGATTGATGCTCAGAGACATAACAACGTAGATACTGTTCGAGAGCTTGATTTGCGCGCTCGGTTTGACCATTGGTTTCAGGGTGATAGGCAGAAGAAAAGGAATAGTCAATTCCAATCCGTTTACAGAATGCCCTCCAAAACTTAGAAACGAACTGGGTGCCCCTGTCAGAAAAATATTCACAGGAACACCATGCAATCGCACAACATGATTAATGAATACTTTGCTCAGGGTCTCGGAATTAGGTAACCCGGACAGCGGAACAAAATGACACTGCTTGCTGAATCTGTCTACCACTACCCAATACAAGTCTTCCCTTCTGAGAGTGGCAGGTCAGTAATAAAATCCATGGAGATATGAGTCCAAGGACCCTCAGGGGTAGGCAAGGACTGGAGCAACCCGGCAGGGCGGTTGCGGGGAGACTTAGCGCGAGCACAGGTTTCACAAGCCAGTACATATTCCTTACAGTCCTTTACTATGGTTGGCCACCACAAACTCCTGGTTACAAGTCTGATGGTGTTATTGATACCAGGATGCCCTGCGAGGACGGAATCATGAGATTCCTTAAGAACTTGGAGGCGGAATTTGGTAGGGACAAATAGTTTCTGGGCAGGAGTAGTGTCAGGGGCCTGTTCTGGAGATCTACGAATCTCTT
This sequence comes from Allobates femoralis, assembly GCA_033576535.1. Classification (NCBI taxonomy): domain Eukaryota; kingdom Metazoa; phylum Chordata; class Amphibia; order Anura; family Aromobatidae; genus Allobates; species Allobates femoralis. The sequence goes on from JARQOC010000004.1 coordinate 318,232,239, forward strand.
CCAGAAGATCCAAAGACACAGCCGAGACAACAATCCCCTTGGCTAAAATGGAGTCGGTTCCACGTCCTCGACTTGTAAGGGGCAAAAACTTCGAGACAGGGCATCAGCCCTCACATTTTTAGTACCCGGTCTGAAAGTGATCACAAAATCGAATCTGGAGAAGAACAAGGCCCATCTAGCCTGTCTAGGATTCAGTCTTTTCGCTGACTCCAAATAGGTTAGATTTTTGTGATCAGTAATTACGGAAATCCTATGTTTGGCGCCTTCGAGGAAGTGGCGCCATTCCTCGAAGGCCCATTTGATTGCCAACAATTCCCGATTACCTACATCATAATTCATCTCCGTAGAGGAAAATTTTCGGGAAAAGAAGGCACACGGACGAAGTTGAGTGAGAGATGCGGTGCCTTGTGATAGCACCGCTCCCACTCCAACTTCAGAGGCATCTACCTCTACAATGAAGGGGCGGTCCAAATCAGGCTGCACCAATATTGGATCCGCGGAGAAACACCCTTTTAACTTAGAAAACGCATGAATGGCTTCGGGCTTCCAATTAACCACATCCGCCCCTTACGTGTCAAATCAGTGAGAGGTTTGGCTATCTCTGAAAACCCTTTAATAAATTTACGGTAATAGTTAGCGAAACCCAAGAATCGCTGCAGTGCCTTCAGAGACTTGGGTTGTACCCATTCCTTAATGGGTTTAATTTTGGAAGGATCCATGCGAAAACCGTTAGCCGATATGATATACCCCAAAAAATTTATCTCTTCCTCCATGAAGACACATTTCTCTAATTTGGTGAATAGAGAATGCTCTCTGAGTCTCTGGAGTACAGTACGGACATGTCGGACGTGTGACCAAAGACCGGGAGAAAAAACCAGAATGTCGTCCAAATAAACGACCCATATACACCACTGATATCTCTGAAAATATCATTGACAAAATTCTGAAACACTGCAGGTGCGTTACTTAACCCGAACGGCATTACAAGATACTCAAAATGGCCGAGAGGCGTATTGAACGCGGTCTTCCACTCATCGCCTTCTTTTATAGGGACCAGGTTATATGCTCCCCTGAGGTCCAGTTTGGTGAAATACTTGGCTCCCAACAGCTGATTATAAAGATCAGGGATGAGTGGAAGAGGATACTGGTTTTTCACAGTGATCGCGTTTAATTCGCGGTAATCAATGCAAGGTCTGAGGCCGCCATCTTTCTTTCCCACAAAAAAGAAACCAGCTCCTACTGGTGAGGTGGACGGTCTAATATACCCCTTTCTCAGACTGTCTGCTATGTAATCATTCATAGCCTGACGTTCTGGACCAGAGAGGTTAAATATTCTCCCCTTTGGGAGACGAGAAGCAGGTATCAAATCTATGGCGCAATCATACTTTCTGTGAGGGGGTAATTTCTCTGATTCCTGAATAGAAAACACATCCTCAAAGTCTCTAAAGGCATATGGTACAAATGGAGGAGTCTTGACCTTCACTTGGTTTACAGATAGCGAGATACAGTCTTCCTGACACTTTGGGCTCCACGCACGATGTCACCCAAGTGCCAGTCTATGACTGGGTTATGTTTACGTAACCATGGCATGCCCAGGATTACTGCAGATGATAGATTATTGATAGCAAAAAATGACACATTTTCAGCATGTAAAGACCCCACCAGCATTGACACTTCCTCAGTGACAAATTCCACTCCACCCTGGATGAGGGGAGTGCCATTAACTGCAGTGGTTCTAATGGGGGCATTAAGCCTTAGTAGTGGTACACCAAGAGTTCTCGCTACATGGAGATCTATGAAATTCCCCTCTGAGCCACTGTCTACATAAGCCTCCAAACACACAGATTTCTTAAGGTAAGATAACGAAATAGGTAATAAAACTTTGGCAGCATCCGCTGGCAATACCTGGGCACCTGGGCAGGCAGAGCCAGAGTCCCCCAGGTGCTGACATCCAGGGAATGAGGCCTTCTGATCTCCAGTGTTCATGCAGAGGACTCCAGCTTGTGGCTTGTACAGCATGTTGGAATGATGGGAGTGTTCCTCCACAGGACTGAGAAGCTAGACACAGATGCTTTGAGGGAGCAATCAGCAGACACAGCTCAGAGAAAAGAAAAAAAAACAGGTAGAACCATTGGAAAAAGGAGAGAAAAAAAAAGGTAAGGGAATGCTTTTTATATATAGTATCTATATATATAAAAATGTTATGGCCAGATATAATGTGACAACCATCCGCTGTGAAGCTGAGCTGCTGGTAAGGCAGCACCCCGAGAAACCCCGAGACCCTTAACCCCTATACAGGGATCTGGAATTATAGCGGAGCCTAGGGGGTAGCTGCCTATTATGAGCAACAGAGCAGGGAAGGTCGCCAGGGGAAAAAATCAAGATCCGAAAAACAAAGTCAGAAGTCCGAGTCAAAACCGAGAGGGCAGCGAAGGTACAAAATCATCAGGCAGTAGCAGAGTCGAGAATCCAGGCCAAGGTCAGAGACAAAACTAAACATACACTGTATCACTGGGGAACCAAAACTATATCTGGCGGCCTGCAAGACAGGCTCCAATGTATTTGAAGGGCGCGGTTACCTCCCATAGGCTGGAGCTCACAGCCTGATGACCTCATCCGGACCGCCCCTAGATCCAGGCCAGATGGAGATGCACGACTGGCTCCACCCACGCCACCTCTGACAGAAGAACGCAGGCTGCGCCTAATGGACACCTCTGCAGGGCCCGCTCCTCTGCGACCAACACCACCCAGAGGGGAAACACAGCGGCGCTCAGTGACAGAGGCAGACGTCGCGGGAGCAGTTCCATATGAGGACAAGGTCCTCCTGTCACCGGTGCCACCAGCCGAAGGAATCCGGCTCCTCCCAGCGGCCGAGGCAGGAACACCGGCCACCGAGTCCAATGGCGATGTGACATCCATACTGAAGAAAAGCATCCCCACAGCATGATACTGCCACCACTATGTTTGGATAACATGCAGTGTTAGTTTTCCACTACACCTAGTGTCTGCATTTAGCCCAAAAAGTACTACTTTGGTCTCATCTAACCAGATCACCTTATTCTTCATGCTAGCTGCGTCACCTTATATGGCTTTTTGCAAACTGCAAACGATTCCTCTAATTGGCTTGCTTTCAAAAATGGCTTTTTTCTAGCCACTCTTCCATTAAGGACGGCTTTATGGAACAAACGACTAATAGTTGTCCTGTAGACAAATTCCTGCACCTGAGCTGTGATTTGTACGGCTCCTTCAGTGACCATAGGCTTCTTGGGTGCTTTTCTAATTACTGTAGTACTCTCCTTGTTTGAGATGTCAGTTTAGATGGAGAGCCATTTCTAGGTACGTTTTAGCATTGTGCCAAACTCCTTCAATTTTGGATGATAAATTGAACAGTGCTCTGTGAGATGTTCAGAGCTTATGTAATCTTTTATGTAACCTAACTCTACTTTACTCTTCTCTACAGCTTTATCCCTGACCTGTCTGGTTGATTCATTGGTTCTTATGATGCTGTTTGATCCTTAAGATTTTCAAACAAACCTCTGAGGCCTTCACAGAAGAGCTGTAGTTATACTAAGACTAAATTACACACATGTGGACTCATTTTACTAATTAGATGACTACTAGAGGCAATTGGTCACTCAGGATTTTATATACAGTATCAAACTACAGGGGGCTGAATACAAATGCATGTCACAAATGTTAGATTTATATTTTTTAAAATATTTAGAAAAACCATGTATTGTTTCCTGTATATTTCACAAGTACTTGTTACTAAGCTAGAGCTATTTTGCAAAGAATGGACAAAAGTGTTATCCTCTAGATGTGCAAAGCTGGTAGAGACATACCCCAAAAGACTTTCAGTAGTAATTGCAGTGAAAGGTGGTATCGCAAAGTATTGGCTCAGGGGGGCTGAATACAATTGCAAGTCACAATTTATAAATTTAAATAAAAAGAAAACTCTGCATTATTTCATTTACACTTCACATATCCTTGCTACGTATGTGTTGGTATATCATATAATATCCCAATAAAATACACTTATGTGTGTGGGTGTAATGTGAATAAATGTGGAAAGTTCATACGGTAGGTGTTGAATACTTTTTCAAGGTTCGTATGCATGCAACAACTGCCATCTCCTATCTTAGCAATTGGAAACTCTGTTTTCACTGAAGACATATTTTACCTGTGAATTGAGAATTTTTAGAATAAATGATCAGTTCAGGAGTCAGGAGGAGAAAGAAGTCGTTTTTTCTACTAAGATATATTACAAAGTCAAATAAATTGACAGTTACTCCTTAAAGAGAATCTCTCAGCACAATTTTGCAAGTTAAATAAAAAGCAAGGCTATAATATTGCTGTGATACAGAGTAAAGTAGTTCCTTTGGTGAAGAAATCCACTTCGTGGTTGTTCTGCAATGCGCATTTGAATTTTTTGGGTAATTTGATTGATGTACCCAAGGGCAGCAGTGTGCAATGTGTCTTCAGCTCCTGCCCTGACCCCTCTGCCTGCCTCTAGTGTCTGCATTACAGGTCACTGCTATGTGAGTGATCTGCCTCCTGGTTTAAATGTCACATAGGAGGGACAGGAGCAGACAGAAGGGCCAGAGCAGGAGTCAAAGTTCATTATGGTCATGGCTTTACTCCAGCTTGCAAAATCGTGCTGACAGGTTCTGTTTAAAGCACACGCCAGGAATACATACACAGTCCAGTTCCATCAAAAAGTGGTGATATGCTAACATATAACACTATATTCAAACCACCCAAAGGGTTAAAGGCCCTCCAAAAACAAAGTATACTTCATAAACAAACTCCAAGGAGTCAGGCCCAATCAATTGCTTCTGAGAAGAAGCTGGTGCGAAACGCGTCAGAGGGCGGTCGCAGTAAGGTAAATAAGACCCATGACTTGATGATTGTATATGTATTACCCTCTTTTGGCACATGGAGTGCACCCAGTATTTGGGGCACTGATTATATCCCTTGGATGGTGTATGTTGGTTCTTGTGCCTGAGGATTTAATACCATTGTGGTTTCTATTCTGTCATGTGGTTTTTCCTTCTGTGTACCTTGTTTTACATTGTCATTTTTAACACAGTGTTGGAATTTTAATAAATATTAATTGCAATTGATTGGGCCTGACTCCTTGGAGTTTGTTTATGAAGTATAACATATAACACTGATGATTAGATAAATAAAAAACAGTGGACAGTCGGATATGGTGGTGAGTGCAAATTAGTCTCACGGCAATAGTTCACTGTCTTCAGTCATACACTAAGCAAAAAATAAGGCAGCAATGCAACCTTACTTTTTTCTTAATGTATATATGAAGATAGCTAGATATAGATAGATCGAGAGATAGATTTCAGCCCTCTACTCCGTCCCCCTGCATCTCCTCCCTCTCCTCTTAACTCAGCCGAAGACTTTGCCTCTTTCTTCAAACAGAAGATCGATAACATTAGAGGCAGCTTAGACCCACTGTACCCACAGCTCCTCCTCACAACTACACTGCTCCCTCCTTCCAAAGGCTAATTCTCCACCTTGTCAGAAGATAAGCTCTCCTCCCTCCTATCAAAATCACACCTCACCACCAGCGCCCTAGGCAGCTCCCATCCCGCCTCATTCCCAGCCTCACCTCTTTCTTCATCCCAACCCTAATCCATCTTTTCAACTTATCACTTACTACTGGTGTCTTCCCCTCATCCTTCAAACACGCATTGATCACACAAATTCTCAAAAAGACTTCCCTCGACCCATCATCTATTTCTAACTATCGCCTAATATCACTTCTCCCCTTTGCCTCAAAACTAACGGAACAGCATGTCCACCTTGAGCTGTCTTCCCACCTGTCCTCCTCCTCCCTCCTTGACTGCATGCAATCTGGCTTCCGACCGCATCACTCCACCGAAACAGCCGTAACCAAAGTTACCAACGACCTATTAACCACCAAGAGCAAACAATACTTCTCTGTTCTCTTCTTCCTCGACCTGTCTTTCGCCTTCAACACTGTTGGCCATTCTCTCCTGCTACAGATCCTGGAATCTCTTGGTATCACTGGTGTGGCCCTCTCCTGGATTCTCCTCATATCTAACTGACTGGACATTCAGCGTCACCCTCTACCACACCACCTCCTCACCTTACCCCTTTTCTGTCAGGTGTCTTCCAAGGGTTTCTTGGTTCCGTCAGGACCCTTCCTTTTCTCCATGTACACACTCGGTCTGGGACAGCTAATTGAGTCCCTTGGTCTTCAGTATCACCTCTACGCTGACAACACTCAGCTCTATCTGTCCGGACCTGACATCACCTTCCTGCTATACAATATTCCAAAATGCCTGTCTGCTATCTCATCCTTCTTTTCTGCTCGCTTTCTGAAACTGAACATGGACAAAACAAAATTCATAATTTTTCCCCGAACCCACTCTCTCCCCCACCTGATCTTTCCATCACTGTCAACGGCTGCTCACTTTTCCCACTTTCATTTTCCTCTGTGACTCGGGTAATCCTCGACTCCGCCCTCTCCTTCAAACCACATATCCAAGTTCTTGCCACCTCCTGCCGACTTTGACTCAAAAATATTTCCCAGATCCGTTCATTCTTCGACCTTGACACTGCAAAAGCACTTGCCCATGCCCTCATCAGCCCCGATTATTGTAACCTCCTGCTCACTGGCCTCCCCTCTACTACTCTTGTACCACTCCAATCTATCCTAAACTCTGCTGCCCGACTAATCCACCTATCTCCCTCTTTGCCAAGCCCTTCACTGGCTCCCCATTTGCCAAGCCCTTCACTGGCTCCCCATTTTCAGAGATCCCAGTTTGAAACACTAACTATGACCTAAAAAGCCGTTCACAATAGGTCTCCTCCATACATTGGCGACATGGTCTCCCGATACCTACCTGCGCTCCACTCACGATCTCCTCCTCCTTATCTTTTCTTCTCTTCTTCCCACAATCACATACAAGACTTCTCCCGTGCATCCACTATACTCTGGAACTCTCTGCCCCAACATATCAGACTCTCACCTACTCTGGAAACCTTTAAAAGAAACCTGAAGACTCACCTCTTCCGAAAAGCATACAACCTGCTGTGAGCCTCAGTCCTCCAAACCTCCACACGACCAGCTCTACCCTCTCCTAATGTATCATCACCAGTCCCCTCGTAGATTGTGAGCCCTCGCGGACAGCATCCTCTCTCCTTCTGTACCTGTATGCCATATGTTGCCTATGTACCTTGCACTTGTATTTGTATACCCTTCCATATTAAAGTGCCATGGAATTAATAGCGCTATAATAATAATAAATAATAATAAAATAATAATGATAGATAAAATCCAAAAAAGGCAGGCAGCACTCCAACTGTGGTAAAAATGGACAGATTTTAATCCAGCCACATGATGCGACGTTTCAACCTCAAATGGTTTTCATCAAGCAACCATTTGAAGTTGAAACATCGCATCATGTGGCTGGATTAAAATCTGTCCATTTTACACCACAGTTGGAGTGCTGCCTGTCTTTTTTGGATTTGTACAATTTTTGCAGTTTGGTAGGCCCTATAGATAGATAGAAAAAAATTCTTCAAGTGTCTCTGCCCTCATAAATTATAAAGATGAGATGCCCAGTGCAATCTTATATCATCACAATACTTGTAATTCAGTGCAACATGGCAGGTGGTATCACTGTTCCTCTCTCCCCTCTGGTATGCTACATGACACATCAGGGGACATGATCCCTGCTCTCTGTAACAGCCAGCCTCCTGATAATAGTCTCTGAGACCTTATATAACACATCAGTGGGTGTGCTTCCAATTGTTTGTAACAGCCAGTCTCCTGATAATAGCTTCTGGAACCTTATATCACACATATGGGGGTACACAGCGGGTAACTAGGGTACCTAGGAGTTTACCCTGGATACCAGCTCCCAGTGCTTGCTGAGAGGCGCTGGGAGCTGGCTGATCGCGCCACCCGGTGTCACATGCAGCGATGCTAGCGTGTACACCAGGCGACCATCGCCAGGTTTTCGGTCCAGACCGAAAACCTGGTGACCATCAACAGCAATTTATCACTGGTTGAAGCGCCCTGTCACACGTGTCAATATCGCTGCAACGTCACGTGCAGCAGTGATATTGACAGCGATATTGACGCGTGTGACGGCCCCTATAGAGACTTATCAGGGGACTGGCTGTTAGTAACAACAGCTAAAACCCCCCTAATGTGTGATGTAGCATCTCAGAGGCCATTATCAGGAGACTGTCTTTTACTGACAGCAAGTAGCACATTCCTGACGCATGATGTAAGGTCCCAGAGGGAAGGAAGGAACAACTCAGGGTCACAATAAATTACAAGTATTGCAAGGGTAATAGAAGTGCACTGGGCATTTCATTGTTATAGTCATAAAGGCAGAGACATTAGAAGAATTTTGTATCGCCCCAAAATACCATTTTAAGACAGACTTCTACATTGAACAGCAAGAAAGTCTGCTTTTACAATTGAAAAAAATAAATAAATTCTTACCTCTCGTTGAAAGAAATTCCATGCATTAGTCAACCATTGATATCTGGGTAAACCATAGTTTGGCATTCTTGATTTCAAACTAATCATATCCGACCACTGAATTACAGCCTAAAAATTAAAAAATATTCAATATTTAATTGGCATAGATACTGATCAGGTTAGACTGTGTAATACTCTGACAATCCTAAAATATATAAAATAGTATAATATATAATAAATTACAAAAACTAACACATCGAATGGCTGCATTTGTACTTCATTCAAGTAATTTTAGAATATACCAATTTTTCTTTTGAGCTTTTATTTTTTTTTACACATTAATCAAAAGTAAGAGTAACTTTACTGCCCATTCTCAAAATTGTATTTAGTTTTTCCACAAATTTAGTTAGTAACATTTGATTGAACATCATAAAGTTTTATTTTAAAGTCTTTATTAGAGATACTTACATCTCTCACTACCCCTCAAAACTTGATCTTTCATTCCTCAAAATAATCCTCAACAACGACCATTTTAAAATCTGTGCTTTAAAGGAAGTAAATGCAGACATTTTCTTTCACATGAAATAAGAAGCACAGTTTATGGTTGGATTTGCTAAAGTTTCTATCAAGACTGTGAGTGGCCACAATGCTTATCGCATGGGGAGAGCAGTGACGGCACAATGAGGACTGGCTCTGTGGCCATCTCTCCCCCCGCCGTGCCCTTGTCGACTACCCATTCTCTCTTCCCCCATGTGCTGTCTCCTTTGAGTTGTCCTCCTGTGCACTTTCCCATCTCCTGAATTATCTGCTTATGTGTGCTGTCTCTCTCCACCCAGTGCAGTCTTCTCTCATGTGCATTGAGCTGTCTTCCCATGTGCACTCTCCTCCCTGTGTGTAAAGTATGAGCATTTTTACTTAAAAACCTGTTTTTATTAATAGTGTGCTAAATTTCCTGGTAAAAATTGTGTAGGGCTTCGCTGCATTTTCTGTTGCCAGCGCAGGTAAACCAAGCAGCTACTGGCTGCCAACCCCCACTGCCTGGTGTTACCTTCGCTGGCAATGAGACCAATTTTGTTTTACTTAATTTTAAAAAATTTGGCGTGGTCTTTGATGTATTTTTTATTGCCAGCTAAGGTAACCCAGGCAGCGGGGGCTGGAGTTCTCAGCGTAGTGAGGCCCAAGCATTCTGAGCCCCCACGCTGAAAATTGTAGCCAGCAGTTGCCCCAGAATTGTTGCCTCCATGAGAGATGCCAAAATTGGCGGTTTCCCCGCTCTTCCAGCTGCCGTGTAGCGGTGGCAGGCTGGGTAATAAAAGGGTTGATGTAAGCTTTTTTTGCCTGTTGACATCAAGCCCTATTGCTAATGTCAGCCGTCAGTATGACAGCCGGTCATTAGCAATACTTTCACTAGAGAGAAAAAAAAAGACACACAGAGAGAGAAATCTTTTATTACATAAAAAGAGACAGAGACACCTCGTTATCCACTTTACTAGCTCCCAAAAAGTTCCCCTCCGATGTAATCCTGTAATCTTGCAGTGAGGAAGGAGCAGAGATTGCTCTGAAACACGTTGGAATAAAGAAATACCATTGCACCAGACTTCTCGGGTCCTGGTTCTTTCTTTCAGCAGCGCAGATCACCAGCACTTCGTCCTGTTGTTCCAGTCATATGACATGTTGGACGTGGAAGTGTGAATCCAGCGGCATCTGTATGAGCACAGATACTGGTTGTGGGTTTACACAACCTGATCAGGTGAGAAAATTTCAACGGGCATTTGCCTCTCTCTGCCACGAGATAAGACCCTATGTGCTCTTTTGTCTCTCACATTTCTAGACACTTATATACAGACACACACACGCATACAGACACACACACACATGTAGACACACAGGTATGTAGACACACAGGTAAACGCACACATGTATACACACACAAGTAAACAGACACATACGTATACACACACGTATACATATATACACACATATAAACATACACACACAGGTATACACACATGTACTCTATACAGACACATGTACATATACACACAGATATACAGACACATATGTATACATACATGTATACAGACACACAGGCATGTACACACACACAGACAGGTATACACACACATGTGTACACACACATGTAGGTTTACAGGCACACACACACACATGTATAAAGACACAGACACACACACACATACCAGCCTCCCCCTCCTGCCGGTCTCACCCGATACTTCGATGCTGAAGGACCTGAGTGACGCAGCCGGATCATGTAAATCGCAAGATCACATGACTCGGCTCCATCACCCAGATTCAACATTGGAGCATCAGTTGAGACCGGCGAGAGGGGGAGAGCGGCAGGAGGGGGAGAGCGGCAGCAGGGGGAGAGTGGCAGGAGGGGGACACCGGCGGCAGGGGGAGAGCGGCAGGAGGGGGAGCCCGTCAGCAGGGGGGAGCAAAGGCAGGGGAGTGCGGCAGGAGGGAGTGACTAGCGGTGGGGGGGAGAGTGACAGGAGGGGGAGACCGGCAGGGAGAGTAACAGGAGGGGAGACCGGTGGCAGGAGGAGAGCAGCAGGAGGGGAGACTGCGACAGGGGAGAGCAGCAGGAGGAGGCACCAGCGGTAGGAGAGAGCAGCAGGAGTGGGAAAACAGCGGCAGGGTAGAGCAGTAGGAGGGAGGATAATGCACCTGGGACCTGGAAGAGGTGCAGCGACTGTGTAGGGCTGTCCGCCGGGAGAGCGGCGATCGGCATATCAGAATACCCATCACTTGGGTGTTCCAATTTGGCATACTTATGGATTCGGGGACGTCCGGGCGGGAGTGGATAACGGACAATTTAAGGCAATTATATATCTAGATGGAGAACTTCTAGCTGTATTTTACTGTCTGCCTCTATGCCTTCACCCCATCTCTATAAAATTTCAAAAACACCAACTGTCATCTCATATCCATTATATAGTAATGCGAAAATTTGTACCCACTCAATAGAACAATATTACAATCTGAGAGTCCTCAGTGGTTCATACCTTTTAATGTCCAAAGATTTAGAAGAAACAGATGGCACTCACCATTACATGAAGGTTCTTTTAATCCAAATGCTCCGTTAGGAGGTGCGGGTTACAAACATTATGTGGCGGGGACGGAGGTGCGGGAAAAACGACGGATCCAATGGACCCGTGGAAGCCTAATCAGGCAAAACGTGCGCCTGTCGTCCTTCCCGCACCTCCATCCCCGCCACATAATGTTTGTAACCCGCACCTCCTAACGGAGCATTTGGATTAAAAGAACCTTCATCTAATGGTGAGTGCCGTCTGTTTCTTCTAAATCTTTGGACATTTTTGTTGTCCAAATATCTTTATTGAAATTTCAAGGGAGGGGGGAGGGGAGGGAATTAGATACATAAATAAAGAGGGAGAGGGAGGGGGGAGGGGAAGGGTAATAAACGTAACAAGTAAACAAACCAACAAATAACATGAACGGTACAAGTCGTAAGTACAAATGCAAATTCAAATACAGCGCTCGTACAAAAAGAGAGAAAATTGGAAAGGTACAAATGAATATCCGAATACTGAATAGTCCAAACACACTCTGTGCATTTTGTCGCAAATCGTAATGCAAGCTTGAAAGCATTGTGGAGAAGAAACAGTCAAATCATCAATTTTTACGTCAGCGGCCTATTGCAGGAGGGATGGGGAAAAAATTGTCAACCATGTCTCCCAACGCCCTATGAATTTTGGGAACCTGTTTGCGCGTATAGCGAAGTTGTACTCGAAAGTACAGTGAGTCGACACTCTTTCAATCAGGTCATCCACTGTGGGGGGTTCTGGTTTGTTCCACCTCGAGGCTATCAGGACTCTAGCAGTCAAAATAATGTGGGATGTTAAGAAGCGTATGTGGTGAGGGAGGTCCTCTGTGCCAATCAGTAGTAATATTAATTCTGGGGTGAAGTTTATTTGAATCCCAGTGACGTTTGTAATTAGAGATTTGACATCTCTCCAATAATTGGTCAGGACAGGACAGTGCCAGAAAATATGTGAGAGGGTTCCCAGGTTTCCACAGCTTCTCCAGCAAGATGGGTCGTGATTGGGGTTCATATGATATAGTTTGATAGGGGTATAGTACCATCGTGAGAGGACCTTATAGTAAGACTCGTGGAGGGTGGCACAAGATGAGCTGGAATACACTGTCTTAATAGTTTTAGCCATTTTCCCCAGGTCCACGTGGATACCCAACTCCTCCTCCCAAGCTCCAAAGAATGAGAGGTTTATTAATTCGACTTCTTCGTTGAAGATTCTATAGAGAGAGCTCGTTTCCCAAAGGGAGGCTTTCCGTGGGGAGTTTATAAGTTCGTCAATTACTTGCGGAGCTGTGAGTTTGAGATTGTGAGTGCTGAGGTAATTGGCTATGACTCTCCAGTTAGTTCGGTCATCCCTAGTGAGGGGGAATTTGTCTTGGAGGATGTGGAAGGGGATGATAGAGTTTCCTGAAAGCAGATCATTAACATAAAGAATCTCCTTATCCCTCCAGAGAGAGAGGTCCAGGTTCGGCATCAGAATTTCAAGAGTTTCTAGAGGGATTTTGTTGAGAATAGAAGAAGTATAGTATTTGGCTGCCTTTTTGACAAGATCTCTCCAGGCTAGAATAGTTGCTCTAGTAATTGGGTGAGTAGGAGGAGGTTTGGAGGGATTTACTAAATAAGCCATGATTAGAGCTTTTTGATTATTGTTATTGATCGTTCCTTCTAAAGAGATCCAGGGCGAATCGTTCGGGCCTATAAGCCATTTTTGTGAGAGTTTGGCGATGGATGCCAAGTAGTAGTTGTGCAAGTTGGGAACTCCTAGGCCTGCTACTCTCTTGTGCCTCTCGAGGGATAGTCTGGCCACTCTTGGGCGCTTATTGAGCCAAATGAACGCACGGAGTTGTGATTGGAGTTTAATGAACCATCTCTTCGGGATGAACAAAGGGATGGATCTAATTATGTACAAGAATTTCGGGAGCAGTGTCATTTTGAAAGCTTCAATCCTGCTCAGCCAGGACAGTTCAACTTTTGAAAGACGTAAGTAGGCCTGATGGAACGAGTTAAATAGGTTTGTTAGGTTCGTCTGTACCGTGGCTGAACAGGGTTTGGTCAAAGTAATCCCTAAATAAGAAATCTCCTTTTCCGTCCATGTATAGTTAAACTCTTCTTTGAGGTACTTGAGTAGTGTTTCCTCTACATTAAAGTCCAGGATCTGGGATTTTGTTTCGTTTATTTTGTAGAAGGAGAGCTGGGAGAATCTCTCAATGACCCTTGACAGGTGTCTGAGAGATTTGAGGGGATTGGTAATTGAAAGGAGGATGTCATCTGCAAACAGAGATATTTTGTGTTGGCGTTGATTTAACGGGATTCCTCTAATATTGTCATTGTCTCTGATGCTAGATGCAAGTGGCTCAATGAATAGGGCAAAGAGGATAGGGGAGAGTGGGCACCCCTGCCTCGTGCCATTTGTCAAGGGGAATTTTTGAGACAGGAAATTGTTAGAGTATACTCTTGCTGTGGGATTGGCATACATTGATGATATGAAACGAAGGATATTGCCTTGGAACCCAAACCTTCGCAGGGTGCGAAATAAGAAGTTCCACTGGACCCTATCAAAGGCCTTCTCGGCATCTAAGGCCAAGAAGGCTGAGGGTTGTTTTGAATTCTCTATAGAGGTGATTAGATCCAGGGCTCTCCTAGTGGCGTCAGCCGTATTACGGCCTGGGATGAACCCTGCCTGATCAGGGTGGATTAATTTGGTGATGTAATTTTTGATTCTATTAGCTGCTATTTTAGCTAAGAATTTCGTGTCCGAATTCAGGAGGGAGATCGGCCTATAGTTCTTGGTATCTGCCGGGTCTCCCTTTCCTTTGGGTATCACCGTAATAACAGCTTCGAGCATTTCAGGTGGTAGGTGTCCGTGGGTAGCAGAGTAATTGGCCAATCTGGTAACATACGGGGACAATAAATCTGTGAAGATTTTGTAGAGCTCATTTTGGAATCCGTCAGGACCGGGTGATTTGCCCACTTTCGATTGTCCTATGACTTCTGAAATCTCAGATGTCGTGAACGGTAAGTTGAGGTCCAATAAGTCACGATCTGTAAGTGAGGGCAGGTCAAGGTTGGTTAGGTAGTCAGTGATATCTTGATCCGAGGGTTCCAAAGTGGAGGGGTTATTTTTCAAATTGTAGAGGGAGGTGTAGAAGTGAGCAAAGGTATCGGCTATATCCTTCGGGTGTTTAAGAGTTTGGCCAAGTGGGTTCCTAATCTCTTTAATTCTGGATTTCAGCTTCTGGTGTTTAATTTTTGCTGCTAGGAGTTTGGAGGGTCTATCATCAGAAAAGTAATGGTTGGTTTTGAGAATTTGGGAGATCCTGTCATATTCGGAGGATAAGAGGGATTTTAATTCTGACCTGAGTTTCAAAATGTCCAAGGAGAGATCGGGACTAGGACTAGATGTTTGCTTTTGTTCCAGATTGTGTATCTGGTTCACCAAGGTTTGTGTTTTTTCTCTGTTTTTCCTGTTATGCTGTGCGTTCAGTTGTATCATTTTGCCTCTAAGAACAGCTTTGAAAGCGGACCAGAGTATAGGGGTTGAAACATCCTCCGTATCATTTACCTTGAAGTAGTCTACTATGGTTTTTTCGATTTCCTTTTTATATGCTGGGTGAGTGTATAGTAGACTGTTGTTTCTCCAAAGTCTTTGAGAGGTTACTATCGGGCCAATCTTGAGTTCGAAAGTAACAGGTGAATGGTCGGGACCAAGTTCTAGTACCAATTGAGACCTTGAGAAACTTGGAAAGGGTGAAAATGTTGGTGAGGATAAGGTCAATTCTAGAGTAAGATTGGTGGCGTTTGGAAAAATATGTGAATTCTAAAGACGTGGAATTGAGACATCGAAAGGTGTCGTATAGATCGTTCTTAATCAGCCATGGATCCAGTGACTCCAAATGCTGTCTGGATTTGGTAGAGGAGTCAAGTGATCCATTGGGAACTATGTTGAAGTCCCCGAAGATCACCAGCTCTCCCTTTTGGTTAGTGTTGACAATCCTCATAAGCTTGTTTAGGAATGTTACTTGCCCTTTGTTTGGGGCGTAGACATTGACTAGGGTAAAAATATGGTCATTTAGTTTGCATATTAGAATCAAATATCTGCCGTTCGGGTCCTCAAATGTGGAGATTTCCTCGAAGGAGATAGTGTTCTTGATCATTAGAGCTACTCCCCATTTCTTTTTCGAGTTGTTTACACAACGAATGTTTTGGAAGTTTTTGTTGCTGAATTTCGGTGGCTTAAGGGAAGAGAACTTAGTCTCCTGCAGACCTACTACATCTGCCCCGGTCTCTCTAAGAAGTTTCCACAGAAAATATCTCCTCTGGGAGAATTAAGGCCGTTAACGTTCTGTGACAAGAATTTAAGTGACATACCCTACAATTGTCGTGACGAAGAAAGGGCTCAGAGTGTGAGAGCGACTAGATAAGGGGATCCTTTCCATTGTTAGCGCAAACAATACATTGGTGGTAGAACTGAAAACTTTCTCTAAATCTATTTTAGTGCCAGGTGAAAAGTGTAAACTTGTGACCACAACTTGACCCATAACGGAGGGAATCTAATTAAGATTACGCTGAACTACCTCCTTGGGTGGCTAAAGTTATGGCTATTCTCTTCAGCCTTTCTGTTATGGATATGATCCAATTAAGATATGATGATTCCTAGATCCCTAAGAACCCTCATTCCCTCTTCTACTTCAAGTATAGTTGTGGATTTCCCCTGATGGTGGAGAATAACTTTGGTGGGATTGAATCCCCATCTGTATTGGACACGGTTGTTTTGGAGCAGGTTAGTGATTGGGGTAAGTCTCCTCCTCTGGAGCATGGTTTCTCTGGAGAGGTCCGCAAAGACCTTGATATTGTCGTAGGGTCCAGGGAGAGTTTTTTTTAATCGAAGATAGTCCAGAAGTTGTTCTTTGACATGGAAGAAATGAAATTTCATTATGACGTCCCTGGGGGTCTCAGGTTTCAGGGATTTAGGCTTGGGTAGGCGGTGGATCCTGACCACCGTTGTGTCGAGATCCGTCAGGGTAGGGATCGTGCGTTTTAGGAGATCCTTAATGTACGGTCCCAGTTGGTCGCTTTTTACAGACTCTGGGATTCCCCTAAACTTAAGGTTCTGTCTCCTGTCCCTATCCTCCAGGTCCGTCATTTTATTTTTCACCGTTCTAAGTTCTTCTTTGAGGAGATGGTGCTCTTTTTCCAGTTTGTCATGTTTATTCTTCAAGTCAAAGATGTCTGACTCGTTTTTGTCAGTCCTGTGGAGACCGAATCTAGAGAAATCTGGAGTTGATCGAATCTGGAGTCTAACTTCTGACTGAATGCGGAGAAAATACCTTTGAAGAAATTCTGGTCGATGGGTTGGGTCCAGTCGAATGTGTCCAACGGATTGGATCCCGATATGGGTGGGCCTTCCTTCCTCATACGCTGCTTAGCAGGACTTGCGCTGGGAGAAGCCTCAGCCTCCTCATCTGAGCCGTCCAGAACTGCCAGTTTCTGCAAGGAGGTCTTCTTTGTGGCCATTTCCTTCCTTTTTTGTTTCAGAGTTTGCGGGTCGTCGGATTTACAATCGTCCATTTGTTCCTGTACCTGGGGCCAAGGGTCCTTTTGTTGTGGCCTGGGGGACCTTGATCGGTGTTTCTGCGTCGAGCGCATTACCTTGGATTCTGAGAGAATGGGTTTGGATTTTCCAGTGTTTGTTTTAGGAGTGGTCGTATTAAAGTAGGTAAGCTTAAGAGGAGGAGCGGGCACCCACGTGTACTAGATTGCTTACTGACTGGTATAAGGTCAGTCAGGGGTTTGAGAGTTCAAAATGGAGGTGTTATAATGGTTAAAGGGGTTGGTTCAGTTCTGGGTAAGAATGTTTAAGCTAGATACAAGTGAGAACAGGTAATTGGACTGCTAGAATCCCGAGCCTAGGGGTGTAGGGTTGTATGTGTATCCTTAATCCCCTGTTGTCCAAAGTGGTGTCCCTGTGCTCAGAGTGAAGTCAGAGTACTTCGAGTGAGAGGGAGTATCAGGGGTTACCTAGTCAGCCGAAAGGCTGAGTCAAAGGGTCTGATAATCTTGTAGGTTCACTGACAATGGAGGTTATATGATGGTGTTGTAGAGGTTGGGGTTAAGGCAGGTTGACCAGTGGACACTAGCTGGCTATAATCTCAACTATTAATCCAAATTCCCCAGGTGATTGAACAGGTGGAATATCGCCTTTCCCAAATGCAATAGGAGCCCACAATCTATCCCCACGTATTACGGAGCGATTAATTATACACCACTATAGCTGTGCACACGGCAGAAAATCAGGTTGAGAAATTCTGTAATGCTAGTATTTCAATAAATTGTTAAGACAATAGTTTCATCAGGGGGAAAGGGCTGTCATATATTATGCTTACAAATTGTAGATTGGTTCAAGTAACAGCGAGCCAGAGGTAGGTAGTGGTATCTTAGTACAGAGTATGTTTCAGACTTATAAAGGCTGTTTCTCACTAGTTAACAGAGGTATAATTAATGATTTGAATGGTTAAGGTGTGACAGTGGGCACTCCATATACTAAGTGTGAGAGGGCAGAATGTTCCTAAGGAAACAGAGGCACACTGTCCTTTGTAGGGGAAGGACCCTCGTTGGAGTATGACGTGTTTCTATGTGAGAAGTGACCAAGAAGTAGGCAAATAAGATATAACTTATCTATTACAATACCAGTGCAGACAAAGATGTACCTCAGCCGTTTCAGTAGTGGAGAAAAGTAGTATATAACAAAGAGGTTAGCCAATAGTCGTGCAGTTAGAAGCAATTAAAGGGTAGATTAAAGTAGAAGTAGTGAAACAATCCAGTCTGCTGAAGTATGAAGTGAGCCAGTAAAAGTAAAGGAGGGGGGTAGTAGTGTGGAGAAGCAAGATAAGATAAGAAGAGAGAAAGCAATAGTCGTGGGGTTGGGGATATGGGGTTTAAAGATGTGTTAGGAGTGAGTTAAAATAGTACTAGTGTAGTACTTCGTCTCCAGGTAAGAGGTGAAGCACAGAATTGAGGAATCAAGGAGAATTAGTGTTGAGTTAGAATGAGGGGAGAAAGGGAGGAGAGAAGACGTTTGCAGAAAGTAATAAGGTAGAGAGGTCTAAAACATTCAGGAGAACCACAAATTAGAAACCAGTCTTACATGTACGAACTTATACCATAAGAGGAGACGGTGAGGAAGAATGATCCCAAATGAGGACCTCACAAAGGTCCCCTTCTAGAGGTGTACAGAGAGTAGGTCCCGACGTCGTCCAGTGATCTTTGCAGTGAGTAACAGTCTCAAAAGCAGGGTGGAAGTAGATCCAGATGTGTCCAGGTGTACTTCAAGGGTCTCCACCAATTAACCCAAGTCGCAGAAGGTGATGCTGGGGTTCAGATGAAGAGGGGTCTCAGGGAAGTGTCTCACTGGTTGAACCCCATCGACCGTGATGTCAGATGGACAGACTCCAGATGTCGTCCAGTTAGGTGTACAGTACTAGGTAGGCTCCAGAGCTTAAACTAGGTGAGTCGTGGTGGGAGCAGTGGGTCTTCTCGAGCTGTTCTGTGGTACAGAAAGGAGGGGGCTGGGTGCAGATGGGAGGTAGGTATCCCTGTCACAATGTGCTGCACTGTGAATGATGAGCGGCTGTCACATTGAAAGTCGCAGCAGTGCTGCAGATGGGAGGGGGGGCTCCAGAGGCACAGAGATCCTCGGAACAATTCAGCTCAGGGCACTCACCGCAACCCGCGCCGCCAATAGTCAGAGTCTCAAATGCAGGGAACAGGCATCGGGTGCTCAGGTA
The DNA here is from genome assembly GCA_033576535.1 of Allobates femoralis. Lineage (NCBI taxonomy): Eukaryota > Metazoa > Chordata > Amphibia > Anura > Aromobatidae > Allobates > Allobates femoralis. The sequence continues at coordinate 318,251,575 of JARQOC010000004.1, forward strand.
TAGCCCACCCACGGCACCAGTCTCTGAGGGTGCAGGGTCCACAGCTGAGGCAAGGGGGAATATACCACCTCCTCTGCTGCAATTAAGGGTTATGATGGAGGTGAACAGCTTTGCAGGGGAGCCTCGAAACAGACATGTGCAGTTACAGACCAGAGACGGTTACCATGACAACCCCTCAGGCCAGGCCTCTGGGAGCAGCAGTAATGGAGGGAAACCGAGATTGCTTGCTTACCAGCTCCTCTGGGCCCCGGAGGTCCAATCCAGTTGTAAAATAGGAATCAAACAGTTTCAATAAAGAGTCAGGTCCTGAAGATCCCTACATGATCACACAGAAGTGGGATCCAGCGTTGTATTCCACATGGGGGGTTCCAAACTCGGTAATCCAGAGAGAAATGAAGCTGGAAATAATCCAAAGGGATCCAGAAGGGTTCAGAGGTGTAATCCAAGTGGATCTAGTTGATTTGATGAGAATTCTGGCCCAGGATCAGGCCAGATTCCTGTAGATTTAGGCTGGAGAGCAGGAGCCCCACCTAAGTGTGTCTGCTCAGCATGAGGTCCCAAGCCACGCCTTTGGACATTTTTGTGACTGAACCCTGTGCAGACTTGCGCAACACCATAATGCTGGCAGCACATACAAGCCTAGGAAAAACACCAAAAGCCCTCTAATGCCCAAATTCCTTCCCTACAGTTGGTCATACCTTTTAATGGCTAACTGAAAAGATGGTAAGCAAAGCAAGCTTTGAAGACACTATGGCCTCTTCATCAACCTAATGACACAAATTCTGAAGACACATACATATATACAGTCATATGAAAAAGTTTGTAAATAAAAAGAAAAACATAGTGTTGCACCACCTGTGGATCTCTCCTGCCTTAAAAGCGGTTGTATTAAGAATAAACTAACCTTTAAAGGTTGTGCCAGATCCGCACAACCAGATTGTGAGCGTAGTTTGTGGCTCAGGCTGCCTTGGATCTGTAGTGCTCCTGTATCCTCAATCACCTCTGCTCCTGGCCTCATGTAGTCCATGCTCTCACTCCAGGGTTGGGTTAGGAAATTCCAGGTTGATCCATTAACCCTATCCCGCCTGCAGCTCTGTCACCGCTTTCCCCAAGGGAATTTGTATGATAGAATTCAGACAGAACAAGCGGTTCTATAGTAGAGTGCAGGGATAATACGGGATATTTTAATCTTAATCTCCGTAACTTTATTCATAAAAAGCTCCAGACCACGAGTGGTCTGGAGCTTTTTATGAATAAAGTTACGGAGATTAAGATTAAAGTATCCCGTATTATCCCTGCGCTCTATTATAGAACCGCATGTTCTATCTGAATTCTATCATTTGAAAAAGTTTGGGCACCCCTCTTAATATTACTCTTTTTTTTTAATAAAAATAGTTTTTTTTGCAACAGCTATTTCAGTGTGATATATGTAATAACTGATGGACACAGTAATATTTCAGGTTTGAAATGAGGTTTATTGTACTAACCAAAAATGTGAAATATGCATTATTTCAAAATTTGACAGGTGCCAAAGTATGAGCACCCTTCTGATCTTCATGATTTGAATACTCCTAACTACTTTTTTCTGACTTACTGAAGCACTAAATTGGTTTGGTAACCTCATTGAGCTTTGTACTTCATAGTCCGGAGTATCCAATCATGAGAAAAGCTATTTCAGGTGTCCACTTGCAAGTTGTTCTCCTAGTTGCATCTTCTCTTAGGAGTGGCATCATGGGCTCCTCAAAACAGCTCTCAAATGATCTGAAAAAACAGATTGTTCAACATAGTTGTTCAGGGGAAGGATACTAAAAGTTGTCTCAGACATTTAACCTGTCAGTTTCCACTGTGAGGAACATAGTAAGGAAATGGAAGACAACAGGGACAGTTCTTGTAAAGGCCAGAAATGGCAGGCCAACAAAAATATCAAAAAGGCAGAGAAGAAGAATGGTGAGAACAGTCAAGAACAATCCACAGAACACCTCCAAAGACCTGCAGCATCATCTTGCTGCAGATGGTGTCACTGTGCATCGGTCAACAATACAGCGCACACTGCACAAGGAGAAGCTGTATGGGAGAGTGATGTGAAAGAAGCCATTTCTGCATGCACGCCACAAACAGAGTCGCCTGAGGTATGCAAAAGCACATTTGGACAAGCCAGTTTCATTTTGGAAGAAGGTCCTGTAGACTGATGACAAAAAGATTGAGTTGTTTCGTCATACAACAAGGCATTATGCATGGGTCCATCATGCTTTGGGGCTGTGTGGCCAATGACGGCACCGGGAATCTTGTTAAAGTTGAGGGTTGCATGGATTCCACTCAGTATCAGCAGATTCTTGAGAATAATGTTCAAGAATCAGTGCCAAAGTTGAAGTTACGCCGGGGATGGATCTTTCGGTAAGACAATGATCCAAAACACCGCTCCAAATCTACTCAGGCATTCATGCAGAGGAACAATTACAATGTTCTGGAATGGCCATCCCAGTCCCCAGACCTGAATATCAATGAACATCTGTGGGATTTTTTGAAGCGGGCGGTCCATGCTCAGCGACCATCAAACTTAACTGAACTGGAATTGTTTTGTAAAGAGGAATGATCAAAAATACCTTCATTCATTAACAGCTACAGGAAGCGACTACAGGCTGTTATTTTTGCAAAAGGTGGATCTACTAAATATTAATGTCACTTTTATGTTGAGGTGCCCATACTTTTGCACCTGTCAAATTTTGAAATAATGCATATTTCACATTTTCGGTTAGTACAATAAACCTCATTTCAATCCTAAAATATTACTGTGTCCATCAGTTTTACATATATTACACTGAAATAGCTGTTGCAAAAAAACAATTAAAAAAAAAAAAAGAATAAGATTAAGAGGGGTGCCCAAACTTTTTCATATGACTGTACATATGCAGTGTAGGATGATGCAGTAAATATGACATAGACACTGTCAGACATTTGGTAAAATCCACAATCTTATAGTCAACTATCCAGCGTCAATGCACAGGACAGAAGGGCCATACAGTCTTTGAAAACCAACAAAGAAATCATCATTAAACCTGCACACACGGGTGGTGCAATAATCATGATGAACAAATCTGACTACCTGAAGGAAACAACTGACGGACACTCGCTACTACAAGAAATTGAAGTCTGACCCCACACAGGACTATCACAGGGAATTAAACAGGCTGGTCTCTTGTCTACCTGACATATCTGTAAGAGCTGATGACCTGATACCAGAAAGTCCAAGAATAGACACATTCTACATTCCCAAATTTCACAAATCCTTCCTGAAAAACACAGGGATTGATGCTGGCTCTGTGGTGAAGCTTATAAAATTCATCCTCATGCACAACTACTTTACATTTGACAACAACATGTATTTACAATAGACTGGCACAGCAATGGGAAGCAAAATGGCACCACAATATGCAAATCTTTTCATGGCCAAGCTTGAAAGTTACTTTTTATCCTCTTGTCCCATCATACTCCTGGAGTATTACCATTATATCGATGACATTTTATTCATCTGGACAGAGTCTGAGCAACAGCTGAAGACGTTCCATGAACACTTTAATCTGCTTCATCCCACCATCAATCAGGGATTATTTGTGGTTGCCCTTGTGCACCAGGGATATATGGTCTGAGCCATAGAGGTGTATCTGGGGCATAATTCATGCATGGTATTGTGATTTATTGCACATGCACTTTATTATGACTATGTAAATTGGACATCTATGTATGAGATTCGCATCCGGATGCTTATGTAACTCTGACCACTATATTATCTACTTGGATGTGATTCTCCCTGTGTCTGTATATTGTGAAAAGAAAAATAGGGAGGGGGACAAGAGGCGCAATAGTGCCCTATCACTAGTGACACTTTGTGTAAGCTGGTGGTGCTGTGAAGCTGCTCACCTGGTCCAGTTGTGATCCCCACAACTGGTTTGAAGGCGTTTTGGAAACTGTGTTCCAGCTGCTGCAGAACCTCCACCGACCACTGGATAGTGGTTTGAATACAAGACAATGATGGGAGTGCTGGTGTGTCACGGTCCGCGCTGCTGTGGTATGAATAAACTCACCAAAGTACCAGGATAGTTATCATCCTTTATTTCCTCCTCTCTCCTACGCGTTTCAGCGCCACACCCGGCGCCTTCCTCAGGGACATTCTCAGGATGTCCCTGAGGAAGGCGCCGGGTGTGGCGCTGAAACGCGTAGGAGAGAGGAGGAAATAAAGGATGATAACTATCCTGGTTCTTTGGTGAGTTTATTCATACCACAGCAGCGCGGACCGTGACACACCAGCACTCCCATCATTGTCTTTGTGTCTGTATATGACTGCCCAGACTTGATTATCCACTTTTGTGGTTAATTGCACATGTCCGTGTACCATCCTTTTCATTCATGGTTTATTTGAATAAGCATGAGATTTATTCTTAACATCATTAAAACATTTATGCATGCTATCTTCTCTTGTCCTCCTGATAAATATTGTATCTCGAGAGTATAGTGGGCTAGGGGGATAATTCATCCTACCACCCACTTTTCTATAGATTGTATGGAAATTTTTCTAATCTACCTGTAGCCAAGCATTTTTGCAACTCTGATCACAGGGTAACAGACATGAGTCTGCTCATTTTAAAAAGTAACTTCAAATCACATGGATTGATGCGTTTTTACATCAATTGAAAGGGCACTTGGGGATATCACATCTTAGAACAGACTTCAGTTCAGAGGACAATGAACTTTTGACACTTCTTACTGAACTGCCTAGCATGGATTTATGGCTTTCTACATTCACTGAGAAATTTTCAGGTCTCCACCAACCATTAGTCATAGAACAATAATACAATCTGTTCCTCTTATCTTGGAATTTTGATTTTACCTCCCTAGCTCCTCTTCCCCTCCCAGGACTGACTCTGCTTTATGTCACCTGTCATATTTACTGCATCATCCTACCCTGTATATATATATATATATATATATGTGTGTGTCTTCAGAATTTGTCTCATTATTAGCCTAATGATGAGGCCATAGTGTCTCGAAAGCTTGCTTTGCTTACCGTTTTTTCAGTTAGCCATTAAAAGGTATCAACCACTAAGGACTCTCAGATTCTAATATTTTTCCATCTACTGGCTAAGGGTGCTTTCACATTAGCGTTCCCCTCCGCAGTGTTCTGCGGAGGGGAGCCGCAATGTAAACGCAGCACCGCAGGTCCCTATCTTTAGAATGGGAGTGCACGGTGCTGCGCTTGACTGCGCATGACTGTGCGCACCCATTCACTCCCATATGTGATCTGTGCGCAGGCGGATGCCCACGCACAAATCACCCAGTCTCGTCCGCACAAGAAATGCAACACAGTATAAACATATTTTACCTTACCCACTTAATACTGATTTTATCCATGAATTGAGACTGAAAAATCAGTTTAGAAGCAGAATGAAGCAATTTTCTCTGATTCAATTTATTTTAATGTTACCGTATATACTCGCGTATAAGCCGAGTTTTTAAGCCCAAAAATTGGGCTGAAAAGTTTCCCCCTTTTGGCTTATACGCGAGTCATCGGTATACAGGCGCCCCCCCATAGGTATACAGGCCCCTCCCCCATCAGTATCCAGGGTTTTTCCCTTGCTCCGCAAACCTGTAAAGTAGAATCATTATACTTATCACTGTCCTGTCGCCGCCGTCCCCGCCACTGCCATCGCGCTCCTCCGGCTTCATCCGTCTTCTTCCGGCTTTCTCTGGTCGGTGCAGGCAATGACGTCATTGTCTGCGCCAGAGGAGGAAGCCGGAAGACGCTGCATGAAGACGGAGGAGCGCGATGTCGGCAGCGGCGGGGACGGCGGCAACAGGACAGTGATAAGTATAATGATTCTACTTTACAGGTTTGCGGAGCAAGGGGGGGGGCCCTGGATACTGATGGGGGTGCCCGAATACTGTGGGGTATGCTGCTGTATATACCTCTGGGGCTGCGTGTATACTACCACTGGGGCTGCTGTATATACCTCTGGGGCTGGTGTATACTACCACTCGGGCTGCTGTATATACCTCTGGGGCTGCGTGTATACTACCACTGGGGCTGCTGTATATACTTCTGGGGCTGCGTGTATACTACCACTGGGGCTGCTGTATATACTTCTGGGCTGCGTGTATACTACCACTGGGGCTGCTGTATATACCTCTGGGGCTGCGTGTATACTACCACTGGGGCTGCTGTATATACCTCTGGGGCTGCTGTATACCGGCTGCTGTATACTACCACTTGGGCTGCTGTATATACCTCTGGGGCTGCTGTATACTACCACTGGGCTGCTGCTGTATATATCACTGGGCTGCTGCTGTATACTACCACTGGGGCTGCTGCTGTATGCTACCACTGGGCTGCTGTATACTACCACTGGGACTGCTGTATATACCTCTGGGGCTGCTGTATACTACCACTGGGGCTGCTGTATATACCTCTGGGGCTGCTGTATACTACCACTGGGGCTGCTGCTGTATAACACTGGGGCTGTGCTGTATACTACCACTGGGGCTGCTGCTGTATAGCTACCACTGGGGTCGCTGTATACACCCTGGGATCGCTGTATATACCTCTGGGGCTGCTGTATACTACCACTGGGGCTGCTGTATATACCTCTGGGGCTGCTGTATACTACCACTGGGAGGCCTATATACCACTGGGGGGGCCTGTATACCACACTGCTGGGGGCTGTATACCTGTGCTGGGGTCCACCTCGGCTTATACACGAGTTAATAGGTTTTCCCAGATTTTGGGGGCAAAAGTAGGGGGTCGGCTTATAGACGGGTTGGCTTATACACGAGTATATACGGTACTTATTTTCAGATGTACTATTGAGTTATGAAATAAAAATTAAAATAAGTTACTCTTTAAATTGCATTCATCATATAAACTATTCATTGTATGAAAATGTATACTTGTACCATAACTTCATTGGCTAAGTACACAGTGTAAGTCACCTATATTGGTCAAAGGTCACAAACCTTGTAAGAAAATAGTATTAATTCCATTTACTGTACATTATAAATGACTGAGGATCTTTTACAAATTCCAAACCCAGTTTAGAAAGTTTATTTGGAGGAAAGCAGTCCATGTATTAAATACTATACTATACTATAAAGCAAGGAGCTCCTACCATAGCATCACAATTACAGTACAACATATGAAAGACTGTCAGGGCTCAGTGCCTAAACTACTGCTTACTCCAAGAACATGTCTATGTTTCCATTCCTAGAGCTTGCTTGCCTGAGAAAACTGGGGTAGTTATTGATAGTCAAAACCTGACCAAGGGTCAAACATTTATGGGTGTACACCTTACACATCTGTTTGTTACAATTAGGGATGAGCGAGGAGTAAAATATTCGACTCGCTTACTCGTAACAAGTAGGTCCTGATACTTGGGTACTCGTTACGAGTAGCGAGTCCAATGTAAGTCAATGGAAAATGCGAGTACTTTCGCAGTGTATCTATACACACTGCGAAAGTGAAATAAAAGTTAATAAAAAGTGTTAAACTTCCGGTTCCGGCCCCTCCATGGTAGGACGCTGCTGAGTGCGCTCCGGCCCCCGTCGCACAATCGTCAGGATTCCCAGGCCCCTGAACAGCGGCGATGTCGGAAGGAAAGTCCAGAGCGGCGTCCACGCTAGACCGCTTCGTTACTAGAGTGGAGGAAGCGGAGATAGCGGCTCATGTGGAGCCGAACACGGAGCAGGCGGAAAAGGCCCAAAACAGTGATGGCGGCTGCAGAGGTAGGAGAGGGCCAGGGGCAGCCCCCAGGTGAATGTGAGAAGGGATCGATATGCAGGCAGAGCGGGAGACAGGGTGAAAAGTGGAGGAGCTGCGGGAATGAGCAGTCAGAGTCTGGAGACAGTGAAGCAGAAGAAGAAGATCAGTGGGGGAGATCAGTCACTGGGGGTAGAAAGTGATATGGCTATTGGTGATGCACACAAACTGGACTACAAATTGCTAGCCAAAGAGCTGGCAAACCACCTAGCTGAAGAGTTTAAGCAGGCATTCTCTGATCTGGTGGCTGCAAGCACGCAAGAGCAGAACACTAAATTAGGACAACATGAGAGGCAGCTGCAGGAGGCAGAATCCAGGATTACTGCTGCAGAGGACAGAGTAATGGAATTGGAGCAGCAAGTCCAACTACTTCAGACACATTCCACATTTGCTTTGAACAAACTAGACGACCTGGAAAATAGAAGCCGCAGAAGCAATTTAAAATTAGTGGGTCTCCCTGAATCCATCTCCTTGCCCCAGCTAGAAGAGGTATTTGAGGTCGATCTGCCAAAAGAACTGGGCCTGACACACAAATGTAGAACAGAACGGACCCACAGAATTGGTCCCCCTCGTGATCCTTCTGGGTCTGGTGGTAGCATCGGGTCGGGTCGCGACAAAATGACAAACAAACCACGCCATGCTATTGCCAAATACCTTAACCACAGGGACAAGGAAGAAATTCTACGTGCTTATAAAGCTAGGAGACAACCCCTCACGATTATGGGGTACAGAGTTCAGGTTTTCGCAGATTACTCCATAGAGGTCTCCAGACGAAAAGCCTTTAGCGAAGTTTGTACCTTCCTCTTTAAAAAGAACATTCGCTTCCAATTGAATTACCCGGCTACCCTGAGGTTCAGATCCCCAGATGGGAATATGTTGTCTTTTACTAACCCAGAAGAAGCATTGGCGGTGATCTCAAAGGGAAGAAAATCTCCTGACAGGTCGCGACCAAGCTCCGCTAGTTCTAGGGAATCAGACTTACACCCGGATCGTGAACTCGAACCAGAAAGAGGTCATGAACCCACAAGAGCGTATAGACTGCGTTCCGAATCTCAACTTGAGGGGATACAATCGAGACTCACCACACCGAAACATCAACGTCAACCCACACCCAGATGGTCTAAGAAGAAATAGAACCTATCCAACATTGGAATGAAAAATTTGAAGTTGGATCTTACGGAAAGCTGAATTTTGGAGAGAGGCAAGCAATAAGAAGATCCGGAGGCTACGGGCTTTATGTTGTCTTGGGGCGCCCAGTTGAATCTTCCGCAGAGATCTCCCCCCCCCCCTTTTTTTTTTTTTTTTTCCTGTCTCAACTATGATTCCCTTCCTTGGTCCAGCACTGGGCGACAAAGGAATGAGTCACACAGGTTGATTTTTGATTTTACTATTGGGGGAATATCTTTTTGAACACTAAACACTAAATGACCTATAGTGCTTTTGGAAAGGGGTGGTGGAGGTGAAATTTAACTTGGCTTCTCAGTGGCCGATCTATTTCATCATTTATCATGACACTAACTTTTCAGACCACGAGACTATTTTTATTGCTTGTCCTATGTGGGAGAAAATTTTTAATTTTTTTTTCATTTTCTTGAGGCTTTGAAAAGTTTACAGTTTGATAACTTTATATAAGGGGCTTGGGAATTTATGTTTATATCTTTCTTATAATGCTAAGATTTGAATAGATGTTGCGGCGGGTGCTGGTTTGTGTACCGCCACCAGGGGGGAAAAAAGAGAAGTCATACAATGTTTGATACGAGGTGGGAGAGTAAGGTTAAAAGGGTTTCATTTGGGATAGGGAAAAGGGTGGGACACACGACTACCTGTCTACTTTTACTAAGCTTGCTGGTTTCATATACTTCTTCTAGTACGGATCAAAAGACCGGAATCCGATTGGATGTGCACTACCATTTGAGAGCTAACGTGTGTTTGGGAAACTTAAAAATGAGCTGTAGCAATCGTTAGATGGGTCTCTTGGAACGTAAAGGGTCTGCGCTCCCCCGCAAAGCGCATGATGGTGCTCCGCTAACTGAAAAGATTGAAAGCAGATGTGGCCTTGCTCCAGGAGACCCATCTGACATCAGAAGAATATTTTAGGCTCAGGAAAATGTGGGTGGGGGAGATCTACGGCTCCAGTGCAGTACTTAGGAAGGCTGGGGTAATAGTACTGATAAACAAATCTCTGTCGTACACGGTTTTGAACACGACATCGGATGACGAAGGCAGAATATTGCATATGACTATACAGATACAGAACATCACATATAGCCTTTACAATATCTATGCCCCAAATACAATGCAAAAATCTTTCTTCCTTAGATTACAAAATAAGCTCTTGACAGACCAGGAATGCAATAGATTAGTTGGTGGTGACTTCAATTTGGTGGTTAATGAAGGGGAGGATAGGAGCCGTGGGGGGTTGACGATCCCACTCTCTACCAAATTGAGCCCATTGGAAGACCTACTCACTAATTGCAGTTTGACTGACTCATGGCGCACGCTACATCCTTTGGAGCGAGAATATACCCACTTTTCCCATGTGCATGAATCCTGGTCGAGATTGGACATGTTTTTTGCATCCCAGCAAATGTTCCACAAGACCCTAGAAATAAAGATTGAAGATATGGTGATATCCGATCACAGTCCATTGACATTAGAAACTAAAGACATACCGTATATACTCGTGTATAAGCCGAGTTTTTCAGCACAGAAATTGTGCTGAAAAGTGCCCCCCCTCGGCTTATACACGAGTCAGTGACGGCTGACTGTGTGGGGCCGGTGTCCGGGGGCTGGAGGAGGTGGGGGAGGCTGTATAGTGAGCGGCCGGTCACGTGGGGCCGCTCATTAGTGCAATGCAATATGCACTGCATCCCCCTGTTCATCAGCGGCAGGGGGAGCAGTGCATATTACATTGCACTGTCAGTGCTCCTCCGCCCCCCTGTGGTAGTATACAGCAGAGCCCCACCCCTGTGGTATATACAGCCCCCCCCCCCGTTGCTGCCGCACACCTGTAAAAAGAAGATCTTTCATACTTATCCTCCTGCTGTCACCGCGGCATCCTCCGCTCTCCTTGCTTGCACCCGGCGTCCATCCACGTGACCGCGCACAAATAATGACGTCATTATTTGTGCGCGGTCATATGGATGGACGCCGGGGCCCGGGTGCAAGCAAGGAGGAGAGCGGAGGATGTGCGCGGTGACAGCAGGAGGATAAGTACGAAAGATCTTCTTTTTACAGGTGTGCGGCAGCAACGGGGGGGCTGTATATACCACAGGGGGGGGCTGCTGTATACCCACAGGGGAGGGGCTGCTGTATATACCACAGGGGGGGGCTGCTGTATATACCACAGGGGGGGGCTGCTGTATACCCACAGGGGAGGGGCTGCTGTATATACCACAGGGGGGGCTGCTGTATACCCACAGGGGAGGGGCTGCTGTATATACCACAGGGGGAGGCACTGCTGTATACTACCACAGGGGAGGGGCTGCTGTATATACCACAGGGGGAGGCACTGCTGTATACCCACAGGGGGGGGCTGCTGTATACCCACAAGGGGGTGCTGATGTATACTACCACAGGGGAGGGGCTGCAGTATATACCACAGGGGGAGGCACTGCTGTATACCCACAGGGGGGGGCTGCTGTATACTACCACAGGGGAGGGGCTGCAGTATATACCACAGGGGGAGGCACTGCTGTATACCCACAGGGGGGCTGCTGTATACTACCACAGGGGAGGGGCTGCTGTATATACCTCTGTGGCTGCTGTATACTACCACAGGGGGAGACTGCTGTATACTACCACAGGGGAGGCTGCTGTATACTACCACAGGGGGAGGCTGCTGTACACTACCACAGGGGAGACTGCTGTATACTACCACAGGGGGAGACTGTTGTATACTACCACAGGGGGAGACTGCTGTATACTACCACAGGGGGAGACTGCTGTATACTACCACAGGGGGAGACTGCTGTATACTACCACAGGGGGAGACTGCTGTATACTACCACGGGGAGACTGCTGCATACTACCACAGGGGGAGACTGCTGTATACTACCACAGGGGGAGACTGCTGTATACTACCACAGGGGGAGACTGCTGTATACTACTACAGGGGGAGACTGCTGTATACTACCACTGGGGAGGCTGCTGTATACTACCACTGGGGAGGCTGCTGTATACTACTACTGGGGCTGCTGTATATACCTCTGTGGCTGCTGTATACTGCCACTGGGGAGGCTGCTATATACCACTGGGGGGGACTGTATACCTGTGCTGGGGTCCACCCTCGGCTTACACAAGTCAATAGGTTTTCCCAGGTTTTGGGGGCAAAAGTAGGGGGTCGGCTTATACACGAGTATATACGGTATATCAAAAAGGAAAAGATTACTTGTGGAGATTCCCTGATACTCTAGTCGGAGAGGAAAATTTTGTTAGGCTTCTTGGGGAATGGTGGTCAGACTATATCAGGAATAATGCGGAGCACCAATCAAATAAGGGATTGTTTTGGGAGGCAGCAAAGACAGTTCTACACGGGCATATCATGGCTTACAGCATTCGTATGAAAAGACAAATAAAAGAACAATATATTAAAGCCAGTACTAATGTTAGAAATGCATACCTCCAATATAAGCTGACAATGTTGGAGGCAGATAAGGTAGAGTGGCTGAACACTAAAAAGATATTTGATTCATGGGCCAATAAAAGAGAAGACATATATAGAAACCATCTAGAAATTGAATTAATTAGATTTGGAGATAAGGCTGGACGATTATTGGCATGATTGGCGAAGGGTAGACGGCCTATCACCCCTATTCTGGCAATTAAAGACAAACAGGGTGAGCTCACTTCTGAACCGGGAAAGATAGTGCAAATACTGGGGAAATATTACGCCTCATTATATAAAGAGGGAAATAAGGTGGGACAGGGGGGAGGAACATGGCTTGATTCTATAAATATGACCGGACTGACAGAAGACGATAAGCAATTTCTAAATAGACCCATTTCAATTGATGAAATTATGACTGCTATTAAACTTCTGAGTCCGGGAAAAGCGCCTGGCCCGGATGGATTCAATGGCGCCTTTTCAAAACATTAAGAGATCAAGTCTCACCTGTATTGAAAGATTTGTTTAATGATATATTACAAGGCGCCCCAATACCAGAAGGAATGAACATAGCATATATCAAACTGATCCCAAAACCTAACAAACCTCCATCTGACCCAGCCAGTTACAGACCTATCTCGCTTATAAATCAGGATCTTAAGCTTTTATCGAAGATCCTGGTGGATAGGCAGGCCATGATTTTACCTAAACTGATATCGCCGCTTCAAGCGGGTTTTGTCAGGGGGCGATCCACGGTGATTAATGTCAGAAGGGCAATGCTCCTATTAGATGCGGCATAATATCAACGAGATGGGAAGGGGGGGGGGTCCGGCCGTGGTCACCTTAGATGCAGAAAAGGCATTTGATAATGTGAGGTGGTCATGGCTGGACCTAGTCATCGATCGTATTGGACTAGAGGGCCCTTTTCGCCAATATTTGAAATCATTGTATAATAACCTTAGAGCGTGTATTAATGGGCCGGGTTTTTTGTCAAATACGTTCAAATTGGAAAAGGGCACGTGACAAGGCTGCCCGTTATCACCCCTCCTTTTTAATCTGGCGATTGAACCCCTGGCGAGATATTTGGCATCACAAAGCTCTTTTGAGGGTATTAAAGTGGGGGAACTGGAGACTAAGTTATCCCTTTTCGCCGACGACATCATTCTCTCTGTACAGAACCCTCAAAGAGATCTCCAGACTATTCTGGAGGATATAGAAAAATTGGGGAAATTCTCCGGACTCCGTCTGAATAGGGATGAATGTGAATTTCTTTTTGCTAAAGATGGAACTCATTTCTCAAGATGTAAAACACTGTCTGGGATACCTATAGCTAGAGATAGTTTAAAGTACTTGGGTATTCAATTGGCCAGAACACCGGGACTGATCTATAAGCTTAACTATACTCCGATCATAGATAAAATCTAAAGAGAATTGAGGGGGTGGAAAAATCTGCCTCTGTCGTTGCTAGGTCGCTGTCATCTTATTAAGATGATTAGCTTTGCGAGGTTACTCTATCCGCTTCAAACTATTCCTATGCTGTTAAAGCACACAGACATTAAGAAGCTAAATGCTGCTTTTTCGGGGTTTCTATGGGGAGGTAAGAGGGTGAGAATAGCCATCCCCACTCTGATTCAATCCATGGAGGAGGGGGGGCTTCGGCTCCCAGATATTAGGGGATACAACCTAGCATGCGTCATGAGAAATGTCTTAGATTGGCTAAACAAAACAAACAAGTTCTCAGATATAGGTCTAGAGGGGGAATGGGCGAGGCCCTGGGAGTTGTCTGCTCTCTTGCACTCCTCACTATCAGAACTGCCATCTAATATTAAACAAACGTCTATATGCAGAGACACAATAATGACGTGGAAGGCAGTCAGGAAAAAAATGAACCTTTCATGGAAAATATCTAAAAGACTAAATCCCTGGGCCTGTCCAGCCTTCCCACAGGGCCAAGAAAATGCGTTGTTTGGGGTATGGAAGATGAAGGGAATTACATCATTGGGAGACCTCATGCACACACAGGAGAGGAGGTGGTTGACTGGCGAAGAGATATTGATTAAGTACAATCTTCATGGGATGCACATGTTGCAATATTTACAATTGCACCACCACCTTATGTCCCGACTGTTCGATATTTCTAAAGAATTGGACAATGTAGAGTGGGAAGGTCTGGTGGGGACGAGAGAGGATATGTCAATATCTTATCTATATGGAAAACTGCAACGTACACTAAGACCAACTCCCATGCACAAACTATTTTCTAATTGGAAAAAACACTACAAGGACCCTGACTTAACACGGAAGCTCTTAGACGGATGGGTGACGGTTAGAAAGTTTATTTTTAATGAAAAATGGAGGGACTCGCAGTACAGACTCATGCACGGTATTATTCGGGGTTTTAATATTCCACCCTCTCCGGCTAATCAAGGGAGATGGATTCACTGCCCCAAATGTAAACAACATATGTCGGATCTAGAGCATGGGATTTGGTCTTGTCCAGAGACTCAGCGATTTTGGATTAGAGTGGGAGGTCTGGCTAAGGGTCTTTATCCTGCTGAACGAAAACTGGATCCGATGATGTGGCTGTTTCATTATTCCAATGAAGCTAGGGGCATGAGACCGCCTCATATCCTATTTCATACGATAGCTTTAATTGCAAAAAAACTGTTACTTCAACATTGGCTTGACAATTATACGTCGAGACTAGAAATGGTCAGGGACACCCTCATGAAGTTTTTGACATTAGAATCCATGGAGACGCTTAAAAACCCGAGCAGGTTGACCAAAAAATTTTTTCTCAAATGGAGATTGTATATAGAGAGGAATTTCTCAGATTCCGAGATTGAGTTGTTCATGTCATCCTATGTGAATACGGAATGGTATGCTTTAGAGGAATTGGGAGGCACGTTAGGAAAACTAGAGGTACTTTCTAGAGGAGATAATGACGAAACAGGCTGACTGATTAAGGTTTATAAGGATAGAAAAAAGTAGTGTGCAAGGGGAATAGGGGGGAGGGTTTAAGTATATATTATTATTTATTTATTTTTTTGTTATATTATGCCTTTATATATCTATCTGTTTTTATTTACAACTGCGAGGATATATTTTCGTATGTTTGGACATAGATGTTTAGACATGCGGAAAACTACACTGTATAGGAGGTTATATTTTTATTTAGCTATTACACGCTCTTTCTGGTTCATTTACACCTCATGATATCATTTTGCATCATCGCACTGTTACAAATTTATTTGTTTTTTTTTTCCTTTTTGTATGTTAATTATTAACAAAATTTCAATAAAAAACGATGGTTCCAAAAAAAAAAAAAGTGTTAAAAATAGAAAAATAACATACTCACCTATCCAACGGCTGTCCCGGGACCCGAAAAGTAAAGACAGCCGATGGGCTGTCGGGACCTTAAGTCTGATGGCCAATCAGATGGCCAGTAGCGATCAGGTGGTATGTGACGTCAAAATTCTTTACTGTAATCCCATTAACTGCTGACCTTCTATTTTATTTCCTGTGTTTTAGTCTCTAACTCAGTATCTTCTAAAATATAACCTTTATTTGTTTTAATTAAAACAAGGACCACATCGGATCCTAACACACAGTGTAACCTTGTAAAGGGTGGGAAGGGGGGGTGGGTCGCCCTATTCTTTCCCTATATTCCCCTACCTAGCAGCGGAGTTTTCATCTAAAAACCCCTATGGTGTCCCCGCTCCACGGCGGCTATCCCTACTGGTCCTTACTTATGAAAGGGGGGGGAGATGTTATTCTTTTTATTGATTCCCCATATATATACAATATATCTAAGGGTACAAAAAATGTGTGGATCCCCCTGGTGTCCGAGCCTATCCCTTAGACAGAAGTGGTGAAAAAAGCTAACCACTATAGGAATCACTCTTTCCTAAAATATGGAAATGGTTACCTATTAATAAACTATACTATGGGAGGAAAAAGGTACACAACAAACAGGTATTGCCTTCCTGGGTACTCTTTTCTTATAACGCTTAGTGGGGAAACATTTGTTTCAATATTACCGTATATACTCGTGTATAAGCCGACCCGTGTATAAGCCGACCCCCCTACTTTTGCCCCAAAAATCTGGAAAAACCTATTGACTCGTGTATAAGCCGAGGGTGGACCCCAGCACAGGTATACAGCCCCCAGCAGGTGTGGTATACAGGCCCCCCCCAGTGGTATAAAGGCCTCCCCAGTGGTAGTATACAGCAGCCCCAGTGGTAGTATACAGCAGCCCCAGTGGTAGTATACAGCAGCCCCAGTGGTAGTATACAGCAGCCCCAGTGGTAGTATACAGCAGCCCCAGTGGTAGTATATAGCAGCCCCAGTGGTAGCACACAGCAGCCCCAGTGGTAGTATACAGCAGCCCCAGTGGTAGTATACAGCAGCCCCAGTGGTAGTATACAGCAGCCCCAGTGGTAGTATACAGCAGCCCCAGTGGTATACAGCAGGCCCCAGGGGTACATATAGCAGCCCCCAGGAGGTACCCAGCAGCCCCCAGGGGGTACACAGCAGCCCCCAGGGGTACACAGCAGCCCCCAGGGGGTACACAGCAGCCCCCTGGGGGTCCCCAGCAGCCCCCAGGGGGTACACAGCAGCCCCCAAATGCTGGCACTCGCCCCCCCTTGCAAGGGCCCCCCCGCTTCTCTTACCATTGCGGACTTCTGATCCGCGCCGCTCCTCGGCGCTCCTCGCTGCTCCGTCCGTCCGTCTTCTACATCCGGGATCTCCGGCCGTCGCAGGCATATGCCGTCATCGCTCCGGATGTAGCAGATGGACGGACGGAGCAGCGAGGAGCGGCGCGGATCAGAAGTCCGGAATGGTAATATAACCATCGATGTGGGGGGCCCTTACAAGGGGGGGCGAGTGCCAGCATTTGGGGGCTATATGCACTGCTTCCCCCTGCCGCTGATTGACAGGGGGAAGCAGTGTATATTTAATGAGCGGCCCCACGTGACGGGGCCGCTCATACAGCAGCCCCCCCCCCGCCTCCTGCAGCCTCCACAGCCCCGGACACAGCCCCCACCCGTATTGACTCGTGTATAAGCCGAGGGGGAGACTTTTCAGCCCAAATTTTGGGCTGAAAAACTCGGCTTATACACGAGTATATACGGTATTTGGTCATTTCTGGTTAAGTTATTTAGAGTGTGTCTTTAATCTCTTGTTAGGTTTGAATAATATACCTTGTTTCTAGTTTTACTTAGCCTCTTAAGATCGTTTCCTGGGCGTCCTGGAGCTTTAACAAGAGCACCACTGGATAGACTGTCCCTGATGAACCCACCACAATACTGTAAGATGGGAGAAACGTCGCGTCGGACCGATCTATATGAATAAGATGAGTACTTCCACATTTTCTTGTCTTAAAGGGTAACTATCTTCCTGCTTAGTTTATGGTTCAATTGGTCCATCATTGTGAGGGTGGTGATTTATATCTATTGTACTTACTGGATATTTACCGGCTATTGATAAGGAACACTGATGTTATTTGTGTATGGTATGGTACCTTTATGGAGGAGAGTGGGATACCTATGATTTGCCTGTATTGGGCATATATGCTGTTGTTTGCCCATTAAGTGTTATAAGAAAAGAGTACCCAGGAAGGCAATACCTGTTTGTTGTGTACCTTTTTCCTCCCATAGTATAGTTTATTAATAGGTAACCATTTCCATATTTTAGGAAAGAGTGATTCCTATTGTGGTTAGCTTTTTTCACTACTTCTGTCTAAGGGATAGACCCGGACACCAGGGGGATCCACACATTTTTTGTACCCTTAGATATATTGTATATATATGGGGAAGCAATAAAAAGAATAACATCTCCCCCCCCCTTTCATAAGTAAGGACCAGTAGGGATAGCCGCCGTGGAGCAGGGACACCATAGTGGTTTTTAGGTGAAAACTCCGCTGCTAGGTAGGGGAATATAGGGAAAGAACAGAGCGACCCACCCCCCTTCCCCCCCTTTACAAGGTTACATTGTGTGTTAGGATCCGATGTGGTCCTTGTTTTAATTAAAACAAATAAAGGTTATATTTTAGAAGATACTGCCTCTGCTGAAAATATATTATTTAGGCGTATCTAGTATCAAAAATTTGAAGTTAATTCTTGAGTCTCTAACTCCCAGTCATCCACAGGATGGCCCAACAGTTCAGGTTTACCCATCATTAGTCTCTAGATACCACATCCATTTACATCACTGTATGGCAAACCTTCAATATCCCGTGTAGAAGCTCTGGAGTTCAGGCACTACACTTTAACATAAACAATTCTAAATGTGATAGGTAGAGTAAAATATTCATATTTCACTACTATCATTTTTGTGCAGTGAAACTATAGAAAACTAGTGAAGTAGTATTATAAATATCACACATTACTGTATGTGAAAACTGAAGAGATCTGTAAGTTTACAGTGCTGTAGGTCTCATCTGATATACAGACATACTTTATATACTAAACATACAGGTAGGTATTGAACTGGAAGGAATGGGATATACAGAAAATATACAGTAAAGCAATATGTTTTCCTGCACCCCTGGGCTGTTAAAGACACTTGATATGTTCATTTTGACTTCTTTGAGTCCTATAAATAGGATTACAATGAGAAAGACTCAACACCTGCCCTACACAATGCTCCAGCACTGCATGCAGACAGATATTTATTGCATGTGCCACTTCTGCAGTCATTTTACAAATTGGATGAACGTGAGCATTATTACAAACGAATTTTTATGCTGTGAAGAAGTTTCTGTGTGTATAAAATATATATTGCTATTTAGACTTGTATACAATTCATACAACTTTATACTTTGCTAACATTATTTAGATCTGTTCATGAACAGACTTCTGTTTTGACCATCTCCGGCATTGAGCATGAATCATTTTAAAGAGTTTGTGCAGTGAAAAAAAGATGGCACTCTCCGGTTTACTTGCAGCTCTGTTTAATAGTAACTTGGGAGGGCTGCATCACAAGCGGGGAGGGGGTGGAGGCGTGACACAACGTCAATTAATGCAGGGGTTAACTTATCTCAATCTATGGTTGTTGAAAGAGCTAAATGCCCATTATTACATAAAGATCTCTTTTCTCCTGCCCTTTATGAATATTAGCCTAGAGGCATAATGACAACCATCATATTATTTTGTTATTTCCAAAGTCTGCAGTCCCCAGGAAATAATTAGTATTATTGAAAAACAATACTGCACAGCAGCATATGATCGATGGTTATCACTATGCATGTGTATAGATAGTAAAGAGTTATTTGCCAACACCTGAAATAAATATAATATATTATGCACATGTATGATGTTACCTCATGAATACCATATACTTATAAGAAGACGGCTAAATCGTTTTTATCATTTAGCCCTGCCGCTCATTGAGCTCTCAGCTCAGTTATCCATCTGGCTTCCTTTTGTAGTAGTATCTTATGCGTATCTCCGCCTGTAAAAGATGCTGATACATGTTCTAAACCTATAAAAGATAGGCAACTAGGATATCCATTATGATGTTCCCTTATGTGGTTGATCAAACGGGGACAGCCTTTACCCGTTGAAATAGATTTATAGTGCTCTTTAAACCTTACCCACATCGGTCGTATACTTTTACGTATATAATAACTTCTGCCCAGACATAAAACTGCATATACCATCCATTAGAATAACATGAAATATACTATCTTAATATATGTGATTTATTACTACGGTAACCTGAATAGGGCTATCGGTTATATGGTAATCACAATAATTATAATTTCTGCATTTATAGTTTCCCACTGGTCTCTTTTCATCTAACCATGTTCTTTGTGTTTTTTTCTGATTTTACACGATTTTTGACTAAAAGGTCTTTCAGATTTTGGCACCTTTTGTAAGTAACTAATGGTGGTCCTATTCCTAATGTAAAACGTTCTTTATCTGATTCTATCACATGCCAGTGTTTGTAAATGATAGATTTTATCCTATCATACATATTATTAAATTTAAAAGTGAAAGTAAACCTTTTCTTCTCTTGTGGAGGGGAAATTGGTGAGATCCTTGTATATATAAAAACCCACAGCTACCAACACACTCCTACATTTCAATAGTGCACACCCCATGCACACAAAACGTTCCCTACCAGTCAGTTCATTAGACTGACAAGCTGACATTCTACAAAAATAGTTTTTTTTTTAAACGGGTTATCCCTGTAAAATGATAAAAGAAGGTACGGACAGAGTGATGGTGCACAACAAAGAGAAAAAAGTGGGTGAAAAACAAGTCACACAAGAGAAGAAAAGGTTTACCGGTACTTTCACTTTTAAATTTAAGAACATGTATGATAGGATAAAATCTATCATTTACAAACACTGGCATGTGATAGAATCAGATAAAGACCTTAGTACATTAGGAATAGGACCACCATTAGTCACCTACAAAAGGTGCAAAAATCTGAAACATCTGTTAGTCAAAAATCATGTAAAATGGAGGGCGTGTCCTGGACGCAGATGGCGCCGGACGCTTGAAGGAGCTGCTCCAGACCGGGACCGCACAAAACGGCGCCTAACAGCTCCAAACTGACCTGCAGCCGCCACCGGGTCCTGTGCAAAGACCGAGGGACCTACGGAGATGCCTCGGGCCACTCCGAGACGTAGGGGAGAGGAGCAGAAGGTAACAGACTTCTTCACAAGAGATCAGCAGCGCGCTTCCTCCCCCAAAATGGCGCCGGCTGCATCAGCAGCTTCTTCTTCCCGCGGCTCCCGCAGCCCAGGAGACTGGGGAGACCCGGTCTCTGATGAGGCCCCTATTACCCACAGCGGAATGAGGGTCATGTTAAACTCGGCCCTGAAGGAGTCATTAGGCTCTCTAAGGAGCTCCCTCCAGGACGACCTAAAGCAGCTCATGGGAGAAATGAAGGAAGAGCTGGTATCGCTGGGTCGCCGCACGAAGCACATTGAGCATAAGATGGGGGAGTATGCTGAGGCACATAACACGCTGGTAACAGACCATAAAACGCTGGAGAAGGATGTTTTCTCTATGCAGGACCGCATGTGTGCTATGGAAGACAAGCTACGTCATAACAACATTAAAATCAGGGGAATAGCAGATTCGGTAGAGGAGGAGGAACTCCCTAAGATGGTCTCGGCATTCTTACTTCACCTCCTACCGCAAACTCCTTCATCTGAGCTCGCTATAGAAAAACTCTACAGACTTCCCAAGCCTGCACATCTCTCTAAAGATCTGTCCAGGGACGTTCTGGTGACTCTTGTTAAAGGACCGACTAGAGATCAAGTGCTGCAGACTATGAGGAGATCCCCTCCGACTGACTCTGCCTACTCTGGGCTTAAAGTCTTCCCTGATCTGTCCCCAGGGACGATGTCACGACGACGGGACTTTGCTCCAATGTGTGCGATTCTGCGAGAGAGAGGCCTTCAATACAGTTGGGGCACACCGGTCTCGGTTAATTTCAGATATAAGGGGTCTCGCCAGATGTTTGCATCTCCTTCCCACCTGAAACGTGCCCTGAAACAATGGAACTTATGTCCACTGAGTGCTACATCATCCCCCCGCACTAAAGACACGCACACTCCGAACCCGGATGGAGACCGTTAAGATCCTTGTGGCTGCAGTCTATGTGGAGCACTTTCATCAGTTAACACGTGGGTCTCGCCTGGAGACTTTCCTGGACTCTGACCAGACTCAGAGAAAGGGGGCTCCCCGCTTGCTTGTTTGACACCCCTGTTCGCCCCAGTGGTGTTCTGTTTGTTGCAGCGGGCCGGCACCGAAGTGTGCCTTCAAACCCCCTACCCCCCCCCCCACCCAGCTTCAGGCCGGAGCCTGAATACCCTGCCACATAAGTGTATATAATTTTGTTTTCTTTTTTCTACTGTGATCCCTTTTGCGTTTACCCTCTCCTTTCCCTTCCTTACCCTTCTTTCCTGACATACCTAACCTCCCCCTCCCCCCCCTTCACAACTATTGACTAACTAGATTGCCTTCTCAATATGTCTCTAAAGATCGTTACCCTTAATGTAAAGGGTCTCAACTCACCAGCAAAACGATCATTTCTATGGGGGGAGGCCCGCAGATCCAAGGCGGACGTCCTGTGCCTACAGGAGACGCACATGTTAAAGTAAGACAACCACAGGCTCGCACACAGGGACTTCACAATGTACTTTTGTGCGAACGCTCCTAACAAAAAAGCAGGGGTCTGTATCTTAGTCCGTAACTCTGTTCAGTTCCAACTAAAAGAAACATACGTGGACCCTGAGGGCAGATATCTCATTCTAATTTGTGTAATATCGGGGGTCTTAGTGACTCTAGCCACAGTTTACGCTCCTAACTTAGCCCAAATTAAATTTCTCCGTCAGTTTCTTGGGAAAGTCAGAGATCTATCTCGAGGCCTTTGTGTGGTCTGTGGAGATTTCAACATGGTCCCTCTCCGGTGCCTGGATTGCTCGGCCTCCGGGATCCGTGAGAGGAGAGACCTAGACCAGGTATATAGAGAACTCCATTTACATGACGTCTGGAGGTATTTTCATGCATCTGAAAGGGACTACTCCTTTTTCTCGCACAGACACAGGTCTTATTCTAGAATAGACTACTTCCTTGTGAATGATGACACCCTGTCGGCCTGTGTCTGTGCGGAAATCGGGGACATTACATGGTCTGACCATGCCCCGGTCTCCCTGAACCTCTCATTGGGGACCCACCCACCGACCTCACGTAAATGGAGACTCAACGTCAATATGTTATCTAATCAGGGCTTAGTAGATGACTTTGAACGACATTTAGCCAGCTTCTTTGCAGAGAATGATAACGGAGAGGTGACGGAGGAGACATTGTGGGCCTCTCATAAAGCGGTCCTCCGAGGGTTGTTCCTGCAGAGGGCGTCCAGGCATAAAAAGTCAGAGGCCCTAATGAGAGAGGACCTTTTGGCAGAACTCAGGAGATTGGAAGAGAGGAACAAAGAGGCGGCCTCCCCCTCTCTCTCCTCTCAAATTTTTTCCATCAGGACGCAACTGCGTACGTCTCTGCTGGAGCAACACGAAAAGGCACTACGGAGAACTAGGTTGGCATACTATGAGACGGGAGACAGAGCTGGGGCCTTGTTGGCCGGGAGAATCCGGAAAAGAGCAGCGGGTGCGGCTATTGGTGGCATGAGAAACAAAGAGGGAGTGGAAGTGAGAAACCCTCAAGAAATAGCGAATGAATTCGCATCTTACTATGAGCAACTGTATAACCTAAAAGGAACGAAGAAGACTCCATACCCCACGCCGGAACTTATTGAGGGATTCCTGGCACCTCTAGACCTTCCGACTTTATCGTCGGAACAGGCAGACCAGCTGAACTCCCCATTTACTGCGGGGGAAATCCTGGGGGTAATCAGAACTCTGAAAACCTCCTCGACCCCGGGCCCGGATGGGTTCCCAAATGAGTACTATAAGTCCTTTGGGCCCACTCTTGCCCCCTTTTTACTCAGACTTTTCTCTTTCTGGCGGGGGTGTGGTAGTATCTCTCCCGACTTCCTTGAAGCTACCATTGTAACCATCCCTAAACCTGGGAAACCCCCGGATCTCCCGGCGAACTATCGCCCTATCTCGCTTCTAAATAGCGATATCAAAATCTTCGCTAAGCTTTTAGCAAACAGGCTGACGGAGGTGGTCCCTACTCTGGTACACCCGGATCAGGTCGGATTTGTGGCTGGCAGACAAGCAAAAGATGGAACCCGGAGGATGATTGACCTGATACAAATGGCGGAACAGGAGGGGTCCCCCAGTGCATTCCTGTCTCTTGACGCTGAAAAAGCGTTCGACAGGGTGCACTGGGGGTACTTGGAAGCGACTCTTCAGAAATTTGGTCTGGCTGGTCCATTCCTCAAGGCAGTACTGTCGCTGTACTCTAACCCCAATGCTCGGGTCTTGTCCTCGGGGTTCCTATCTAATGGTTTCACAATCACTAATGGTACACGCCAGGGCTGCCCACTTTCACCGGTAATCTTTGCCCTGGCGGTGGAACCTCTGGCAGCCGCTCTCCGAGCTCATCCGAGGATTATAGGAATCAGAGCTGTACGGGGAGTCCATGTTGTTGGCCTATACGCAGATGACATCATAATCTCCTGTACGGATCTTGATTCATCTCTACCAGCCATTATGGACCTCCTCCGAGCCTACGCTGAAGCTTCTTTGTATAAGTTAAATGCATCTAAGTCTGTGGTGCTGCCGATCAATGTTTCTCCCCAGGAAATTCATCATTGGGAGTCCGTGTTTCCCTTCAAATGGAACCAGAAGGGTAACCCCTACCTTGGTATCACCCTCTGCAAATCCAAAGACTTAATAGGAAAAAACTACGCCACATTAAAATCGGCTATCTCTGGGGCTATCATGTCACACCCGATAGCAGCATTGTCGTGGGTAGCAAGGATCCAGGCATTTAAAATGATTTTGCTTCCTAAACTTCTATACACATTTCGCTGTGTTCCTATGCTTTTCCCTCGACAATTGCTGGCTGAGCTCCAACGGCTAACTAACTCTTATGTCTGGGCCACTAAGAGATCTAGAGTGGCCAAGGGGTTATTATACCTCCCCTTTCTCAGGGAGGCATGGGAGTCCCCTCCATCAGGGAATATCAGAGGGCCTGCCTACTGGAGGAGGCAGAAAATTGGTGGCGCATGCCTCCAGATAAGAGGTGGCTGGAGATAGAGGAGGCTTCCTCTGATGTCGGATCTCTCCGGCTTCTTCTTGCTGCAGAATCCCTGGCGCCTACTTGCGTCAGACCTAACTTGACAACGATCCGCTCGATGCTTACCTGCTGGAGAGGGACTCCGGGAGGCTGGACCTCCATCCCTCTCTCTGAAATTCCCCTGAGAGCACTTACCGGCGTTGGGGGTGCAGGTGTGGGAGAGGGTGGGACTATCCATGCTGGGAGATCTGATGTCGGGGGACTCCGTGGTCTCCTTCTCAGAACTGTCCTCGAGGTTCCCTTCACTAGCACCCAGTTTCTTGCACCACTTGAGGCTCCAGCACTTTTTGGCAGAGGTAAACAAAAGTCACCCCTTGAGAGGCATTTTAACACCGTCGCCCCTTAGAAGACTCATCTTCTCTGACCCCAAAATAAGATTCAAGGGCTTGTCGATGATTTATCAGGGATTGGTTGCGGCTGGCTCGGACTCCAAATTAAGCTACATGATTAGGTGGGAGGAGGACCTGGATTCTCGGGGTCCTTGGAGGACTGGGAGGATGCATCTAAACTGGCTCACAAACTGACCAGATGCATAAATCACCTGGAGATACTCAAAAAGATCCACTTACGGTGGTACCTCCCTCCCTCCAGGATCTCTAGGTTCTCCGCAGATGTATCCCCCCTGTGTTGGCGACAGTGTGGCCTCAGGGGAACTTTGACGCACATGTGGTGGCAGTGCCCAAAAATTGCTCCATACTGGAAATTGGTGGAAGGCCTGATTGGCTCCATCACAGAGATACGGATCCCTCTGGAGCCCCAGCTGGCTGTCCTTAACATAGGTCTATACTTGTACCCCTCCCAATGCAGACCGGTGATCTTCTATATACTGACTGCGGCCAGGCAATCTCTAGCGGCAAACTGGAAATCACCTGAACCTCCCTCACTTAGAGCTGTGGCGAACCGCACAAACTACATCTTCCACCAGGAGTACTATTTGGCGCTGGACGCTGTGAGGAGAAGCCGAGCTCGTGATGCTTGGATCTTGTGGGCCTCTCACCCCTTGGCAACCCCTGTCCCAGCGAGTTATGGTGCTATTCCCAGATAACTTAACCAGAGCAGGCATCTTTCTACTTAACGATTGCCCCCCCCCCCTTCTCTTCCCTGCCTTTCCTCCCTCCCATTTCGTGTTTAAATTGTAAATGTGATGTTCTCAGTTTATTTCTGTATGTTAGTCTGATTTGAGCCTTAGAGCTTTGTATGTATCATTTCCAGTTATGCAAAATTTCAATAAACATTTATTGAGTAAAAAAAAAAAAAAAAAAAATCATGTAAAATCAAAAAACCCACAAAGAACATGGTTAGATGAAAAGAGACCAGTGGGAAACTATAAATGCTAAAAATTGTAATTATTGTGATTACCATATAGCCCTATTCAGGTTGGTAATAAATCACATATAGTAAGATTGTATATGTCATGTAAACCTAAATGGGTGGTATATGCGGTTTTATGTCTGTGCAGAAGGTATTATATAGGTAAAACTATATGACCGATGTGGTGTAAAGAGCACTATAAATCTATTTCAATAGGTAAAGGCTGTCCTCGTTTGATTAACCACATAAGGGAAAAGAGAGTTCATGTAATAACAGGCATTTAGCCCTTTCAACAACCGTAGATTGAGATAGGTCAACCCCTGCATTAATTGACAGTCTATGAATGCCACAAAAATAATGGTTGACAATTCAAGTGTATAATTATAGATAAGCTACTTTGCTCACTCAATTTGAATGTGTTGTTTTGTATATTCCTGTTACTTTCTTGTTCCTTGTTTTGTTGTGTGTTTTTAAATTGCGCTTTCTGAATGGCTTGGACGTGAACAGATCCACCCCTTAATACAGAGGATCTGACAACACACGCCAAGCACAGGCCCGTAGAAGTGGAGTCCCCGCGAAACAGTGCCGTCCTCTCACGCCTCCACCACCCCCTCCCCGCTTGTGTTGTAGCCCTCCCAGGTTACTATTAAACAGAGCCGCAAGTAAACCGGTGAGTGCCGTCTTTTTCCTACTACACAAATTATTACAATCTGCTTAATAATCGAGCAACACCGGTGGCCGGTACAAACCGAAGGTGTATAGGCAGGACCTAACTGGTCCACTTATAGGTATTTGGAGAGCATTACTGCCAGGCAAACCCTCCTTCTTACAGTATTTTAAAGAGTTTGTCCAGCTAAAACAAGTTACTAACTATCCAGATAGGTGATACTTTGTTGATCTGTGGGTGTCCCACTACTGGCACCCACACCGATTAGTAGATTTGCAAAATTTTGTCTTTTACAAAATTGCATGGCAGGTTGGACAAACAACGCTGCTCCACTCACTTTCTCTGGGACTGCCGAGCGTTTGTGCTCAGCTTTTTCCAGTAGCCTCACACAGAATCTATGGTGCGGAAGTTGAGCAAGAGCACTGCCACTCCATTCTAACATTGATAAAAGATCCCCAAACTGCCGATCAGTGGAAGTACCAAGGGTCAGATCACCAAAGATCCACTAGTTATCACCTATATATCACACTAGCTGTACTACCTGGCTACGCCCGGGTTAATAAATAACTGCTGTTAGCTATAACAAAATAGAATTTGAATATGTCATATTAATGACCTGTAGGAAAATAGAAACGGAGCTGTGATTGGTTGCTATAGGCAGCTAATAAATCTCCAGCCAACAGTAAACCCTCCCCCCGCCGGGCAGTATATATTACCTCACACATAAACATAAAAGACAGCTCATGTGACTGACATCTGCCTTAATTCCCTATATGGCACATGTGTTGCACATTGGCTGTTTTTAATCAGATGTATTTTGGAAATTAAAGATACCAACGTATGCGAGTTGTGTGAGGCGATTGTGCAATCTGTGTCTGTCTGTGGTGATGTGTCTGAGTTGGTGTTTGTGTCCCGTGTGTGTGCCTGTGGGTGTCCTTGGTTGTCCTTTGGGGGGAGGGTGTCCTGTGGTGTGTTTCCTTGTGGGGAGGGTGTCTGTGGTGTGGTCCATCCCTATGGGGTCTGTGTGTTCCTGTGGGGTGTGTATGTGTGTATGTCCCTGTGGTGTGTGTGTCCCTGTGGGGTGAAGTGCATATGTCCCTATAGGGTGTGTATGTGTGTGTGTCCCTGTGGGGGTGATGTCTGTGTGGTGTGTGTCTCTGTGTTGTGTGTGTCTCTTTTTGGTGTGTGTGTGTTCGGGTGCGTGGTGAGTATCCAATGTTGGGGCTCTACCTTAGCTGTTACTCTTTGTGTGCGTGGTGAATATTCCATGTCAGGGCCCCACGTTAGTGACTATATGCTGGTATATCTGTCATTAAGCCCCTCTCATTCACAACTGTCAACTGGTAACTGTCACTTTCTCTCCATTATGTAGATAGGGCCAAACTGTTTGGTGAATTGGATATGCGCAGGGTTAAAATTTCGCCTCACAACACAGCCTATGATGCTCTCTGGGTCCAGACGTGTGACTGTGCAAAATGTTGTGGCTGTAGTTGCGTCAGTGTAGATGCCAATCCCGGACATACACACACACACAAACATACACACATTCAGCTTTATATATTACTGTGTTTCCCCAATAGTAAGCCCCCCCCCGAAAGTAAGACAGGGTAGGGGGAACGGGGGGTCTGTAATGTAAGACCCCCCCCCCGAATGTAAGGCCCCTAGGGGAGGGGGGGGGCGCTGGGGAATGTAAAGCCTCCCTTAGTACCTGTACCTTGCCGTGGCTGCCTCGCTGTCCCCCCGGTGTGTCCACCCCGACGTCACTGTGTCCCGGCTCGCTCTGATTGCCATCAGCTCGAGTGTTGATTGGCCCAGCAGCTCGAGCTGTGATTGACCACGCAGCCCCGACGTCACTGCTGTCCCGCTCGCTGCTGGCCGCCCAGCCCCGACGTCACTGCAATCCCAGCTCGCTGCTGATTGGCCCAGCGTCCCCTGCAGCAGAAGCGTCCCACAGCTGCACCGCAGAGGAAAACGAAAGTGACCCAGAGAAAAAAAAAAAGTAAGGAAACGTGTGTACTGTATAACCATAACCATGAGTGTGTATGTATGGGTGTGTGTGTGTGTACTGTATGTGTCCCTTTGGGTATGGGTGTGTGTGTGAATGGGTACCGTATGGGTGTGTGTGTATGGGGCTGTGTGTGTCTGTGTGTACGGTACACTGCAGTACTGTTATGGGAGGCTGCGGTGGGATATGGCACTGTTATGGGAGGCTGCAGTGGGATACTGTTCAGCATGTTAATAAATGTTAATTTTTTTGTTAAAAAAAAATTGTCATTTCTGTGGGCTAATGTAAGACCCCCCCCCCCCCCAAAAGTAAGACAGGGTGCGACTTTCGGAGGTAAAATTAATGGTAAGACATGGTCTTACTTTTGGGGAAAGACGGTAGATGTACAACACAACTCCTTTAAAGCCTGAAGCAGTTCTGACAAAGCCCATGATTATTTACATTTTACTGCAATGACCAACACAAATTTTGGTGACTACCCTATTCTTCTGAATGGGTTTGTGGAGATCCATGTAAATACGGCAGAAACAAGCAGTAAGCCAAAAGAAACTTGTGTAAACACAAGTTCGTCACTCTATATGCCGCCACACACCTCCCTGACCCACCTCCGTTGTAATTCTAAGTAGCTAATAACTTGAAGTATGAAAATGTTCTTGTATGAAAATGTTCTTGAATGAGTGTTGATATCTCTCTATATTTCAAAACAAGTTGCGGAATACAACCTTCCTCACATGTGAGATACCCTTAGGATATGTTTACATGTCATGTTTTGCAAGCATCAGTTGCAATTTTTATGCCTTATTTTTTTAATTTCCCAATTATTTCTTTTACATAACAACCGCAAAAATTACCAAGTCGATGGAGAACATTTTGTTGCACACAACTCCCATTACATTCTATCATTGCATCCAAAGACTTCTATGTAAAATACAGTGGTGTGGAAAAGTGTTTGCATTGAAATTGTTTACATTTGATTGCTGCTAAACAGAGATGATCAGGTATAGTAGATCAGGACGGACTTTTTTCAAGTTTGGGTTCGAGACCGGACTTGACCCGAATTTGAGCCCAAACACTGAACCCGGACTTTACAGTTATATATTTGTGGCATTAAGGGCTGGAAGGCTGTAAAGAAAACAAAACAGTGATTACATCAGTAGCATTACACTTACCAACACCACTTTCGGTCCCCCGGTTTATTCACTGGACTCTGCCTCCAACAGTCAATCACAGACATCCACTCTAGTGTTAACTTGGCAAGCAATCAAAAATACAGGGGAGCCCGTAATTTTTTTTTTTAATTCTTTAAAAAATTATAAGAAAAATTGTGTGGGCTCTGTCCTATATTTGATTGCCAGTCAAGGTAAAACCAGGCAGCTGGTGGCTGGTATTCTCAGCTGGGTGGGGCCCTTGGTGAATTATTGTGCCCCTCCATGCTACAGAATAGCAGCCCACAGCCACCCCAGAAATTGGCGCATTCATTAGAAGTGCCAATGCCTGGCGCTTTACCCGACTCTTCCCAATGCCCTGATGTGGTGGCATTGACGTGATAGAAGGGGTTAATGACAGCTAAGAGTCAGAGAGTTTATCTGAGACCCCAGCCAAGCTGCGCTAGCTGTGTCCTTAGATGAACCAGACTCTGACGTGACCGCTCAGCTTACACAGCGGACGCTGTAACATATCTCTCCACTCACCACAATATAGCAGAACTCAGATGCTTCATGTGACATCATGCTGAGGATAATCATCAATGGATTTGTTTGGGGAAAATCAAGGGTGAAACAGGGTTGTCTGTGTGTTTTATTTAAAATAAAGTATTTTTCCCTATGTTGTGTTTTTTTTTACTATTTTCTCACTGAATTGGTAGTGTGCAGGTGTCATAGATGCATGACATTACAAATCTAGGGCTTAATGACAATTGTCACTCCCTAATTAACCCCTTCTATCACCCCAATGCCACCACACCAGGGAAATGGGAAGAGCCAGGTAAAGTTCCAAGAACTGGCAATTCTAATGAAGTCATCAATTTCTGTGGCATCCGTGGGCTGCTATTTTGTGGCGTAGGAGTGGGCAATAACTATGGGCTTCACCATGCTTAGAATACTAGCCCCAGCTGCTGGTTTCTACTTTGGCTGCATCAAAAATAGGGTAAAGCCCATGCATTTGTTTTTTATTTTTTATTGAAATATAAAAAAATAATGGGCTCCCCTGTTTTTTTGAATGCCAGCCAGGTAAAACCAGACAGCTGGTGGTGGCAGCCCAGAGCTGGCTGCTTTATCTGCACTGAGATTTACAAAGTATAGGGGATCCCTATCAATATCAACTAATCACAGACGCCAGCACAATGGGCGGGGGCGCAACAGCCAATCACAGATGCTGTCACAGAGAATGGACGTATGTGATTGGCTGTTGGAGGCAAAGTCCAGTGAATAAGCCAGAAGTTAATGAGCAGTTCCTGGAAATGGTGATACAAGCGCGTGGTCCTTTAGAATTCACTCATGCAGAAAGACCAGTGCCCTGTGTCTTGTAATTGAGTGACTCCCAAAGACGGTATACCGATGCCGATCCATTTCTTGATCAGTCTTATCTGGTTAGATTGAAAATCTATTCTCTAACATAAGTATAATGCTGCTGATTTATTACTGTTTTTTTTTACAGTCCCCATAACCGAACCTGAACAGTAACATGGACTTCTCAGGAAAGTCAGTGTTAAGGGTCCGTGTCTGAACACTAGGTGTTCGGTACGGACCCTGAATTTACAGTTCGGGTTCTCCCATCGCTAGCGCTAAAGCAAAAAAACAGCTGAACAGAAGGGACGCTGGATGTTTAGTCATCACTGTACCACCGTTAGTGACCAGTCATAAAATACAGAGGCATGGAAAAGTATTTGCTCCCTTCATGAATTCTTATTCTTTTGCATGTTTATCACACTTAAATGTTTCAGATCACCAAACAAATTTAAAATTTAGAGAAAGATAAGTAAACGTAAAATGCAGTTTTTAAAGGGACCCTATCACCTCATTCTACCCCACTCTACTTTCACTAGCTCTCCCTGCACCTTCCTAGCTGATCCCTAACCACCCCTGTCTCACCTAAAAGGGCCCTATAAAAATTGAGAAAATGACTTATATACTTACATACAGTTGTGGCCAAAAGTATTGACACCCCTGCAATTCTGTTAGATAATACTCAGTTTCTTCCTGAAAATGATTGCAATCACAAATTCTTTGGTATTATTATCTTCATTTAATTTGTCTTCAATGAAAAAACACAAAAATAATTGTCCTAAAGCCAAATTGGATCTAATTTCACACCAAACATAAAAAAGGGGGTGGACAAAAGTATTGGCACTGTTAGAAAAATCATGTGATGCTTTTCTAATTTGTGTAATTAACAGCACCTGTAACTTACCTGTGGCACCTAACAGGTGTTGGCAATAACTAAATCACACTTGCAGCCAGTTGACATGAATTAAAGTTGACTCAACCTCTGTCCTGTGTCCTTGTGTGTACCACATTGAGCATGGAGAAAAGAAAGAAGACCAAAGAACTGTCTGAGGACTTGAGAAACCAAATTGTGAGGAAGCATGAGCAATCTCAAGGCTACAAGTCCATCTCTAAAGACCTGAATGTTCCTGTGTCTACCGTGCGCAGTGTCATCAAGAAGTTTAAAGCCCATGGAACTGTGGCTAGCCTTCCTAGATGTGGACGGAAAAGAAAAATTGACGAGAGATTTCAACGAAAGATTGTGCAGATGGTGGATAAAGAACCTCGACTAACATCCAAACAAGTTCAATCTGACCTGCAGTCCGAGGGTAACAACAGTGTCAACCCGTACTATCCATCGGCGTCTGAATGAAAAAGGACTGTATGGTAGGATACCCAGGAAGACCCCACTTCTTACCCCGAGGCATAAAAAAGCCAAGCTGGAGTATGCCAAAACGTACCTGAGAAAGCCTAAAATGTTTTGAAAGAATGTTCTCTGGTCAGATGAGAAAAGTAGAGCTTTTTGGGCAAAGGCATCAACATAGAGTTTACAGGAGAAAGAAAGAGGCATTCAAAGAAAAGAACACGGTCCCTACAGTCAAACATGGTGGAGGTTCCCTGATGTTTTGGGGTTGCTTTGCTGCCTCTGGCACTGAACTGCTTGACCGTGTGTATGGCATTATGAAGTCTGAAGATTACCAACAAATTTTGCACAATAATGTAGTGCCCAGTGTGAGAAAGCTGGATCTTCTCAGAGGTCATGGGTCTTCCAGCAAGACAATGACCCAAAACACACTTCAAAAAGCACTAGAAAATGGTTTGAGAGAAAGCACTGGAGACTTCCAAGGTGGCCAGGAATGAGTCCAGACCTGAATCCCATAGAACACCTGTGGAGAGATCTAAAAATGGCAGTTTGGAGAAGGCACTCTTCAAATATCAGGGACCTGGAGCAGTTTGCCAAAGAAGAATGGTCTAAAATTCCAGCAGAGCATTGTAAGAAACTCATTGATGGTTACCGGAAGCGGAATGATCGCAGTTATTTTGGCTAAAGGTTGTGCAACCAAGTATTAGGCTGAGGGTGCCAATACTTTTGTCTGGCCCATTTTTGAAGTTTTGTGTGAAATGATCAATGTTTTGCTTTTTGCTTCATTCTCTTGTGTTTTTTCATTGAAGACAAATTAAATGAAGATAATAAGACCAAACAATTTGTGATTGCAATCATTTTCAGGAAGAAACTAAGTATTATCTGACAGAATTGCAGGGGTGTCAATTCTTTTGGCCGCAACTGTATAGTCTGGATCCATAGTCTGCGGTGGGGGGGGGGGGGGTTCCAGGGCTCCATACCTCCTCCTCGCTTGCAGCATGCGCTGTGGGCATAATCGTTCCTTCTTCTGTTCATGCCTCCATTCTAAAATTCCTGCCTCGTCTGATGTACGTGCTCCGGCCGTAAAGTCATATCCAGCCCGGTGCACTGTGGGGGCTTGTCATGTGGTATGGGCCAGCTTCATTATGCGCACTGTGCATGCGTCGGTGGTGGGCAGTACCACGTGACCAGCCCCCACAATGCACTGGGCTGAATATGATGTTCCAGCCGGAGCATATACCAGGGCATACTACAAGCAAGCAAGGAAGAGGAATGGAGTCCCGGAGCCCGCCCACCGCAGACTGTGGATCCAGACTATATGTAAGTATATGTCATGTTCTTAATCTTTATAGGGCCTTTTTAGGTGAGACAGGGATGGTAAGGCATCAGCTCGGAAGGTGCAGGGACAGCTAGTGATAGCAGAGAGAGGTAGAATGAGGTAACAGGTTCCCTTTAAGTGAATATCTTTATTAAGGGAAAACAATCCAAACCTGCACAGCCCTGTGTGAAAAAGTGAATCCACCTGAGGAAGACAGTTTGGCACCGTTGAAACGCGTAGTGGGCAGTGGAGGTTCAATAAAGGTCTGTGACCTCTTAATATTCCTGTGTTTCGTAATACTTAGCACTCCATATTAGACCGCTGGTTTTGTAATTGAGATATTTAAGGTCATGAAACAGCATCTCAATTGGATAAAGGTCACGACTTTGACTAGGCTACTCCAAAGTCTTTTCTAAAGCCATTCAGAGGTGGACTTGCTAATGTGTTTTGGTTTATTGTCCTGCTGCATAACCTAAGTGCATTTCCACTTGAGGTCATGATGAACAGATGACCAGATATTCTCCTTCAGGATTTTTTGGAAGACAGCAGAATTCATGGTTCCATTTACTGAGCAAGTCGTCAAGATCCTGAAGCAACTAAACTGCCCCAGACCATCAAATTACCACCATATTTTACTGTTGGTATGATGTTCCTTTACTGAAATATGGTGTTACTTCTACAGCAGATGTAATGGGACATACACCTTCCAAAAAGTTAAACTTTTGTCTCATCAGTCCACAGAGTGTTCTCCCAATAATCTTGGGAATCAATAAGATGTTTCCTGGCAAAACTGAGAAGAGTCTTTATGATCTTTTTGCTCAGCAGTGGTCTTTGCCTTGGAACTCTGCCATGTGAACCATTGTTGCCACATCTCTTTCTTTTGGTGGAGTCATGAACACTGACCTTAACTGAAGCAAGTGAGGTGTGCAGTTTTTTAGATGTCAATGTGGTATCTTTTGTGACCTTTTGAATGGGTCGTCGCTGTGCTCTTGGCATAATTTTGGTCAGTTGGCCACTCCTAGCAACAATCACCACAGTTCCATGTTTTCACCATTTGTGAATTGAATAAAGGGCTCTTACTGTTGTACCCTGGAGTACCAAAGCTTTAGAAATATCACAAAGTATTCACTGATCTCAGGGAGACCAGTCCAAGAAAACACTGCGGGCAGCTGGCTAAAGCGCTCAACACAGTGAATTCCTAGGCGCATTGCCTCCTGGGAATTATGAATATGCAAATAAGTCTGTGGAGCCTCGGTTAGGAGTCTCAAACACAGGACTAGCCAGATATCTTCCAGGGAAAGCTTTAGAAATGGCTTTATTACATTTTCCAAACTGATAGATCTCAATTACTTTGTTTCTCATTTGTTCCTGAATTTTTGAGGATCTTTTGGTCTACTTCACTTTGTCAGGCAGGTCCTATTTAAGTGATTTCTTGATTGAGAACAGGTGTGGCAACAATCAGGCCTGGGTGCATATAGGGAAATTACTTAACTCCATTCCAATGATGTGACAAACCACAGTTATTTATGTTTTGGTGGGTCACTTTTTTTTACACAGGGCCCAGTAGGTTTGGATTTCCTTTTCCCTTCATAATAATATACCTTCATTTATAAACTGCATTTCGTGTTAGCTTTGTCGAATATTTAAATTCGGTAATTTGAAACAGTTAAGTGTGACAAACATGCAAACAAATAAAGTCAGGAAGGGGGAAACACTTTTGACACCACTGTACCTTTATACAGTGAATCCCACTAATGTAATAGACATACAAATACACATTTAATATGTTTCTAGTCTTTGTAAAAACTATTAAATAATGCATAGAAGAGAAAAAAAAAACAATGTTATGTCCTTTGTATGCTTTATGAAAAAAATCTTGTTGCTGTTTCCACAGCTTTCCTATCAGCATTGTATGACTACGTAAACAAATATTGTTTGACTTGGCACTACAGCTGATACAAGTGAACGACTGGAAACAGACTTGTGTTTTACAAGACATGTTATGGTCTGGAAAATATAGATAAAATCCTACACAAACTGTTTGGGATACCTTGGTAATTAAAACAAACAGGTCTGCAGCAATATATTATACAGATTGGGACTGTTTTCACAAGGATTTCAACATGTCTTTACCATTAGATAGCCAAGTATAGACTAAAATATAAATGCAGCGTGGAAAATATAAACATATAAAACCTGTAATGAATGTCTAATATTATCTCTGAGTACAATATCTGGCTCCTAAGCATTCAGAATGTATGCGAATACTGTAATTTAAGGTAAACTTTTGTAAAAAATTGGTTTTACAAAAACAATACTTGTAAAACAAAAAGTCAAGACAGTGGCAAATATATAGTCCTCCAAACCAACCTGATCCAATGCATAAGCCGCAGTTGCCACTCAAACTTAGTTTCCAGGCAGCAGGCATGCCCCGCCAATCAGTGACCTCTGCAGTCATGCGTCAAAGTCCTGTCAAGTCTCCCAATCCTGGCATGTGACTGCTGAGACTGATGATTGGCTGCAGAGGTCACATGCCAGCCAACTGTAGACTATGAGCCACCTGAGCTTCTGCGCTGGATTTAAGAACTCCGCAAAAAAAAATATTGAACCCTTTTTTATTTTAACAAATTTGAAGAGCCATTGTTTTTTTCTGATTTATGATGTAATGTTGGTGTCATACATGAGAGCTATTTTTGTGGACTGAGTAATTTTTTTAATTAAACAATTTGGAGCACATAAATTATTGATTATTTTGTATTTTTTTCAAGGGGGATGTGAGAAAAAAATAATTTCTGTCAACAATTAAATGCTTTGGTATCAATCAGATTAAGAGGTTAAATAGATGGAAATTAAGTTATTGTTGATCTCAGCTATTACAGCGAGAGCCTGAGTTGTCAGTCTTTACCAGGCTCACGTGGTGATCTGTGCCTGCATAAACTCCATGTCATAAATATATGTCTTTTTTAGTGATGGGCGAACCTGAACGTACAGAAAATCTAGTTTTCAGGCACGGACCTCAAACACAGACGTCCCTGAGAAGTCGGTGTTACTGTTCGGGTTTGGCTGGGAAGGCTGTTAAAGAAATCAAAACAGTGGGTAATGCAGCAGCATTATATTTACCAAGGAATGTGGGCTTGTAGCAGTACTTCTGGGTCCCACTCATTAACCTTGCATGAGTAAGGCTCTATGCTGAAACGTATATCGTCTATTCTACATGCGCCTAACTAATGTTTAGGTCTGGCCGTCTGCACACTAGAATTTTCTGAAATGTATTTAATACATTTTTTTGGAATTTAAAAAAACACTGTGCTGGATCAACCATTCTTGATTCCATTTTCCTGCCTGGGCAGCTCTGCGCGCTAGGTGTGGACCCATAGGTTTTCCTCAAAATAAGGCAAGTAATGTGCGAAGACGGATGAATCTGCATGGAGCATTTCCTCACATCTCTCAGGAATAGGGTAATCCCATCTAAGCTACATTGGGTTATGGTCTGATACTGAACAAGCAGCCAGGAGACCATCTCCACACAGAGGGGGCTACTCCAGTGTCTGTAGTACAACCGGTTTCCCTACCGAGGATTCCACAGAAGAAAGTTTTACAAGGATTAACAATGCTGTGGTGCCCATGCCTATCATCTGGTTTTCCAGCAGATTGCTCTGAAATACATAAATTGCCTCTGAATGGGTGAGCTGAAATTTTTCTTTTCTCTTTTACTCATTAACCAATGGTTTATTCACAACAGCCAAAAACAGATGCCCACTCTCTGTAACAAGATTTGTGATTGGCCATTGTGCCCCCAACCATTCTGAATGGATGCCATATACATTAGTGAATTGGCAATGAACGTGCCATCATAATGGTGTAAAACTAAATAATTAAAAAAAAATGTAAAAAAAATTGCTTAGGGCTTCGCTGTATTTTTGATTCTGAGCACAAATAAAGCGGAGAACTATGAGCTGCCACCCCCAGCTGCCTGATTTTTACCTTGGATTGTAGTCAAAAATACAGTGGAGCCCATTATTTCTATATTTTTTTAAAATAAATAATAAAAGAAATGCATGGTTTCAGCTTCGCCCTATTTTTGATTGTTACCCAAGGTAAAAACTAGGGAGCTGGGGGTGGTATTGTGAGAGGAGACATTAGTGTCCACTTACTACAAGATTAAGCCGCGGCTGTGTGACCAGTGATGCCAGAGAGTTCATCTGAGAACACAGCCATGACTCAGTCTGAGATTGCTGCTGCAGTGAGCAGACATTAATGTCTCCTCTCATCACAAGTAACAGAGCGGAGTGTGTGAATTGAAAAATAAGGGTTGTCTGTGTGTTTTATTTCAAATAAAGGATTTTTCTGTGTGTTTTTAAATATTTAATTATACACCTGATAATTTACGGGTCTAATAGGACCTGAACATTATCAATCTGGGCTTAACCCCTTCACCCCTGAGCAATTTTCCATTTTCCCCTTCCCTTTTTCCAAGAGCCATAATTTTAGATTTTTGTCAGTATAGACATATGAGGGCTTGTTTTTTGCAGTACTTTTGAATGACATCATTCATTTTACCATATAGTGTACTGGAAAATGGGAAAAAAATTCAAAGTGTGGTGAACTTGCAAAAAAAGTCCAATCACACGTTTGTTTTTTTGTTTTTTTTTTAATCACCATGTTTACTATATGGTAAAACTGACATTTCGGTATGATGCCTCAGGTTGGTACAAGTTCGTAGATACCAACATGTATACTTTTATCTAAGTGGGGAAAAAATGTAGAAGTGTTTAACCCCTTCCCGCCCGGGCGCGCAGCGTATGCGCCATGGAAACATCACCGTTCCCGCCCGATGGCGCATACGCTGCGTCATCGCGGTTTCCCCCTTGCTGCGGCTCTATTAACCGGGTTCACGAAAGGGTTAATAGAGCCGCAGATAGGGGACAACCTCTAGATGACCCCACGGGAGGGGATTTCCCCCCCCCGTGGCTAGGAGCCCTCCGATTGGCTAGTTAATTAACAACTAGCCAAAAGTGATGATTGAAACATTACACCAATAGAAATTGGTGTAATGTTTTCAATCTGGCCATATCCTGATGCTCAAAGCATCAGGCATTGGCTGGGGCACTGTGAGGTGTGTGTGCCCCCCCCCCCCGATCTGATTGGGGGCTAGCATCCATGTAATGCAAGCCCTCCAATCAGATGTGCAGGGGGATGTTCACAATATGGCCACCGAGCTCATCAGCTCCACTCTGTCGGTGGAGGCTGATGAGCGTGCACCCCTGCAGCCCTCCGCTGCCACCGACCGTGCCCACGTGGTGTGAGCCCCCCCGCCGCCGCCGCCGATCGCCGCCGATCGCCACCGCCGCTGCTGCTGCTGATCGTAAGTAACCCGCTGCTGTGATCCGCTCCCTCTCCTCCTCCCCTGGTGTCCTCTCCCCCTCCCCCTTCCCCATTGTCCTCTCTCCCCCCCCTCCCCTTTTGTCTTCTCCCACCCCCCCTTCCCTGAGTTTGCTCTCTCCCCCTCCCCTGGGTTTGCTCTCTCCCCCCTCCCCAGAGCTCGTTCTCACCGGTCCGGTCTGCTCGGTGTTGACCCCCTGACCGACCGCTGCCTGGCCCGAGTGACCCCCTGACCGACCGCTGCCTGGCCCGAGTGACCCCCTGACCGACCGCTGCCTGGCCCGAGTGACCCCCTGACCGACCGCTGCCTGGCCCGAGTGACCCCCTGACCGACCGCTGCCTGGCCCGAGTGACCCCCTGACCGACCGCTGCCTGGCCCGAGTGACCCCTGACCGACCGCTGCCTGGCCCGAGTGACCCCCTGACCGACCGCTGCCTGGCCCGAGTGACCCCCTGACCGACCGCTGCCGCCGTGGCCCTGAGTGACCCCCGTGACCGACCGCTGCCTGGCCCGAGTGACCCCCTGACCGACCGCTGCCTGGCCCGAGTGACCCCCTGACCGACCGCTGCCTGGCCCGAGTGACCCCCTGACCGACCGCTGCCTGGCCCGAGTGACCCCCTGACCGACCGCTGCCTGGCCCGAGTGACCCCCTGACCGACCGCTGCCTGGCCCGAGTGACCCCCTGACCGACCGCTGCCTGGCCCGAGTGACCCCCTGACCGACCGCTGCCTGGCCCGAGTGACCCCCTGACCGACCGCTGCCTGGCCCGAGTGACCCCCTGACCGACCGCTGCCTGCGAGTGACCCCTGACCGACCGCTGCTGGCCTGAGTGACCCCCTGACCGACCGCTGCCTGGCCCGAGTGACGGTCCGCCGCCCCTGACTGACCGTCGTCGTCCGCCGCCCCTGACTGACCGTCGTCGTCCGCCACCCCTGACTGACCGTCGTCGTCCGCCGCCCCTGACTGTCGTCGTCGTCCGCCGCCCCTGACTGACCATCGTCGTCCGCCGCCCCTGACTGTCGTCGTCGTCCACCGCCCCTGACTGACCGTCGTCGTCCGCCGCCCCTGACTGTCGTCGTCCTCCGCCGCCCCTGACTGACCGTCGTCGTCCGCCGCCCCTGACTGACCGTCGTCGTCCGCCGCCCCTGACTGACCGTCGTCGTCCGCCGCCCCTGACTGACCGTCGTCGTCCGCCGCCCCTGACTGACCGTCGTCGTCCGCCGCCCCTGACTGACCGTCGTCGTCCGCCGCCCCTGACTGTCGTCGTCGTCCGCCGCCCCTGACTGACCGTCGTCGTCCGCCGCCCCTGACTGACCGTCGTCGTCCGCCGCCCCTGACTGACCGTCGTCGTCCGCCGCCCCTGACCGACCGTCGTCCCGAAAGTTACACCAGTTAACGTTCACATACACGCACACTAAACACACGTACACGCACACTAATAAAAAGTTTACTTTTTTTTTTTTTTACACACGCACACAGCACATACAACATGTCACGCCCGTCCCGCCCGTCCCGCTCATCAACGTCACAAAGGGTGTACTCGGCTGAGGAGGCATATGCTATACTTGCCTCCGATGCTGACAGTGAGGAAGTGGACCCCACGTTCCACTATTCCTCATATTCTTCCTCCGACAGTGAAATCTGCAGCAGTGACACTGACTCGCCACCACCACGAAGACGGCGGAGGACAAGAGATCGTCCGGAGCCAGAGGAAGAGGAGTCGGAGTCCGAGGAAGAGGAGTCTGAGCCTGGAGAAGAGGAGTCGGAGGAAGACCCACAGCCGTCAGTGAGTAACCCTCCACCTGGTGCTAGGCATGCCCAACCTAGCACCAGGGCCCCTGTGTGGATCCCCGTCCCTGATCGGTACACTCCACAGATTCCTGATTTTATTCCCCAATCAGGAATCCTGTTTGAGGCCACAAACTTCAGGGAAATTGACTTTTTCAAAGTCTTTTTCTCTGAGGACTTTGTGAGGCTCATGGTGGAGCAGACGAACCTGTACGCCCAACAGTTTCTGGTCCAAAACCCAGATTCCATCTTTTCTTCTTGGACTCCTGTGGACTCTGGAGAAATTATGAAATACTGGGGTTTGATACTTCATATGGGGATTTTGACGAGACCAGAAATGCGCCAATGCTGGAGTACAGATAAGTTTTTTCTAACTCCAGTGTACGGCGAGGTGATGGCCCGAAACAGATTCGACGCCATCCATAAATTTCTCCACTTCAGGGACAACACTGACAGCCTTCCCCGTAATGACCCGAATTTTGACAGATTGTTCAAAATTCGACCGGTCATCGACCACTTCAGCAGCAAGTTTGCTGAAGTGTACGTTCCCAAATGGGAAATTTGTGTGGACGAATCCCTCGTCCTTTACAAAGGTAGGCTTAGTTTCCGCCAATACATTCCCAGCAAGAGGGCCAGGTATGGGATAAAGCTCTACAAGCTTTGTGAGAGTACCTCAGGGTACACTCACAACTTTAGAGTGTATGAGGGGAAGGATTCGAGGATCGAGCCCCCAGAGTGTCCCCCTGCTCTGGGGGTATGCGGGAAAATAGTGTGGGATTTGATCCACCCACTACTTGATAAAGGTTATCATCTATACGTTGATAACTTTTATACAAGTGTCCCGCTCTTCAGATCCCTCTCTGCCAGAACTACCGCCGCTTGCGGTACTGTGCGCAGAAACAAGAGGGATCTCCCTATGCCGCTAATTGAGCAGCCTCTCCCAAGAGGTGAGAGCCGAGCTCAATGTAGCGGCAACATGGTACTGGTCAAGTTCAAAGACCGAAGGGATGTCTTTATCTTGACCACGATCCATGGTCCCGGCACCAGGGCCACCACCACCAGAGGTACCCCAGGACAGGTCCACAAACCGGAATGTGTCCTGGGGTACAATAAGAACATGGGAGGAGTTGATCGTTCTGATCAAGTCCTCAAGCCCTACAGGGCCACGCGGAAAACGAGGAAGTGGTACAAAAAACTGGCCGTGTACATTGTCCAAACGGCAATGTATAATGCATACTTGCTGTCACGATGTGCAGGTCACACCACTAACACCTTTCTTGAGTTCCAGTTGAAGGTGATCAAGGCCCTGTTGAATGGAGGAGAACGAAGACCAAGAGAAGAAGGAGGACGAGAACGAAGACCAAGAGAAGAAAGAGGAAGACGAAGAGAAGAAGATGAAGGGGGCCCCAGCACTCCTGGAACTCGATATTCCCGCGTGGTACCAGGGCAACATTTTGCAGAGAAGGGGCCAAGAAAAAGGTGCCGGGTCTGCCATCAAAGGGGGAACAGAACGACCGTCCAAACCCAATGTAAAACGTGCCCTGACAAACCAGGTTTGTGTATCTTTGGATGTTTCGAAATCTATCACACGACCCCAGACTGACATGCACCCACAACATCATACACAAACACACACACACCCTGATATACACTACAACACA
Organism: Allobates femoralis; assembly: GCA_033576535.1. NCBI lineage: Eukaryota > Metazoa > Chordata > Amphibia > Anura > Aromobatidae > Allobates > Allobates femoralis. The sequence continues at coordinate 318,294,691 of JARQOC010000004.1, forward strand.
CCAACCTGACATACACACCCTGATGTACACTACAACACACCAACCTGACACACACCCTGATGTACACTACAACACACCAACCTGACATGCACTACAATAAGTGCCCCCTTAGTCTTTACCATGGCTTTGGGGGTCTTATTCCGGTGCTAGAACAAATCCCTTCCTGCAGAAAGGCCAGGCCTCGCCTCACGGTGACCTGTCCTTCTGAAAGGCTGGGTACAGTTGTGTAATTATATGTGTAATTATATTATATGTGTGATTATATATGATTATATGTGTATGGGGTCACTTGTGGGGGAACTCCAATGTGTAGGCACACAGGGGCTCTCCATACGCAACCTGGTGTTTGCTAACAATTGGAATTGTTAGCGGACACCATGTCGCGTTTGGAGAGCCTCTGTGTGCCTACACATTGGAGCTCCCCCACAAGTGACCCCATTTTGGAAACTAGACACCCCAGGGAACTTATCTAGATGGGTAGTGGGCATATTGAACCCCCAGGTGCTTCACAAATAAATGGGAAAAAAAAAAAAAGTGGAAAAAAAGTACTTTTTCGTTTTTACGGATTAATTTGTGAAGCACCTGGGGGTTCAATATGCTCACAACCCATCAGGATAAGTTCCCTGGGGTGTCTAGTTTCCAAAATGGGGTCACTTGTGGGGGAGCTCCAATGTGTAGGCCACAGGGGCTCTCCAAACGTGACATGTGTCCGCTAACAAGTTGACCTGATTTTCCATTCAAATTGTTAGCGGACACCATGTTGCGTTTGGAGAGCCCCTGTGTGCCTACACATTGGAGTTCCCCCACAAGTGACCCCATTTTGGAAACTAGACACCCCAGGGAACTTATCTAGATGGGTAGTGGGCATATTGAACCCCCAGGTGCTTCACAAATAAATGGGAAAAAAAAAAAAAAGTGGAAAAAAAGTACTTTTTCGTTTTTACGGATTAATTTGTGAAGCACCTGGGGGTTCAATATGCTCACAACCCATCAGGATAAGTTCCCTGGGGTGTCTAGTTTCCAAAATGGGGTCACTTGTGGGGAGCTCCAATGTGTAGGCACATAGGGGCTCTCCAAACGTGACATGTGTCCGCTAACAAGTTGACCTGATTTTCCATTCAAATTGTTAGCGGACACCATGTTGCGTTTGGAGAGCCCCTGTGTGCCTACACATTGGAGTTCCCCCACAAGTGACCCCATTTTGGAAACTAGACACCCCAGGGAACTTATCTAGATGGGTAGTGGGCATATTGAACCCCCAGGTGCTTCACAAATAAATGGGGAAAAAAAAAAAAAGTGGAAACAAAGTACTTTTTCGTTTTTACGGATTAATTTGTGAAGCACCTGGGGGTTCAATATGCTCACAACCCATCAGGATAAGTTCCCTGGGGTGTCTAGTTTCCAAAATGGGGTCACTTGTGGGGGAGCTCCAATGTGTAGGCACACAGGGGCTCTCCAAACGTGACATGTGTCCGCTAACAAGTTGACCTGATTTTCCATTCAAATTGTTAGCGGACACCATGTTGCGTTTGGAGAGCCCCTGTGTGCCTACACATTGGAGTTCCCCCACAAGTGACCCCATTTTGGAAACTAGACACCCCAGGGAACTTATCTAGATGGGTAGTGGGCATATTGAACCCCCAGGTGCTTCACAAATTGATCTGTAAAAATTAAAAAGTACTTTTTTTTTCACAAAAATTTTGTTTTAGCCTAATTTTTTAAATTTTCAAATGGCCAACAGCATAAAGTTCATCCTAAAATTTGTTGGGCAATTTCTCCTGAGTACATCGATACCTCATATGTGGTCATAAACAACTGTTTGGGCGCACGACAGGGCTCAGAAGGGAAGGAGCGCAATTTCCCTTTTTGAATGGAAAATTAGTTCCAAAAGTCAAATTGCGCTCCTTCCCTTCTGAGCCCTGCCATGCGCCCAAACAGTTGTTTATGACCACATATGAGGTATCGATATACTCAGGAGAAATTGGCCAACAAACTTTAGGATCCATTTTATGCTGTTGCCCATGTGAAAATGAAAGATTTGAGGCTAAAAGAACATTTTTGTTGGAAAAATTTAAATATCCATTTTTTGTTTCCACTTTGCTTTAGTTCCTGTGAAGCACCTGAAGGGTTAATATTCTTCTTGAATGTAGTTTTGAGTAGCATGAGGGTGCAGTTTTTAGAATGGTGTCACTTTTGGGTGTTTTCTGTTGTGTACACCCCTCAAACGGACTTCAAATGTGATGTGGTCACTAAAAAAAATGGTTTTGTAAATTTTGGTGGAAAAATGAAAAATTGCTGATGAACTTTGAACCCTTATAACTTCCTACCCCAAAAAAATTTTTTTTCCAAAATTGTGCTGATATAAAGTAGACATGTGGGAAATATTATTTATCAACAATTTTGTGTCACATAACTCTCTGGTTTAGCAGAAAAAAAATTCAAAATTTGAAAATTTCGAAATTTTCAAAATTTTTGCCATATTTTTGATTTTTTCACAAATAAACGCAAAAATTATTGACCTAAATTTAATACTAACATGAAGCCCAATATGTCACGAAAAAACAATCTCAGAATCGATAGGATCGGTTGAAGCGTTCCAGAGTTATAACCTCATAAAGGGACACTGGTCAGAATTGCAAAAAATGGCTCGGGCATTAAGGCTAAAATAAGCAAAAATGGGCTCGGGGGTGAAGGGGTTAAAGAAAAAGAATTTAACTACTGTGCTATTTTTGCGACTCATAGCGTTCTCATTTTTTGGGTTCTGGGGCTGTGTGACAGCTTATTTTTTGCGGCTTCAGCTGACATTTATAATGATACCATTTTTCGGTAGATGCGATGTTTTGATCGCCTGTTATTCCATTTTATTGCAATGTTGCGGTGACTAAACAAAATGTAATTTTGTAGTTTGGACTTTTTTTCTGTTACACAGCTTAAAGATCTGTATAATTGATTTTATATTTTGATAGATCGGGCATTTCTAAATGTGGCGATACCAAATATGTGTATTTTTAATAGCTTTATTTTCAATGGGGCAAAAGGGGAGTGATTGAACTTTTATGTTTTTTTCCATACTTTTAAAAACTTTTTCTTTATTTTACTCTGGCCCCTAGGCAGCCTCAGGGCTGCATAGTCTGATTGCTTGTGTTATGTAGAGATGAGCTGCAGCACATCTCTATACAGCACAATTGATCACTTCATGTGGATGTCAGTGCTCGGCAGGCATCCACAGGAAGTAATTGCAGACAGCATCCGGGGTCATCAGAGGACCTGCAAAGGAACAGATGGAGGTCCCATGATTGCACCAAGAGAACTCCAGTCAATTTGGCAAACGGTGTAATTCCCGCCGCAGTTCTTTGGGTCACGCTGTCAGTCCAACGGATTGACAACATCGATGAGATCACTGATCCGATTGATGCAGTTAGCTATACATCTCATCTGATGAGATCAGCTGAGATGTATTAGGGAATTAGGGAATATGTGAGCTCACCACATGAGCTCACATCAGTGGGATGGACACAGCCAAGGATGTATATATACGTCCTTGGTCATACAAAGGTTAATGACAGCTGTCAATACTCAGCTGTCACTATAAACCAAGCTTCTATCACCCCAATGCCACCGCACCAAGACATCATGATGAGCCAGGTAAAATTACAGGAACTGGTGATTCTAATGAATGTGCCAATTTCTGGGGTAGCTGCAGGTTGATATTCTGTAGCCTGGGGAGCCCAATAACTATAGGCCTCCCAACACTGAATACCATCCCCAGTTGTCTTGTTTTTACGTTAGCTGACAATCAAAAATAGGGTGGAGGCCATACATTTTTTTAAATTATATATTTAAATACTTTAAAAAAAATTTGCTCCTTTGTATTTCTAATTGCCATTCAAGGTAATTCCAGACAGCTGGGGGTGGCAGCCCATAGCTATCTGTTTTATGTGCACTGAGAATCAAAACTGGAATAAAATGGTTAATGAGCAGACTCGGAAATGGTGTTACAGGTGTGTGGCTCTTGGTAAATATATGCTGCTGCATTCATTCCCATTTTGCTTCCTTTTTCAGCCTCCTAGCCCCCAGTCACCAGCTTATATATGTAAAGTCCAGGTTCGAACTTAAGTTTGGGTCAAGTCCTGTCCCGACTTTAAAAAAACTTTTTAAAAAAGTCTAGGAGGATCCACTGAACCTGAACATCTGTGGTTTGCCCATCTGTAGTCTTGATAGTGTAAAGGGACCCTGTCATTGGATTCATGCTGGTCAAATCATGGGAGCAAGAATAGGAACCTGACTGCATAATGTTTTACTCTGAAACACTGCAGCATTTCAGAGTAAACTTACTTTGAAAAAACAATCTTGGACTATATCATAGGCCTAATTTACAGGTCCATGTTTCCAGTACTTGTAGTATCCATGTGGTAATTTTTACAATTCCATGATGTGGCCAGTTTAACTTGCTCAAACTGGTGAAACGTTCTATTTAAGGACCTTTCACATGAGGTGATAATTACTAAATCATCATAATCACTCAATCATGTGTAATCTTATTGGCAAACAATGATATTTTGACTACTTAGCACTGGGTGTATCTCTTATTGTTGATCTGCAGTACATCTATCCATGTTCGGTAAATAAGGAATATGCTGCTAAAACATTAAGGGGTACCATATGGACAATTGCACAGATAGTAGTTTGCATGACACTCTTACAATTACAGCATCTTTTAAAATAGAGTGAATCAGATTGACTTAAAATATAAAGAAAAACGAAAGAAATGAACTGAAATATAAGTTTGTATACATACAAGGTGCATGTTCACACAAGCCATTAAACAGCAACACCCAAGAAAAAAGCAAAAATGAATATATATCCTAAAATACATAAATAATTAGCAATACTGCATATAAATAATTAACAATACTGCATGTAAATAACATAGGGTACTTAGTTAGCATTTTGATAAAAAAAACAAAACATGAAAGCCAACATGTCAGAGTGCAAAGTATTCACTGATCTCAGGAGACCAGTCCAAGAAAACACTGCGGGCAGCTGGCTAAAGCGCTCAAACACAGTGAATTCCTAGGCACATTGCCCCCTGGGAAATATGAATATGCAAATAGAGTCTGTGGAGCCTCTGTTAGGAGTCTCAAACACAGAACTAGCCATATATCCCTCCAGGGAAGGACCCAGCCAAGGGGTGGCTCCTTGCGGAGAACACCATAACCACCATATGAAGTGGCCCTTTAAGTCAATATCCAACTCTTTTACAAGTTTACAGATATGACAAGGGAATACCAAGGCCAAGTATCCATCCACCCTTGGCTGGGTCCTTCCCTGGAGGGATATATGGCTAGTTCTGTGTTTGAAACATGTCAGAGTGACCCATATTGGGACAGTCCTAGCATCAAAATATTTAAAACTTTATCATATGTCTAGTGAGGTATGTGAATAAAGATAGAGCAAGACTTTTTTTTGTGTGTGTTTTTTTTTTGGGCGTTGCTGTTTAATGGCCAGTGTGAACATTTTCCTACACATTGCATGTTTACTTGTGCTCAAATGTTTACATACACCGACAGATTTTTTGCTTTCTTGGCCTTTTTTCAAAGAATTTGAATGACAACAAAAAAATTTTTTCCCCACTCATGGTTAATAGTTGGGTGAAGCCATTTAGTGTCAAACTACTGTGTTTCCTCTTTTTAAATCATAGAACAACCAAAAACATCCAAATGACCCTGATCAAAAGTTCACATACCCCTGTTCTTAGGCTGCCTTCAGACTTGCAGATGCATCTGCAGCGTTTTGCAGATGCATCTGCAAGCATCTGCATGCAGACCGCGGCCCCTATGTTTATAATGGAGCGCACGGCGGTCTGCAGATGCTTGCAGACCGCCGTGCGCTCTCATTGCCCGCCATTAGTGATCTGTGCGCAGGCGGATGCCTGCGTACAGATCACACACTCTCGCCCGCACCACGGACGCAACATCTCGCGTCCCTGGTGCGGACGAGAGTGTATGATCTGTACGTAGGCATCCGCCTGCGCACAGATCACTAATGGCGGGCAATGAGAGCGCACGGCGGTCTGCAAGCATCTGCAGACCGCCGTGCGCTCCATTATAAACATAAGGGCCGCGGTCTGCATGCAGATGCTTGCAGATGCATCTGCAAAACGCTGCAGATGCATCTGCAAGTCTGAAAGCAGCCTTAATACAGTGTATTGCCCCCTCTAACATCAATTACAGCTTGAAGTCTTTTGTGGTAGTTGTGGATGAGGATCTTTATTTTCTCCAATAGTAAAGCTACCCATCCTTCTTTGCAAAAAAACTCCAGTTCCTGTAAATTCCTGGGCTTTCTTGCATGAACTGTGCACTTGAGTTCTCCTCAGAGTGGCTCATTGATGTTGAGGTCAGGAGACTGAGATGTCCCCTCCAGAACCTTCATTTTGTTCTGATATAGCCAATGACAGGTAAATTTGGCCTTGTTTTTTGGATCATTGTCATGTTGGAAAGTCCAAGTGCGTCCCACGCGCAGCTTCCAGGCTGAGGAGTGCAAATTTGTCTCTATTATTTGCTGATAGTGTGCTGCATTCATCTTTCCTTTAACTATGGCCAAGTTCCCTATTCCTTTGTAGCTCACATATCTCCACATCATCAGCGATCCACCTCTGTGCTTTACAGTAGGAATGGTGTTCCTTTCATGAAAGGACTTTGTTGACACATTTCCAAATCTAACATTTATGGTTGTGGCCAAAAAGTTTGATTTTGACCCATCACTCCAAATTACCTTGTTCCAGAAGTTTGGAGGTTTGTCTCTGTGCTGTTTGGTGTATTCTAGATAAGATACTTTGTGGCATTTGTACTGTAATGGTTTTCTTCTGGCGACTCAACCATGCAGCCCATTTTTCTTCAAGTGCCTCCTTATTGTGCATCTTGAAACAGCCACACCGCTAGTTTTCAGTAAGTTCTATATTTCAGCTGATGTTATTTGTGGGTTTTTCTTTGCATCCTGAACAATTTCCCTGGCAGTTGACGCCAAAATGATTGTTGGTCTACCGGATTATGGTTTGGTTTTTACAGAGCCCCTGATTTTCCATTTGTTAATCAGTTTGAACACTGCTGACTTACATTATCAATTGCTTAAATATCTTTTGTATCCCTTTCTTGTTTTATACAGTTCACCAGGGCTGTGGAGTCGGTAAATCAAACCACCGACTCCAACTCCCACTCCGACTCCTGAATTTCCCTGGCTCCGACTCCGACTCCAATTCCGACTCCTTTGACTCCGACTCCTTCAGTCATGGCTCGTTTTGAAGTGATAAAATTATTGTAGGTCAATGGTAACATTAGGCTTTAATCATTATGACATAATAATCAAGATATTTAGATAGAACATAATAAATCATAATAATAATATTCAGCACATTCTGCATTGAACTACTATTATATATTTTAGGAGTCGGAGTCGGAACATTTTCTACCGACTCCGACTCCACCAAAATGGGCAGCGACTCCACGACTCCGACTCCACAGCCCTGCAGTTCACCTATCTTTTCCCATAGATCCATTGACAATTCTTTTGGTTTCCCCATGACTCACAATATAGAAACATCAGTGGCGGGATGAAAGATGCAAGAGTCTGTCTGGATCCCAGAAACTCACTCAGCTTTTAAGCACCCACACTAATTATAACCAAACAGTACACAGGTGAGGATGTTTCCTTTATGAGTCATTGACACCCATTTGTGTCAACGTCTGTGCATGTTATCAGGCCAAAATCACCTGGGTATGTGAACTTTTGATCAGGGTTATTTGGATGTTTTTGGTTGTCATTATTATTTAAAAAGAGGAAACACAGTAGTTTGATAATAAATGGCTTCACCCAACCACTATGCATTCGTGGAAAAAAATGTTTGCATTATCATTCATATTCTCTGAAAAAAGGCCAAGAAGGCAAAACATCTACTGGAGTATGTAAACTTTTGAGCACAACAGTATATAATAATTTATTCCAGTTCATTTCTTTGGTTTTCTTTGTGTTTTTTGCAGTAATCTCATTCTTTGAGTTGGATAATATGTTTATATAGCTGCCCATTGCTGGATGTCCATATTAGTCCTCGGTCCTGCTCAATTTTTATTCACATTTATGTCACTAGACATATTGAAAGGTTTAAAATATTTTGATGCTAGGACAGTCCCAATATGGGTCACTTAGACGTGGTAGGATGGCTCTCATGTTTTTTTTTTTATCAAAATGTTAACTAAGTACCCCATTTCATTTACATGCACTGTTGCTAATTCTTTACTTACTTTAGGATATTTGCTCATTTTTGCTCTTTTTTTGGGGGGGTATTGTGACTTCATTATAGTCAACACTTATTTATGGGAAATTCAAGGGCCCTAAGAGCAGGGGGTAGGAGAAGGTAACTTGTCCATTACTAAAAGAAATTAGACTTTAATCTCCCAGCTGTTTATAGTCAGTGAATATTGCAAATAGGGAATAAAACATAATTAAAAAAAATATATATTTTGGTCAATTTATTTACTTTTTCTATAATACAAAATTGCATTAAAACATTGTAGACATCATGCATAATCCATTAACATACCGTTATATCCTGCTCATATGTCCATACTCCACATGCCAACTCAACGCAAAAAATTACTAGTAAGCTCCCAAAATACTGCAAGAAAAAGAGATATTGCACAAAAGTCAAATTTAGCACTTCATGAAATATCTACCATATTAATCTGCAATGGCTCATTTAACTAACACAGGAAGAACATATAAACTCTTTACAGATGTTGTTCTTGGGGGGGATATTGTACCCAGGGCCCAGTGCAGCAAAGAAACAGGACTAACAACTGAGCCACTGTGCTGTTCAATTAGAAAATCGTAGTTTTTGCAATACACAGTACAGTGCCTACAAGTAGTATTCAACCCCTGCAGATTTAGGTGGTTTGATAAGATGCAAATAAGTTAGAGCCTTCAAACTGCAAACGAGAGTAGGATTTATTAACAGAAGCATAAATCTTACAAACCAAAAAGTTATGTTACTCAGTTGAATTTTAATAAATTTTAAACATAAAAGTGTGGGTCAATTATTATTCAACCCCTAGGTTTAATATTTTGTGGAATAACCCTTGTTTGCAATTACAGCTAATAATCGTCTTTTATAAGACCTGATCAGGCCGGCACAGGTCTCTGGAGTTATCTTGGCCCACTCCTCCATGCAGATCTTCTCCAAGTTATCTAGGTTCTTTGGGTGTCTCATGTGGACTTTAATCTTGAGCTCCTTCCACAAGTTTTCAATTGGGTTAAGGTCAGGAGACTGACTAGGCCACTCCAACACCTTGATTTTTTCCCTCTTGAACCAGGCCTTGGTTTTCTTGGCTGTGTGCTTTGGGTCGTTGTCTTGTTGGAAGATGAAATTACGACCCATCTTAAGATCCTTGATGGAGGAGCGGAGGTTCTTGGCCAAAATCTCCAGGTGGGCCGTGCTATCCATCTTCCCATGGATGCGGACCAGATGGCCAGGCCCCTTGGCTGAGAAACAGCCCCACAGCATGATGCTGCCACCACCATGCTTGACTGTAGGGATGGTATTCTTGGGGTCGTATGCAGTGCCATCCAGTCTCCAAACGTCACGTGTGTGGTTGGCACCAAAGATCTCGATCTTGGTCTCATCAGACCATAGAACCTTGAACCAGTCTGTCTCAGAGTCCTCCAAGTGATCATGAGCAAACTGTAGACGAGCCTTGACATGATGCTTTGAAAGTAAAGGTACCTTACGGGCTCATCTGGAACGGAGACCATTGCGGTGGAGTACGTTACTTATGGTATTGACTGAAACCAATGTCCCCACTGCCATGAGATCTTCCCGGAGCTCCTTCCTTGTTGTCCTTGGGTTAGCCTTGACTCTTCGGACAAGCCTGGCCTCGGCATGGGAGGAAACTTTCAAAGGCTGTCCAGGCCGTGGAAGGCTAACAGTAGTTCCATAAGCCTTCCACTTCCGGATGATGCTCCAACAGTGGAGACAGGTAGGCCCAACTCCTTGGAAAGGGTTTTGTACCCCTTGCCAGCCTTGTGACCCTCCACGATCTTGTCTCTGATGGCCTTGGAATGCTCCTTTGTCTTTCCCATGTTGACCATGTATGAGTGCTGTTCACAAGTTTGGGGAGGGTCTTAAATAGTCAGAAAAGGCTGGCAAAAGAGATAATTAATCCACACATGTGAAGCTCATTGTTCTTTGTGCCTGAACTACTTCTTAATACTTTAGGGGGACCAAACAGAATGCTGGTGGTTTGAGGGGTTGAATAATAATTGACCCACACTTTTATGGTTAAAATTTATTAAGATTCAACTGAGCAACATAACATTTTGGTTTGTAAGATTTATGCTTCTGTTAATAAATCCTACTCTCGTTTGCAGTTTGAAGGCTCTAACTTATTTGCATCTTATCAAACCACCTAAATCTGCAGGGGGTTGAATACTACTTGTAGGCACTGTATATGTATAGGTGACTTGTGGGGCTAACCTGTCTTGGTCAAATGATACTCATCATAGCTGTTGGCTCGTTACAGTTAAGGTCCAGTGGCGGTAAGTGTAAATGGGCCTTTACTGTAAAGTTCTGTGTCCCATAACAAGCTTAGCCCCAATGGGTTCTATCCACTGGAAACTACACAATTAACCAATGAAATCATTTTTTCAATGAATTAATTGCATGCAAAGACAAAGCAGAGATCTTGAGGACAATGAGGACATCTAAAATAATGTATGGTACAGAACTGCATAAATTTATATAATACAATAAAGATTTATTAATATAAAACTGGAAAATATTTAAAAATTAGGTTTGTGGTTAAATAGCTCCCATGTCAACAGTTATCGGTTTCGTTTTGGTGGACATTATACACGGTAGATATCACAACAAGTTTTTGTAAAGCAAGAAAGAGCTAAATAATGTGTTTTCCTCTATCTTCATCATTTCCAAATTTTATACATTCCTCTGTCACAGCACATTCTCATCCACAGCTGTATTTACTATTCTGCAGGCGAGTAAACTCACATCAGCATTCATTGCTGGTTCCTTACACAGATTGCCCAGAGATTTGCATTCTAGGACAGGCGAGTCCTTATTACATCAGGCACTGTGTGGTAATCTGCTGTATGAACTCCTAATGGCCCCACTGCACTGCACTCAGCTGTGCTGTCATCAGAAATCTATAGATGGACTTCACAAGGAAGACTTATTCTAGGCACAGTTCATATAGACTGCAAAATGTCAAGCAATGCTGAAATGGTATATAAATGGGTTGTCCAATATGTGGAAACTACTTCTAAATAGCTAAATTACTCATGTTAAAATAAAAAAAAATTACTAACTTTTCAGACTGGCATTGTTCAAGTAATTTCAACAGCTCCAGAGGCCAATAATAGGGTAACAGTTGATAGCGTGCCCACCTTGCATAAATGGTGGCAGCGGTAAACAAGGTAAATATATTGGTTGATTTTTTAAAATAAAGGACAATTTTGTTATTTCAAAGAGGTTTCCAACTCCTTTGAGCCATATCTGGGAACACTCACTTCTGGCCCATCTTTAAGACAGCAAAGCCACTAACATGTAATTCATGGAGTTTCAATTGGGCATTAGCAGTGGAAATTTTTTTCCCAGGATTTTCAAAGTTACTACTTCAACTTTTTTTCAGCGTTTTAATTCGATGGCCGCTTTACACGTCCCGATGTCGTCCCGATATTGGATGCAACAGCACGGGAGTGCGCACATTTTTGGCAGTAATCCAAGATCACATAGGAGATGTTACACAGGGAGATATCGGCAGGCAACGCAACTGCAATGTATATGCCCCCTCGTACGAGCGACCCAGGGAACGACCATTTAACATGAGAGTGAATAGGGGAAGTTGTGCTCCAAATCGTTGTTGGGCTGTCACACAGTACGATCCGGCCAGATCGTCCATCCAATATCGGGCAGTTGGAGAGCCTGCCCAATTCCCCACCGATATCAGTTTTGCATCGTTCTTGCATCTATTTGCTCATTTACACCACCCAATGCACAAAAGATATCGGCGCCAACGCACGAACCACGTGACTTTTTATCATTGTTGGACAACGATATTGGGAACTGTAAAGCGGCCATAAGAGACCTTTAATTCTGTTTTTGTCCTTTGATATTAATCATCTTTGCTGTGGCTAATTCTTCAAAATGGAGAGAGCGGGTTGATAAATTTTGAGTAAAAGCAAAGATGCTCTTTTTTTTTTAGACCTTTTAGAGCCAAAACACGCCTGATTTTTTTTTTTTTATAATATCTTTTTATTGATTTTTTCAAGCAAGACATATTATGACATGGCATAACAGAGATGATAACGAATGACATTAAGAAAAAATACAATTCAGTAAACCCTCTTCCGCCCTTTCCTTCATAACAGTCCCCCAACCCATCCCCTCAAACAAGATTATTCTGCACATTCATTACAGTTGTTCGTTGTATGTAAATAGTGTTTGACTCCAGTTGCCCTCTCTCCCTTCCCTGTATAGTAAGTAGTTTAAAGAGTCACAACATTATGTAGCCATGTGAGTATCCAATATCCAATTATACAGGACTAGATGGGTGCCCGATGCACAATGCATCGGGATTCTAGCAGAGCGACTCTGTGACTCGCAATGGCCGCTTCGCGGCCAATGCTTCGCGCTGCTAAGGCGACTCGCCATGCCCGCTGCGCGGGCATAGCGAGTCGCCTTAGAGCTGCTCGCAATGGCCGCTGCGCGGCCAATGCTTCGTTCGTATCCACATGACCACGCTGACTCGCAGCGAGTGCGGTCTCAAAAGGGGCAAAAATCCCATTCGTGATTATATAATAGATGGTTATATATTTCCTATTCTCTTATATCTTTAGTGTTCCCAGCGTTCCTTTTAGATCCTCGTTAAGGTACCAGTTAGAGTGTCTGAACGGAGATACTGTCTGCTCCAGCTCCTCTCGCGACAATTTGCTTAATATAAAACTCTTCCATGTATTGAAGAATTTACTCGTCAATAAATCTTTTTGTCTCTCAGCTTCCATCCTTTCTATTCTCATAGTCGCTTTTAAGACCTGGAGCAAGTCAGAGATCCCCGGACAGGTTGTAGACAACCAATCTCGAAGTAATATCTTCTTACTTAGTAAGGCAATGATATGACATAGTCGTGCTTTAGTCCCTTTCCATTCGTCAGAGGTCGGAATATGTAGTAACCATGATTTGGGGTCAATAGGTAATTCCTGACCCGTGATTTCTCTCACAACCCCTCTCACTAAATCCCAAAATCTGACCACCTCTGGGCATGACCATATTCCGTGTGTGAAATCTGATCGATATGTGCCACATTTTGGGCAATTTTGTAATCTCCCTGGGACAGTTGGTGTCGGGGCTATGTTGAATCCATAGATTGCTCTATGCATTACCCGAAACTGAAGGTCCCTCCACTTTTCGTTGTGTATGAGTTTTCTAAATAGTCTCCATCCCTCCAGAATCTCTTCTTCCCTCTCTTCCTCTGTTATTAGATGTCTCCATCCCTTAAATAGTTTTCTCGGCTCTATTACTGGGTATACTTCACGAAGAAAATTATATATGTATGAGATGTTTAATTGCGAGGGTTGGGTTTGTGTTAATTTGTCCCAGGGATTGGAGATGCATTCTTGTGTCACATCCTGTAATTTCTGTAGGACATGGTAGTGTAATTGTTTATATTGTATTAATTGGGTAGGTGGGAGCCCGAAGTGGACCATCACCTCAGATCCTGACATCCACCTTTTCTCCTCTTTCTGTAGTAAGTCTCCCAGTTTCTTAATACATTTTGCTCCCCATGTCCGAAATAAGGCATTTTCTCTTCCTAGTTTAAAACTAATATGTGCCCAGGGGTTTAGATATTTGGATACCTTCCACGCCAAATGTAATTTTTTGCGGACGGCTTTCCAACACATGGCCGTGTCTCTAAAAAGCAGTGAATTCTTTATGTGTGGCGGGGTATCAGACCAGGATGCATGGAGTAAACTGGCCAGATCCCACGGCCGACAATATTCTTGCTCCACTTTGTAGTTGGAGTGTTTGGAGGTGCCATTCAGCCAGTCCACTACATGTCTGGAGACACAAGCCAGATTATACCCCTTGATGTCTGGTAAGTTAAGACCTTCCTTATCTTTAGGTAACATCAGTGTGGTTTGTTTAATCCTAGCTCTGTTGCCATTCCAAATGAATTGAGCGATAGCCCTGTTCAATTTTAGCAGGTCGTCACGACGTAGGAGAAGAGGGAGTGTTTGCATTGGATATAATAACCGGGAGAAGCTGATCATTTTGACCAAATGGCAGCATCCTAAGAGCGAGAGGGGCAGATTTCTCCATCTTTCCAGTTCTAACATTATTTTTCGTATTAATGGGTCATAATTGAGTGAGTATATTGCTGTTGGCACTTTGCTCAAATGTACCCCCAGATATTTGATATGGTCATTTTTGATTGGGATTCCCAGCGTTAACACGCCTGATTTTAAACATGCTGCAGGTAAGTCTTCAACTACATATTAGAAGGTAAAAACTATAAGCGGTCTAATTGGAGGCGCTCAGGCACAAAAGCAGCAGGCACTGGGATGGTTTTTCAACAGACCTTTATTCAGGCTCCCCTCCTACTCCACAACATGTTTCGATAGATTCTCTATCTTCCTCAGGTGGAGCTTTAATTTAAGGACCTGCGGTGACGTGACCGGATGCTCGGAGCCCCCGGAGCACGCGGTGTGCAGATGAGCTAGAGCCTGTGAAGGGCGCCTTATCAAGTGTATTACCGGGTTGTGCGGGGACAGCACAACCCGATAAGGTGAGTGGCCACCTATTAGTACGCCACGCTAAAAAAAGCCCCCTGGTAACCGCACTATTGCGCCCCTTTCTCTTTCTTTTCTCTTGCTTCAACTACATATTGAAGCTTTGCAGCACTGAAGTCCTAGGTTCAAATTCCACCAAGGACGACATGCGCAAGAAGTTTGTACCGTATATACTCGAGTATAAGCTGACCCGAGTTTAAGCCGAGACCATTAATTTTACCCTCCAAAACTAGGGAAACCTATTGACTCGAGTATAAGCCTAGGGTGAGAAATGTAGCAGACCCTCATCACGGTATACAGCCCCTCTCCTCAGGGTAAATGGCCCCCCATCCTGGTATATAGTGTGCCCATTACTGGTATATACCACCTCCATCACTGGTATATAGCGTCTCCATCACTGGTATATAGCGCCTCCATCACTGGGATATAGCGCCTCCATCACTGGGATATAGCACCTCCTCCACTGGTATATAGCCCCTCCATCACTGGTATATAGCTCCTCCATCACTGGCATATAGCGCCCTCATCACTGGAATATATAGCTCCTCCATCACTGGTATATAACCTGTTATGATCCGATGACCTAGGAGTAACATAAACAGACTTCACAAAAGTAGTTGGCAACTGTACTGACTGCAGTCCCTGATTAAATACTGCAACTAGAAGTAGCCGTGGGATGCAACTAACCATGCCCTAGACACCTCAACACGGCCGGAGAACTAGCTACCCCTAAAGATGGAAACAGGAAAGTCTATCTTGCCTCAGAGCAGAACCCCAAAAGAATAGCAAGCTCCCCACGGATATTGACTTGGAAACAGAAGAGGAAAAACACACACAGGCAGATAATAGGGTTTAGCAAAAGAAGCCGCAGTAGCTAGATAGTAAGGACAGGCTGGAATACTATTGCGGTCATTATTAAAAATACTATCAAAAACCTCTAACAGCAGATGGTGCCAAAAATAACCCTGAGTCTGCTAAGACTCACGCCCTCTATATCTGCAAGAACTTCTGTGAATCGAACTAGAATAAATAGATTCTAACACAGGCAGAACTGGAAGTTGCAGACAACAGTGAATAGCAGTTCATACCTAGGAAGAAAACTTCCTAACTGAGAGCAGGTAAACAAATATGCAGACTAAATATCAACCCACAACTCAGAGCAAGACAAGCAATAAGCAAATCCTCAAGCACACATGTTATATGCCACAAAATAACAAAACACCATTCACTTAGCTTGCAAGGATTCATCAGAGCAGGAAGAAACCAGGGAGATTTGTGGACACCTCCAGGAATAATTACAACTGGCAGAGATTGATCACATCCAGCCCCCTATATGCTCCAATCCGAAGCAGACTGCCAATCATCAAGATCAGCTGAGGAACTCTCCAAAACACAGCCAGCTGCATCACCAACAACAACCACAGAAGGGAGCTCACAACCAGAATTCTTCACCAATTAATTAACAACAATAACACCCATCACTGGTATATAGCACCCTCATGACTGGTATATAGCACCTCCATCACTGGTATATAGATCCCATCACTGATATATAGCGCCCCCATCACTGGTATATAGGACCTCCATCACTTGTTTATAGAGTCCACATCACTGGTATACAGCCCTCAATCACTGGTATATAGCACCCCCTTCACTTGTATATAGGCCCCCATCACTGGTTTACAGGCCTCCATCACTAGTCTACAGCCTCCCATCACTGGTATACAGCCTCCTATCACTGGTATACAGGCCCACCATCACTATTATACAGGCCTCTCATCACTGGTTACAGTCCCCCCATCACTGGTTACAGTCCCCCCATCACTGGCATACAGCCCCCCCATCACTGGCATACAGCCCCCCCATCACTGGCTACAGCCCTCCATCACTGATTATAGCCTCCTATCACTGGCATACAGCCCCCTCATCACTGGTTACAGCTCCCCATCACTGGTTACAGCCTCCCCATCACTTGTATACAGCCCCCTCATCACTGAAATACAGACCCCATCACTGGTATACAGCCTCCTCCTCATTGGTTACAGCCCCCATCACTGGTTACAGCCCCGTCATCACTGTATACAGTCCCCCATCACTGGTTACAGCCCCCCCCCCCCCATCACTGGTTACAGCCCCCTCATCACTGGTTACAGGCCCCCATCACTGGTTCCAGGCCCCCTGCTGCACATAAATTAATAAAGATTAAACTCACCCGAGATGTCCTGCAGGCACCGTGCGTTTTCCCTCCGCTCTTCCTGCTTGTACCCGACTTTTATTGCTGTGACCGACGCATCAGTGATGTCACTGCTGCTGTGCTGATCACGTGATTAGAAACCAAGTACAAGCAGGAAGACCGGAGGGAGGATGCCACGGTGCCTGCAGTACACCAAGATTGAGCTCAATCTTTATTATTTTATATGCGGCAGCACAGGGGCCTGTATACAGTGAAGGGGGGGCGAGTATACATAGTGCAATGTAATATGCACCGCTTCCCCCAGCCGCTGATGGACAGGGGAATGCAGTGCATATTGCATTGCCCTAATGAGCGGGACCATGTGGCCTCACGCTCCTTCTGCAGCCTTCCCACGCCTCCTCCAGCCCCCGGTCACTGCCCCTCCCCCCCACTAACACTAACACTGACTCGAGTACAAGACAAGGGGGGCACTTTTCAGCACAATTTTTGTACTGAAAAGTGCCCCCCTTGTCTTGTACTCGAGTCAGTATTAGTGTCTGTGGAAAATGTGCTCATGACATCCCATTAGTGGGAAATATCAGGAAACCAAGTCTGTTTTATTTTACTTGTTTTAGGAGAAAATAAATACAAAAACAGGAACACTAAGCTCACATTTTCTTTTTACACAATGCATGCTAGGGTGTGTTCACATTTTTTCCCAACTTTTTTAACCCCTTCATGCCAGGGCAATTTTCTGTTTTTTTTTTTTGGTTTTCCTCCCCTTCTTCCAAGAACTACAACCTTTTTTTTCCGTCCCCATAGCCATATGAGGGATAGTTTTTTGGGGGACAAGTTGCACTTCTGAATGACATCATTCATTTTATCATATAGTGTCTTGTACAACAGAAAAAAAATCCAAATGCAGTGAAATTGCAAAAAAAAGTGCAATTACACAATGTTTTTTTTATTATTTACCATGTCCACAATAAAAACTGAGCTGACAATATGTTTTCTCAGGTCGGTACGAGTTCATAAATATCATATATGTATAGTTTTTTTTTTTTATTATTTACCATATATACTCGTGTACAAGCCGACCCCTGTATAAGCCGACCCCCCTACTTTTGCCCCCAAAACCTGGGAAAACCTATTGACTCGTGTATAAGCCGAGGGTGGACCCCAGCACAGGTATACAGCCCCCAGCAGTGTGGTATACAGCAGCCTGCCCAGTGGTAGTATACAGCAGCAGCCCCAGTGGTATATACAGCAGCAGCCTCAGTGGTAGTATACAGCAGCCCCAGAGGTATATACAGCAGCCCCAGTGGTAGTATACAGCAGCAGCCCCAGTGGTAGTATACAGCAGCAGCCCCAGTGGTATATACAGCAGCAGCCTCAGTGGTAGTATACAGCAGCCCCAGAGGTATATACAGCAGCCCCAGTGGTAGTATACAGCAGCAGCCCCAGTGGTATATACAGCAGCAGCCCCAGTGGTATACACAGCAGCAGCCCCAGTGGTAGTATACAGCAGCCCCAGTGGTAGTATACAGCAGCCCCAGAGGTAGTATACAGCAGCCCCAGAGGTAGTATACAGCAGCCCCAGAGGTAGTATACAGCAGCCCCAGTGGTAGTATACAGCAGCCCCGGAGGTAGTATACAGCAGCCCCAGAGGTAGTATACAGCAGCCCCAGTGGTAGTATACAGCAGCCCCAGCAGTACATAGAGCAGGGGTATACAGCGGCCCCCAGGGGGGATACAGCGGCCCCCAGGGGGGATACAGCGGCCCTCAGGGGGGATTACAGCAGCCCCCAGGGGGGGTTACAGCAGCCCCCAGGGGGTATACAGCGGCCCCCAGGGGGGATTACAGCAGCCCCCAGGGGGGATTACAGCAGTCCCCAGGGGGGATTACAGCAGCCCCCAGGGGGTATACAGCTGCCCCCAAATGCTGGCACTCGCCCCCCTTGTAAGGGCCCCCCCCGCTGCTTATCTTACCATCCCGGTCTTCTGCACAGTGCCGCTCCTCGGTGCTCCATTCTCCATGCTCCGTCCTCGCTGCATCCGGGATCCCCGGCCGTCGCACGATGACGTCATATGCTTGCGACGGCCGGGGATCCCGGCTGTAGCCGGACGGGAGCATGAAGAACGGAGCACCGAGGAGCGGCGCTGTGCAGAAGACCGGGATGGTAAGATAAGCAGCGGGGGGGAAGGCCCTTACAAGGGGGGCGAGTGCCAGCATTTGGGGGCATATATGCACTGTTTCCCCCTGCGGCTGATTGACAGGGGGAAGCAGTGCATATATGAGCGGCCCCACGTGACGGGGCCGCTCATACAGCAGCCTCCCCCCGCCTCCTCCAGCCTCCTCAGCCCCCCCACCGTATTGACCCGTGTATAAGCCGAGGGGGAGAGTTTTCAGCCCAAATTTTGGGCTGAAAAACTCGGCTTATACACGAGTATATACGGTAAGTGGTGAAAAAAATTCTGGTTTGTCACTTCCCCCGGCACACTTGCGGCAAGCTCCATGCATTGTCTATGGGACTTGTGGTCAGGTGCGGCAAGTGCGGTTTTGCCGGTTGCAGCAGATGCAGCACTTGTGGCTGCGAAAAATAAAGCGGTAAATCTGCCGCATCTGCCGAATTTTTGAAAAAACGCCTATGTGAAAGCAGCCTAAGATGCATAACATTCTAATTTTTCGGGATCTGTGGCTGTTTGACGGCTTATTTGTTGGCTCACGAGGTGACATTTTTAACTAAACCATTTTTAGGTAGATGTGATGTTTGAATCACCTATTATTTTATAAGCAATGTTACGTTGACCAAAACAAACATAATTTTGAAATTTTTACTTCTTTTTCTGTTACGCAGTTTACCGATCAGATTGGGCATTTCTGAATACGATGATAGCAAACATGTTTTTTTTATTATTATTGTTTTATTTTCAAAAGGAGGGTGATTTGAAGAACTTTTGTTTTTTTATGTTTTGTTGTTTTTTTTTATACTTTTTAAAAATGTTGTTTTCACCTTTTATTGTATTACCGTATATACTCGCGTATAAGCTGAGTTTTTCAGCCCAAAAATTGGGCTGAAAAGTCCCCCCCTTGGCTTATACGCGAGTCACGGTGTATTTGCTGTGGGGGGGGCTATGACCGGGGGCTGGAGGAGGCAGGAGGGGGCCACAGTGACCACGGGCGGTCACGTGGGGCCGCCTCATTAGTGTAATGAATATGCACGGCATCCCCCCGTCCATCAGCGGCGGGGGGATGCCGTGCATATTGCAATACACTGGCCCCCAGCAGTAATACACAGCCCCCCCTCCTTATTATGTGTCCCCCAGGCTGCGGCACCTATTAAAATAACAAACGTTTCATACATCACCTTTCCTACGCTGCTCCTCCGGTCCCGGAAAGGTGATGTATGAAATGTGTGTTATTTTAACAGGTGCCGCAGCCTGGGGGACACATAAAAAGGAGGGGGGGCTGTGTATTACTGCTGGGGGCCAGAATACCACCACTGGGGGCCTGTATACTACTGCACAGGGGCCTGTATACACTGCACAGGGGCCTGTATACTACTGCACAGGGGCCTGTATACACTGCACAGGGGCCTGTATACACTGCACAGGGGCTTGTATACTACTGCACAGGGGCCTGTATACACTGCACAGGGGCCTGTATACTACTGCACAGGGGCCTGTATACACTGCACAGGGGCCTGTATACACTGCACAGGGGCCTGTATACTACTGCACAGGGGCCTGTATACTACTGCACAGGGCCTGTATACACTGCACAGGGGCCTGTATACACTGCACAGAGGCTTGTATACTACTGCACAGGGGCCTGTATACACTGCACAGGGGCCTGTATACACTGCACAGGGGCCTGTATACACTGCACAGGGGCCTGTATACTACTGCACAGGGGCCTGTATACACTGCACAGGGGCCTGTATACACTGCACAGGGGCCTGTATACACTGCACAGGGGCCTGTATACACTGCACAGAAACTTGTATACTACTGCACAGAGGCCTGTATACACTGCACAGGGGCCTGTATACACTGCACAGGGGCCTGTATACTACTGCACAGGGGCCTGTATACTACTGCACAGGGGCCTGTATACTACTGCACAGGGGCCTGTATACACTGCACAGGGGCCTGTATACACTGCACAGAGGCTTGTATACTACTGCACAGGGGCCTGTATACACTGCACAGGGGCCTGTATACACTGCACAGGGGCCTGTATACACTGCACAGAGGCTTGTATACTACTGCACAGGGGCCTGTATACACTGCACAGGGGCCTGTATACACTGCACAGGGGCCTGTATACTACTGCACAGAGGCCTGTATACACTGCACAGGGGCCTGTATACACTGCACAGGAGCCTGTATACACTGCACAGGGGCCTGTATACTACTGCACAGGGGCCTGTATACACTGCACAGGAGCCTGTATACACTGCACAGGGGCCTGTATACACTGCACAGGGGCCTGTATACTACTGCACAGGGGCCTGTATACCACTGCACAGGGGCCTGTATACCACTGCACAGGGGCCTGTATACACTGCACATGGGCCTGTATACCACTGCACAGGGGCCTGTATACACTGCACAGGGGCCTGTATACTACTGCACAGGTGCCGGTATACCACTGCACAGGGGCCTGTATACCACTGCACATGGGCCTGTATACACTGCACAGGGGCCTGTATACACTGCACAGGGGCCTGTATACTACTGCACAGGGGCCTGTATACCACTGCACAGGGGCCTGTATACTACTGCTGAGGGCCCTGTATATCACTGCTGAGGGGCCTGTATAATACCACTGCTGAGGGGCCTGTATACCATTACTGAGGGGTGCTATATACCAGTGACGGGGCTATATAATAGGATGGGGGTCTGCTGCATTTCATACCCTAGGCTTATACACTAGTCAATAACTTTTACCAACTTTTGGGGGCAAAAGTAGGGGGGTCGGCTTATACAAGGGTCGGCTTATACACGAGTATATACGGTTCTAGTCCTTTTAGATTAGTAAAATGCCACTGTCTGATCACTTGTGCTGTAGAGAGCCGTGAAGATGCATGGCTCTGCAGAAAGCAAATGATAATCTTCTGTGAAAGTCAGCACTCAGCCAGAGTTCACAGGAAGTGAGTCACAACAGTGACAAGGGTCATCATCGGCACCCTGAGATAACATCACAGGGCCACCTATGGTAGCAGGGAGCGGTGCAATTCCCTGTGGTGCATGTTAGATCACACTGTCAGAATTTAACAGCGTGGTCTAATGGATTAACAGGCATGGGCAGAGATTTGATGTTCCCGTGCCTACTAGCTGCACAGGTCGGCTGATCATATTATTCAACATGTGTGGGGAAGTATGTCGAGTCAGCGTATGAGCCCATATCAAAGGGAGGGAGGCAACCAAGCATGTATCTATAAGTCCTTGGTAATGAAGAGGTTGAGGATAAAAAGAAAAAGTGTTTTACAGTACCATCAAAGTAAATGAGATTTTTGAAATCTCATTTAAATTCTGCTCATTTCTTCAATGCGTATTTGAACCATTAAAACCTATTTTCTAACGTGCAGCAAATTAAGTCTTTCACTGTCACCCATTCAAATGAACAGGTAAAAAAATGCATCAAATACACCCCCACAAAAAAAGTGTCAACCAATGCAAGGATATTAGGTAACGTTTTTCTTGTCAAAATGCCATTAACCTGTTAAGGTTGAAACACACTATCCTACTTACATGTGAGTCTCTCAGACGAGACTCAGATCAGTGACCCTGAACGGCCTCTCCCTCTCTGGACGGGAGTGTCAGCTGCTTGTGTTTTTGTGTAGCATCACACTCCCGTCCAGAGAGATAGAGGCCGTTCAGGGTCACTGATCTGAGTCTCGTCTGAGAGACTCACATGTAAGTAGGATAGTGTGTTTCCAGCCTAAGCTATGGCTTTGGCTGAAAGGCGTGCAGATGCTGCATTTAGCCGCGTATTTTTGTGCACGTGCTTTAACTGCAAAAGCACGCACAAAAAGAATTCACTTGTCAATTCTTTAAGCTTTTTTTGGCGTACTTTTCCCATTGGCTACATGTTAAAATGGCTTCGGGTAAAGCGCGCCGGGAAAATAGGACCACATAAGATCTTGATGTAGTGGTGTTTATTCCCAACGTGTTTCAGGGCTGTCCCAGCTCCTTCATCAGGAGTACAAAAACCCTTGATGAAGGAGCTGTGACAGCCCCAAACGCGTTGGAAATAAACACCATTACATCGAGATCTCGTGTGGTCCTCTTTTCTTTAGCAGCAGCGCGGATCGTGGAAGCACTATTCCTTGTATTTCTACTTACAAAGTAGAGTCTCAAAGTAACATTTTTGTAAGTAGCATTATTTTAGCATATTTTATAAGTGATTCCATGGTTTTGCACAGCAATGACATAACATTTGCAAAAAAAAATGTGTGTGGCCAGTTTTATTATCTTTCAAATCTCAAATTAAATAAGCAACCTACAAATTAGAAAGTGGGAGATAAATTCCAGCCTGAGCTGTGTTCAGACTAGGAACATCACAGATGCACATGTAATTTATAGCTGTCAGGTGTTTATTACTTTACCAACTGGACAGGAAATAAAACAAGTACAGTCCAAAGTAAATTCCAGAACTCTGGATAAAGCAACTGTGTGGTCCTCAGTGATAAATAAGATATATTTACAGCTCAGCTAGAAGTCTGAGTGAAATAATGGAACCCACTGTATGATCAGCATCATGGCTGACAGATTTCTCTTAGCACAACTTTATAAAATATCTTTATACAATGATAACAGTAAACTGCTAAAATATTTCCATTCTAGAATAATAGATAGAAATATTCTTTACAACCAGGCATGAACTAAAAAATTCAGCCTTGAAAGAAGGGCAAAAAGTCCAAAAGATTTATTTAGTCAGATAAAGGTGGCCTACATATAAACATAAAATTGTATAGCTCAATTTAAGGTGAAGCTTAAGGCATATAAAGGCTGCGCAGACCTAAAGACCTTCCATTCTACTGGTTTTCCTACACTGTACATTAAGTGCATGTTGTTTTTTATATTAAATCCACTTTTCATACTGCTTCCAATCTGTCTCTGAAAAATGTATAAATAAATTCCTAGAGAAAGGAAATTATGCAATGCACTTTATTTCGTACACTTTTTTCTATAATTTCTATTTTAGTATCGCTTATAGCAGGAGTGGACAAACTGCGGGCAAGGGGCTGCACAATGCCATTCGCCGCCTGCATTCCAATATGTATCATTTCTATTTGTGTACTAAAGATGTGCATAGCGGCGAATACCTTGGTGGAGGATGCAGCATCAGCTCCGTCTTCCACCATCACCTTGTGCTACTGAGACAGCAAACGTGAAGACAGAGATTGCAACACAAGCGCAGTGCAGGGTGAATGGGAGGAAGGGGAGTAAGTGGTGTTTTTTTTCTCTCTGAGATGTAAGGCTGTACATATAAGGTTGTGTGTTCATAATATATTAATATATATACACATATATATCTGTACATATATATATATATATATATATATATATATATATATATAAGATTTCTCCTGAATAACCCCCATCCTCTGGAATTCTGCGTCCCAACATGTCCGATTAACCACCATGCTCGGATCCTCCAGACAGAACCTGAAAACCCATCTCTTCAGGAAGGCTTATATTCTGCAATGACCGAGCCACCGCCTCACCCCCACCAAAGCTGCTGCCCCACCGCCACCGGAGCTGCCTGCCTCACCACCAACAGATCTGCTGCACCCCTGACCTGCTGTCTCCTCCCAATTATCCTGAAGAATGTAAGCATGCAAGGGCAGGGTCCTCTCCCCTCTGTACCAGTCTGTCATTGTTAATTTATTTATTGTAAACTATATCAGCAAGGAGTAACTGTAGCTGCAAGGAGTTTGTATGTTCTCCCCGTGTTTGCGTGGGTTTCCTCCGGGCACTCCAGTTTCCTCCCACATTGTAAAGACATACTGATAGGATATTTAGATTGTGAACTCCAAGAGAGACAGCATTACTCATGTATGTAAAGTGCTATGGAATCAATAGCGCTATATAAATGAATAAATATTATTATTATATTATTATTATTATATCTATAATTTTGTATGTTAATTTGTTTACTGTAAACTATTTCTATAATTTTGTATGTTAATTTGTTTACTGTAAACTATATCTATAATTTTGTATGCATCCCTTTCTCATGTACAGTACCATGGAATTAATGGTGCTATATAAATAAATAATAATAATAGTATATACAAGGTAGATCATTTATATGGATGCACCTAAATAAAATGGGAATGGTTGGTGATATCAACTTCCTGTTTGTGGCACATTTGTATATGGGAGGGGGAAAACTTTTCCAGATGGGTGGTGACCATGGCAGCCATTTTGAAGTTGGCCATTTTGGACCCAACTTTATTTTTTTCAATGGGAAGAGGGTCATGTGACACAGAAAACATATCAATAGGTTTATAAGATAAACAATGGTGTGCTTGGTTTTAATGTAACTTTATTCTTTCATGAGTTATTTACAAGTTTATGAGCACTTATAAAATGTGTTCAAAGTACTGTCCATTGTCTTGGATTGTCAATGCAACCCTCTTCTCCCACTCTTGACACACTGATAGCAACACCGCAGAAGAAATGCTAGCACAGGCTTCCAGTATCCATTGTTTCAGATGCTGCACATCTCGTATCTTCACAGCATAGACAATTGCCTTCAGATTGAGTGATGAGGCAAACTTTTTTGTGAATGGTGAAGTTCCATTTGTACATGGCCACAAAATGGAACAATGGGTCCATGATTTCACTGAAACCAGAGATCTGTGAACAATCTCTGCATAATTATCTGTGTGTGTAACTGGGCCTTAACCCACAGTGGATAGATCCCTCCAAGATTGTTGGAACACAAAAATTGATTGTATGGTGTGGTATATGGGGTACAAAGATAGTGGGGCCATACTTCATCAATGGAAACCTCAATGCCATTGGATATCTGAATCATGTAGTAATTTCAGAGTCAAAATGTTTTTATTTTTTCATCAATATAGACATATCAGGGCTTGTCTTTAGCAGGATGAGTTGTATTTTCGGATGAAATAATTTATTTTACAATATACTGCACAGGATAATGGGAAAAAAATTAAAATGTGGTGAAATTGCAAAAAAAAAGTGCAAGGACATATTTGTATTTTGGATTTTTTAACTACCATGTTCACTATATAGTAAATAGACATGTCGGTATGATGTCTCGGGTCGGTACGAGATCTTAGATCCCATTCATGTATACGTTTAATCTTATCTGAGTGGTGAAAAAAATTCATAATTTTAAGAAAAAGAATCGCACTTTTGCGCCATTTTACGTGACCAGTAGCGGTTTCATTTTTCAGGATCTGGGGTCGTGTGATGGCTTATTTTTTGCGGCTTGAGTTGATGTTTCATATGATACCATTTTTGGGTAGAAGGGCTGTTTTGATTGTCCGTTTTTGCATTTTATTGCAATGTTGCAGTGACCAAATAAGTGTAATTTTGGAATTTGGACTTTTTTTCTGTCAAGCAGATTGGGCATTTCTGAAGGCGGGGATACCAAATATGTGTATTTTTTTTAATAGTGTTATTTTCAATGCTGCAAAAGAGGGGTGATTTGAATTGTTATGTATTTTTATATATAGTTTAAAAAGTTTTTTTTTCTTTATTTTACTTGGCCCACTAGGGGGCCTCAGTGCTCTACAGTCAAATCGCTTCCCCTGTGTTCGGATGGCCTACAGCATATCTGAACACAGAAGAAATTATCACTCCCTGCCAAAGATGTAACTGGGGGATCACCAGCAGGAAGTGACTCAAGACAGGTTGTGGGGTCATCACATGACCCAGGTCTGTCAAGGTAACAGATGAGGTCCCATGATCGCTTCATGTGTCCTCCAATCACAACAGAGAATTGTGCGATCCCTGCCGCAGGGCTTTGGTTGCTGTCATTTCTGACAGTGCAATCTAAAGGGTTAATTGCTCCGATCAGATCAGATCAGATCGATACTGTTAGCTACATATCTCAGCTGATGAGATCAGCTGAGATGTGTGGGAGAGGATGCGAGCTCAGCGCATGAGCTTGCCTCAAAGGGTGGGAGGCAACCTATTACGAACCTGTACGTCATAGGTTGTTACGAGTTTAAGGTTGCCATTCTGGTTGCTTGTGCACCTTTCTCTACCACACTTTCTCCTTCCACTCATTTTTCTATTAATATGCTTGGATACAACACTCTGTGAACAGCCAGTTTCTTTAGCAATGACCTTGTGTGGCTTACCCTCCTTGTGGAGTGTGTCAATGACTGCCTTCTGGACATCTGTCAAGTCAGCAGTCTTCCCCATGATTGTGTAGCCTACTGAACCAGACAAAGGGACCATTTTAAATTCTTAGTAAGCCTTTGCAGGTGTTTTGTGTTAATTATACCTAATTTTCTAAAGATAATGAGTCTTGGGTTTTCATTGGCTGTTGGACATAATAATCAACGTTAAAGAAATAAACAAATTAAACTATATATTATATGCGTTTCACTTTTTCTATTGAATTACTGAAATAAATTATCTCTTTGACGATATTCTAATTAATTGAGATGCTCTTGTATATGTTTCAGGTCAACAAACAGGTAAACACAAAATAGTTTAGAAATGAAAATCTTTATTATTAAGGGAAAAATAAATCCTAACCTACAGGGCTCTGTGTGAAAACGTTATTGCTCCTAAACCTAATAACTGGTTTGGCCACCCTTGGCAACAAGAAATGCAATCAAGCATTTTCAATAACTGTCAATGAGTCTTTTGCAATATGCTCTACAGGCATTTTGTCCCACTCACTATTGCAGAATTGTTATAATTCAGCCCCATTGGAGGTTTTTTTGAGAATCAACTTCCTTTTTAAGGTCATGGCACAGTATGTCAATCAGATTAAGGTCAGCACTTTGACTGCCTATACTCCAAAGTCTTAATTTTGATTTTGTTAAACCATTCATAGGTGGACTTGCTGGTGTGTTTTGGATCATTGTCCTGCTGCATAACCCAAAAGCATTTCAGCTTGAGGTCATGAACAGATGGCCAGTCATTCTCCTCCAGGATTTTTTGGTAGATGGCAGAATTCATGGTTCCATTTACTACAGCAAGACTTCCAGGTCCTGAAGCAGTAAAACAGCCCCAGACTAACACACTACCACAACCATATGTTACTGTTAGCATGATGTTCCGTTTATGAAATGCTGTGTTACTTCTATGCCAGATGTAATGGGACATACACCTTCCAAACAGTTAAACAGTCTCATCAATCCTCAGAGTATTTTCCCAAAAGTCTTGGGGATCATCAAGATGTTTTCTGGCAAAACGGAGAAGAGCCTTTATATTATTTTGCTCAGCAGTGGTTTTCATCTTAGAACTCTCCCATGCATGGCATTTTGGCCCAGTCCCTTTCTTATGGTTGAGTCATAAACACCAACCTTAACTGAGGAAGTAAGACATGCAGATCTTTGAATGTTGTTGTAGGGTCCTTTGTGTCCTCTTAGATGAGTCATCAATGCACTCTTACAATGAATAAAGAAAAAATAATTTTAGCTCACCATTTTGATGGCCGTTTAAGACGCTTCAGCACGGATGCAGCCCCATCCAGGCTGAGCACAGCTATATACAAGCAAGAAAAATTGTTTCCAGCGAGAATTGAAGGAGCAGTGGTAGACCTTTTTTTGCAAAAACGTCTTCAATGTTTAATTAACCCAGACATGTTACACATATAGACAAAAAGAATTCAACCCCTCACCCCACTAAAATGTGCTCTTGGGATAATTTTGGTCGGCTGACAACTCACGGGAAGGATCACCACTGTTCCATATTTTCTCTATTTGTGGATAATGGCTTTCACTGTGGTTCGCTGGAGTCCCAAAGCTTTAGAAATGGCTTTATAACCTTTTCCAGACTTACAGATCTCAATTACTTTGCTTCTCATTTTTTCCTGAATCTCTTTGGATCATGGCATGATGTCTAGCTTTTGAGGATTTGGTCTACTTGACTTTGTCAGGAAGGTTCTTTTTAAGTGATATTTTGATTGAGAACAGATGTGGCAGTAATAAGGCCTACATCTCGGCTTCCCAAAGATGTGACAAACCACAGTTGACTTATATTTTAAAAGAGGGAGGGCAATCACCTTTGTCACACAGGGCCTTGTAGGTTTGCATTTCTTTTTCCCTTATTAATCCTTTCCCGATCCGGGTCCTGGTGATTGATGTGAGCTCTGGTGCGGCGCTCACATCAAACACCTGACATCTCGGCTGATCTCATCAGCTGAGATGTCGGGCTTACAGCACCGATCGGATCTGGGATGCAATTGGTGCTGTTAACCCCTTGGATCCCGCTGTCATTCAGTGACAGCGGGATCTAAAACCACCGCGGCAGGGATCGCACTGTTCCCCGCCTGCAATGGAGATCCTGCGATAATATCGCAAGATCTCTGGTGCTCACATGATAGCCGGGATCCTGCCAAGACCCTGGAAGCTATCACTGAGCAGAGATGAGTAATGGGCGTAATAGCAGGTGTGAAGCTATTTGCGTCACATCCAGTAATGTTGACGCCGGTACACCCTCTAGGCGTACGCCGACCTCACCATGCGCATTGCGCACGTACGGCTTTTGATTTACACCTAAAGAGTGTACAGACGTCACCATGACCGGATGTGAAGCAAATAGCGTCACACCGGCTATTACGCCCATACAGCAGGGCGAGGAGGACCAGGATTATTTATCACGCCCATCAGGGCGTGATAATGAGTGGCTAAGGAGGGCTTACAGTCTCATAGGGAATGCCCTGTGAGACTTATTCAGGGCCAAGAAGTCACAGATTTGTAAGTGAAAAATGTGGATTTTGGCAATGTTACACCACACATTTTTTACAGAAAAGGACCACTAATAATGATCTATCATGGTGCAGGGACAGGGATTCATAGGGTTGGGGGTGATTTGGAGGGGTCAGGTTCCCTTTAATCTGAGTTGGTGTGAACCATTATGCAGGACCAGTGCCCAAATCAGTAATAATGTAAAACAAAAGGTACAGGAGCGCGATGCGTGAAATCTGGTGGTCTCGGGGGTTAACAGATTGCACGCCAATTGGCCCACTCACCTGGGGGGGTTGTGCAGTCGAGCAAACACCAGTATATACCTGAAAGCAGAGGAGCCCCCTCTAGGAAACTGCACAATAAGCTGGACTGTAGAATTGCCTGTAGGATCCCGCTGGTGCACGGCATTAAAATCTTTCGATAAACTGTGTAGTTGATATGTGTTTCTAATATTTTGCCTGTGTTTATTAAATATTAGAAACGGATATCAACTACACAGTTTATCGAAAGATTTTAATGCAGTGCACCAGAGGCATCCTACTAAAATGTCCCTGATCATTATTGACCATATAGAAGCAAAAGAACCCGACCGTTTGACTAGACTCATTAGAAAAGAGAGTTACTGGATTTTTAAATTGGGCACTTTAGCACCAGTAGGTCATAATCTTACTATCGAGAATGTGGCCAAACACTAAATTAATATAATGTATCATATTTGGGAGACCTTGAAACATTTTTTATTGTTATTTCAGGTATATGAGTAGTGAAGGTATAGGAGTATGGATTCATTGTATTACCTCTATATTGAAGGTAGGTATTTTATCATTATTTTATGGTTTTATCTTTATATATACATATATTTTTAGTAATCCGGCTATTATGGCTCCTCTTTATATCGAATTTATATTGATTTTTTTTCATGTGTCAAAAATGGGAAAAAAAATCAAAATTTTCTGTGTGTATTTTTCATTATTATTTATCCATTTTCGGAATTTATTGCATGCTTTGGTACTTTTATCGGCACAAGCGGGTTTATATTTTATTTCCAGCAGGTTATGTTATATGTTTAACAACAGTTTTAATTATCGTCCTGCTCCATATAGTTTTTCATCAGGAGATTGGTATACAAGTGATCATTTTAGGTTATTATAGGGTTAATGATTTGCCATGATGTCATTAATGAGCCATCCAATTGTTGTAATCTGGACCCTATAAATGTCACTTCCTGAGCTCAATTCCTTCTTTCACCTGATGAAGATAGCCTGCGTGCTATTGAAACGCATTGTGGCCCATACAAGGATCTAATAATAAAAGGTTTGATAATCTGTTAATACAATCCCTTTGCTTTGGGCCTTAGCGCTCAAACTGTAGTATCATTTTCCCTTTGTTCAAATCAGTAATAAGTCACAGGTGGATGGAAGTGGAGAGAACTGTCCCTTACCTGATATTATCCATGGCTGCTCTTTTTAAGTAGCTAAAGTAGAGTGACATCATATAGAAGCCACACTAAAATGATGATGTCACTCTGAGCTGCTTAATCAAAAAAGGAGCTGGCCATCAGGTCTGAAGTGTCTCACAGGCTCCCGTTTATCTACATATTCCTGTAGTGCCCACTGGATGGGGCCCCGAAAATCGATTTGCACCAACTCTAACTTTAATATGTTAGGCTGGCTTCACACCACGGTGTGATCAGGTCCGAGGCTGTCTGGTGTAAACCAGACAGCCCCAGACCAGTTTTTGGCCCCATAGTAGCCTATGGGGCCGGATGGAGCCGGATAGCAGCTCTCTGCAATCCGGTTTCATCTCTGCGGTGGAATCCGGGAGAATTCTTGCAACATTTTTGTGTCCCGGGAGAAAAATCTCCCCAATTTGCTAGATCCCAAATTCGCCCGGATTCTCCCGGATCCGGGGCAATCCGGCACTCCCTAACACGGGAGCCTATGGGGCCAGATTTCCCCGGTCCGGTAGGATCCGGGAACCGGACACTGGCGGCTGCACGCCGCTGTTCTTTCAGGACCGCGGAAAGCTCCCTGCGAGCCACAGTCCTGAATCATTAGCAGCTGCAGCTGCGTCCGGCTGCATAAAGCACTGGATGGCATATTTGGCCCTCCGGTTCTGTGTGCTGATTCGGTCCGGGGCTGTCTGGGTCATCCTGGACAGCCCCGGACCGGATCACACCGTGGTGTGAAGCCAGCCTTAGAGAGTAGAAGTGGGATCCAATGACATTACATTTTCTATGATGCTGTTCATTCCTATTGTAAAAATGTTGTATTGATATTAAATATTGAAACCTGTCTTACATCTATAGCATGACCTTCCACTCCATAACAGTGCTTTGTACTAAAAGTTATGAAGAGCATCATGCAATGTTTTTTTACATGTACTTCCCAAGGCAACACTACATGAAATATGTATTGCTTTCAAAAGAAAACTACACAGCAAGAAACAATCTATCAAGCTAGAGAATAACATCATAAAAGCCAGTGAGATAAAAAAAAAAAAAGTAATGATAATGACCTACTGAGCCAACCTCGATGCCAGTCTGCATATTTACAAGGCAATGTACTGCAGGTTTGGTCAGATCAGGTACAAATGCTTTAGCTGTCAGTAGTTAGAGAATTAGCTCTGATGGAAGGTGAGCTGTTCTTCCATTCTATAACAGCCATCAAGAAATGGAATGTATCAAGCAAGAATGTAAACATTCCCAACCCTTTATCTTTAGAAAAATTCTCTTCTCCTTTGTTTGGATCTTCTCGCTCATCTAAAATAACAATACCAGCTCATAATACCTCATTAACCTCTTCCAAACTATACACAATCTCCCCATATAATAACATATAAATAAACCACCAGCCCCTGCAATTTGGATACCCAACAAAATTTTGCTACATGCTCCCATACAACCAATTATTAACCATACTGGTATCCTTTTTAACTATCCTAAGCGCAACTGATAATCAATTACCCTTCAACCCTTGTACATCCCGAGGTCCATTATAGTAGCTCAGTGGTTATCAGTGTTACCTTGCAGCACTGGGAACCTGGGCTCAAATTCCATAAAAGGACAACATCTGCAAGTTTGTGTGTTCTCAATATATTTGCGTGGGTTTCCTCCGAGTTCTCTGGTTTCCTCCCCCACGCCAAAAACAGTGATAGTGAATTTAGGTTCTGAGCACCAGTTTAATGATAACACTGGGGAACAAATTTAAAAAAAAACATTTTTGGTGCCTCAGGTATTACACTTGATTTCAGGTATATTCAGTCCCCTGATCAGAATATGACATTCATATTTTTTGTAGCAGCTCTGCTTTTTGAGATAATATATAGTTGTAAAATCACATACTATTGCAACAGAGAAACATATTTACTGCCATTCTACTTGAAGGAAAGTGATTTTGTTTATTGCAACAATGTTCAAGATTTGCTGATGAAAATGGGTATATCACAATATCAACCAAGTGTATGGCAGCTGTTCATAGAGTCCTAAGCAGAGCCTAAAGTGTGCACTTTTACACAATGGAATGTGCGCTTTTACACAAGGAAACATGGATGAATCCTAGTATTCTATTGGCCAAATGCATATAAATAGGGTATGCAAATTGTCAATAAAGTAGACAAACTCTAATGCCACCAATAAAGGTAGCAATCCTAAAAGTCATAATTGACTCTTTAATGAGCCCTTTAATATGACTTACAGTGCTGTGCAAATTAATTGGGACAAAGCAAGTTTTTCTTGCATTCATTTTACTATTTCTGATCAGTGTTTTATCAGTTCTTGTGTCGTTTTCCTTTTTCTTCCACATTTCCCTTTTCGTTTTGGAGAAAACGATCCAGTTTCATTGTGTGCGAAATATTCTACAAACGGTAGATTTTCCAATACCAACAGTGGAAGCGATTTCTCTTACAGTCAGACTTGTATGTTCATTAAGAGTAATAATTCTAGACCTCTTCCGTGGAGTAACATCCATTTTTACAGGCACGAGTCACACTGAGAGAAAAAGTACACTAAACCACTCCTCACAGAAACAAGCACTCAACTGAAGCTGAGGGGGCAGCTAGCTGTTATTTTCTGACTAAAACCAGTCAAACCACATTTTGTTACTCAAGGTTCTACACTCACACCTGTTCAAAGCAGTTGAAACTGGTTTGAATCACTGACTGGTAACCCCAACTTACGATTTTACTTAAAAAATGCTTTGTCCCAATTAATTTGCACAGCACTGTAGGATTTGTGCCAGATCAGAACCCCAAACTGCAGACGCTGTGTTTTGGGGTGATTGCCCCTCATCAGTGCAGTGTGTGGGAATTCTCATCTGGCTGTATGAGAGGCTAAGAAGAGGTCTGGGGGACTAGCTATTCTCCTTGTGCAGAGTATTCCGCCAGCGGCAGATGAGGAGACTTTAACATAGAACTACTGAAGTAGTCATTTGACTACTTCGCACTATGTATTTCTATGAGGTGTCACAAGTCCAGTATTCTAGTGTTAAGCTGCAATGCTCCTCTGGGAAAATGCATAAGCAAATTGTCACTTAAGTAGACAAACTGTAATGCCACCAATAAAGGTAGCAATCCTAAAAGTCATAATTAACTGTTTAACAAGCCTTTTAATATGACTTAGGATTTGTGCGAGGTCAGAACCCCAAACTGCATAGGCTGCGTTTTGGGCTGATTGCTCCTTATCAATGCAGTGTGTGGGAATTCTGATCTGGCTGTATGAAAGGCTAAGATGAGGTCTGGGGGAGTATCTATTCTCCTTGTGGAGAATATTCTGCCACCGGCAGATGAGGAGACTTTAAGCCGCAATGCTCCTCTGGGAAATTGCATATGCAAATTTTCACTTAAGTAGACGAACTCTAATGTCACCAATATTAAAAGGCTCGTTAAAAAGTCAATTATGACTTTTAGGATTGCTACCTTTATTGGGGGCATTACAGTTTGTCTACTTAAGTGACAATTTGAATATGCAATTTCCCAGAGGAGCATTGCAGCTTAAAGTCTCCTCATCTGTCAGCTTGCAGAATACTCTCTGATACTCCCCTAGACCTCATCTTAGCCTCACATACAGCCAGATCAGAATTCCCACACACTGCACTGATGAGGGGCAGTCACCCTGAAACGCAGCGTATGAAGTTTGCGGTTCTGATCTGGCACAAATTCTAAATCATATTCAAAGGCTTGTTAAAGAGTCAATTATGACTTTTAGGATTGCTACCTTTATTGGTAGCATTACAGTTTGTCTACTAAAGTGACAATTTGCATATGCAATTTCCCAGAGGAGCATTGTGGCTTAAAGTCTCCTCATCTGCCGGCTGGCAGAATACTCTGCACAAGGAGAATAGATACTCCCCCAGACCTTGTCTTACCATCTCATACAGCCAGATGAGAATTCCCACACACTGCACTGGTGAGGGGCAATCAGCCCAAAACGCACAGTCTGCAGTTTAGGGTTCTGATCTGACACAAATCCTAAGTCATATTAAAAGGCTTGTTAAAGAGACAATTATGACTTTTAGGATTGCTACCTTTATTGGTGGCATTAGAGTTTGTCTACTTAAGTGACAATTTGCATATGCAATTTCCCAGAGGAGCATTGCGGCTTAAAGTCTCCTCATCGGCCGGCTAGCAGAATAGCAGGGTCAGGGGGCAGAGTGGGGGGTTAGTGGGCAGAGCAGGGGGTCAGTGGACAGAGGGGGGTCAGTGGGCAGAGCAGGGTCAGTGGGCAAAGCAGGGGTCAGTGGGCAGAGCGGGAGTCAATGAGCAGAGTAGGGTCAGTGGGCAGTGTGAGGGGTCAGTGGGCAGAGCGGGGGGTCAGTGGGCAGAGGAGGGTAGAATGGGAGAAGACCTTTGACGACGTCACGGTCATGTGATCTGTGACTCCACCCATCATCGTGACATCATCAGAGGTCCTGAAGCACCAGGAAAAGTGATCGTGTAGCGGCGGGGGTGGGGGTGACAGGCAGGGGGTGACCGGGCAGCTGGAGGGAGCTGTGGTGACAGGCGGGGGCGGGTGACCGGACAGTGGAGGGGGGCTGTGGTGGCAGGCAGGGGGTGATCGGACAGCGGGGGGGGTGCTGTGGTGACAGGCGGAGGTGTGATCGGGCAGTGGGGGGGGACTGTGGTGACAGGCGGGGGTGACCGGGCAGTGGGGGAGACTGTGGTGACAGGTGGGGGGCTGATCGGGCAGTGGTGTCGGGCAGGAGGAAGGGGGGCTGTGAGAAGAGACAGTGTATCCCGGCTACAGCGGCGCTCACGCGCCGCTGTAGCCGGGCTGCAAGTTGGCGCGGAATTCGAACTTCTAATTCTCGCGCCTATTTGCATAGTCTGCGCTCATTGGGCCCGCCTCCGGCAGGCACCGATGAGCTGCCTCTGTGTGGCGTGCGATTTCGGCGAGAGACACACTCAAAAAACCCTTAGACAATTATATAATAGATTATCCTGCCTAGTGACTAAACAGTATATGACAGTCACTATTGCTCAATAAAGGCAACGCTTATTCAATTTAAGCATCAAAGACAAGGCCCGAATCTAAATTTTCTTTTCTTTCTAGATCTCTAATGTCATAATATATTCTTTTTTCTAATATACTTTAATTAAAAATTCTCTATCCTTCCCTCCCTACTCTGCTTTATTTTTTTTTACTACTTCCTCTTTGATGATGCTTTGTTTGAGAATCCTAGTGCATGCTGGGATGCCAAAACGAGAAGGTGACTACAGCCTGTGTCCCCTCTGTGCAACAAAGAATCAACAGTGACCTCTATTTCAGGGGTTGGGTTAGTCTTTTATCGACTGAGCAAGTGTTGGTTGTCAAATCAGATGGATGCTCAGTAAAATCTTGTCACTGTGCTGTAAGCCATTTTCCTCAGTGCTCAGTGACAGCGCAATCCCTCACCAGCTGCGATCAGAAGTGACAAGCTGGAAAAGGAATGCACTGTCATTGCATATTGTAATAAAGCCAGCAGAGACCAGCACCGCTCCTGCAAGTGATGTCAAGGCTGTCGGCCAATCCTAAAGGTTAATAAATCTGAATCCTCAATATTTAAGAAAGTGAGGATTTGTCTTTCTAAAGAGAAAGCAGAATAATTGGAAGCTATTAGAATGCAGAATTATTACGCAACTAAATGAAAATGTAAATTCTCCATACTCAAATGTTTTATCTACATAGTACCTACAATAGGAGCCCCTTAATCTCATGTGGATAGAACATACCACCAAAACTACCAAAGGCTGTGAAAGTGTAAATAACACTCTCACTAAAAAACACCATCCACAATAATAATTATAGAAAATAATTATGGTCTTTATTAAATACAATATAGAAAACAGTGGGTCTCAATAAAACAATACAGAACTCCCCAAAGAGTGCTATTTACACTTTCACAGCCTTTGGTAGTTTACAAATGTTTAATCTGTTAAGGAGAGAATAATAACCAAAATGTACAAAAATACATTTCTAGCATTTCAAAACAAGAAGATGAGTGTCCAATATAGCCACCCTTTTCTTGAATAACAGTCATAAGACTTCCATCTATTAAATCTGTCAGTTTTTTAATCTGTTCATGATTAACTTTTTCGGTAGCACCAACCCTAGTCTCCCAGACACTGACCAGAGAGGTGGACCGTTTCAATAGAATTTAGGTCAGGTCAGTGAAGGAAGTGGGCCATATAATTGTACTTTAAACCTTAAGTCCTTTAGTGGCTAGCAAGGAGTGGAGTATCATGGTTTTCTTAAAAGACACACACTTTTTCCTGTACCACTGCATGAAGAAACTTGATTGAAAGAGAAAATCCAGTGATGAAAGTGTCTTGTAAACACTGGCAGTAGGTTTGGGAGTTGACTTTTAGTCCCTCTTCAACCCAAAATGGTCTAACTAGCTCATCTTTAATAATATCAGCCCATAGCAGCCTACCACCTCCATCTTGCAAGCCTCTGAATCAAACTGGAGGTTTGTGCCTGTTACAGATCCAGCCACAGGCCCATCCATCTGGTCTGTGAAGAGTCATCTTAACAGACTATAAAATCATTGATAAATCTGTCTTCAGATATTTCTTGGCAGAATTTTGACCTTTCACCTTACATGTCTTGTTTAGTGGTGCTTGACATTCAGCCTTCCTTACTGTGGCCATGTTTATGAGCACTGAAAATCTTGTATTTCTGGGCACTCCAGGGAGGTTACAGTACTGAAATATGACAGCACTGGAAGGATAATGGGTTTCTGGTCAAATCACCTTAGATTCTTATCAAATCTTTCAAATTTGCACTTCAGTAAGGAAGTGGATGAACTCCAGCGCCACCTTTAGGTAGCTCCTCAAAGTCATAGTCGCTTTCTGACAAGCTTTTTAATATGCTAATACACTAATATGTTAATAACTAATATGTTAATACACTACACTGATGAGGGTCAGTTACCCCGAAACGCAGTGTCTGTAGTTTGGGGTTCTGATCTGCCACAAATCCCTAGTCATATTAAAAAGCTTGTCAGAAAGTGACAATGACTTTGAGGAGCTACCTAAAGGTGGCGCTGGAGTTCATCCACTTCCTTACTGAAGTGCAAATTTGCATATTTCCTAGAGGAGGGATGCGGCTTTAAATCTCCTTACCTAGTTAACTGTCTTCTTATGGTTGCAGGAAAACTCCTCTCCATAAGGTAGATAGCAAGTTCCCCAGACCTCGTCTTAGCCCACTCACACAACCAGATCAGAATATCCCACACACTACACTGATGAGGGGCAGTTACCACAAAACGCAGCATCTGTAGTTTGGGGTTCTGATCTGGCACAAATTCCTAGTCATATTAAAAAGCTTGACAGAAATGACTAGGACGTTGAGGAGCTACCTAAAGGTGGCGCTAGAGTTCATCCACTTCCTTACTAAAGTGCAAATTTGCATATTTCCTAGAGGAGGGAAGCGGCTTTAAATCTCCTTACCTACTTAACTGTTTTCTTATGGTTGCAGGAAAACTCCTCTCCATAAGGCGGCCGTCACACGGTGAGATATCTTTAGCGATATTGTAAGCGATCACGTGCACGCGCAATCGCTTACAATATCGCTCACATCGCTGGTGAGATGTCACACAGACAGACTCACCAGCGATGTGGAGCCGCGATCTGCTGGTTACTATGGTACACATCGGGTAACTAGGCGCCGCGCGTCGCTTAGTTACCCGACGTGTACCATAGTTACCATGTCCCAGCATAGGCGCGGTCGCTGGGAGATGGATCATCGTGGTGTCATACACCACGATGATGCAGATCGTTGCATCGTTCATCGCTAGATCTGAGAACCGAACCTCAGATCAGCGATGTCACGATCAAGCGATTTACCATCGTAAATCGCTTGATTACATGCAACGATATCTTGCCCGATATCGCTTAAGCGATCAAAAAGGAGATCGCTTAAACGATATCTGGCAAGATATCTCAGCGTGTGACGGCCGCCTAAGGTAGATATCAAATCTTTGGCAGTTATTGTGCTTTTTCAACACATTTCTTACAACCCTGTTGACTACCTGTAGCAAAGGTTTTGATGGTTCTTTTATCATACCTCAATATCTTAGAAATTGTAATAGTGCAGCATCTCTTTGAGACTTTTTACAATTTATTTACTTTCCAGCATCATTTAACTCTTATTTTGGCCCATTTCAACTGGGAAAAAAAAGTTGCCTAATAATTGATAAAGGGTGCTGATATCCTTTTGCCACACCCTCCTTCATTATACAAATAGACATAACAAGTTCCCTTTAAGGATAAGTCTGGTGCAGCCTGGAACAGTATTATTAGACCTTTGAGGTACCCCTCGAAAAAAGAAATGGTCAGCAGTCCTAATATGTGCCCATAAAATCTACTCTCACCATAAAGCCTCCAAAACACGTATGTTTTTGATCAGTTTGTCATCCATGTGCTTTTTTTTTTCTATCTGTGTGCCATCTGTATTTTTCTGGTGTGGATAAAGAAAGAATGATATTGCAAAGTTTCTCTTTGCAATGTTAAACACACACAGCCGGGAATTTTTTTCACCGATCCATACACTTGTATTGGCCCTTGTCATCCGTTCTGCTGGAAAAAAAACAAAAATGTCTCCATGTGTGTTCCGTAAACACATGGTCTGTGTAAAAATACTGAGTAGCCCCCTAGGTTATAATGGGTATGTGTGGTATTTTTGAAAACCAGAATAATAATAATAATAATAAAACTTTATTTGTATAGCGCCAACATATTCCGCAGCGCTTTACAGTACAACGGTACATATAAGAAAAATATACGGTACAGAAAGGTAATGCAGAACAGTAGTTACATACAATAAACATAGAATCAACTCAGGAAATACAATAAAAGGCAAAAAAATGAAGGTGACCCTGCTCGAAGGAGCTTACAATCTAAGACGGGATGGGATCACAAAGTACAGGGGCTTATAACAATGAATATCTTATGTTTAGGTGACTACTGTTAGGG
Organism: Allobates femoralis; assembly: GCA_033576535.1. Classification (NCBI taxonomy): domain Eukaryota; kingdom Metazoa; phylum Chordata; class Amphibia; order Anura; family Aromobatidae; genus Allobates; species Allobates femoralis. Next base: position 318,335,083 of record JARQOC010000004.1, read on the forward strand.
AGAAGGATAGGCCGCTCTGAAGAGGTGTGTTTTTAGGGAGCGATCTGAAGCTATGCAAGTTGTGGGATGGTCCTAATTTCTTGGGGTAGAGCATTCCAGAGGTTTGGTGCAGCTCGAGAGAAGTCTTGGAGTCGGGAATGGGAGGTTCGGATTAATGCTGATGTTAGTCTGAGGTCACATTCAGAACGAAGGGGACGGGTGGGGTGGTAGACAGAGATGAGGGTGGAGAGGTAAGGAGGTGCCGCACCATGAATAGCTTTGTGGGTGACAACGAGCAATTTGAATTTGATCCTATAGTGAACGGGTAGCCAATGTAGTGACTGGCACAGAGCAGAAACATCTGAGTAATGGTTTGCTAAATAGGTGATCCTGGCTGCTGCATTGAGGATAGACTGGAGAGGGGAAAGCTTACTGTGGGGGAGGCCAGCTAGTAAAGAATTACAGTAGTCAAGGCAGGAATGAATAACCACATGTACAGGAAAAACAGATGTATGAAGGAGGGGTAAAATAATTCTGTGGTAAGTTTTAGTTTGGCATTCCTATGCTACTCCTTCAGGAAATACCGGTATATGAAAAACTGACAACTGGGTGTTAAAGTTCACTTACACAATGGGGCGTGCCACAGCATATCTTGATAATAACAATTGCTGTGGTATTCTTAGACGCATTGGCATAACATAGTTTTAAGAAAAATAAATCCTCAGAATAATTGATTCATAGGGAATGCACGTATTTACTAAAACAGACTTATCAGGGGAGCAGCCAGGTTCTCTCTAATAATATTACATTAGGGAATTGGTATTCATGGTATTCACGCACATAATCATCAAGTATCAAATCAAAGCTGTGGCTTGAGATAGCAAAAATGTAGCAGCATATTACAATGCCCAATTAAACATTTTATATACTGTATATAAAAAAAAGAACTGGAGACGTCGGCAGATAGAAATTTCAACATTGTTAGACAATTCACATGCATATTTGCACTTTGAGCTAATTTATGAGAAGATGAATAAAAGGAGACTTTGACATCATTTAAGACCAGATGGCAGGGAAATTATGAAGTTTATTACCTTAATGTGTCTTGTCAATGTTAAATCACTTGTATGCAGTTACTGGGTATACATAATACATGGCATGCATATGACATTTAAAATCTTATCTCCTTCATTTGCCTCCCATGATGGGGATCTTCAGCTGACATTGTCCATAATGTCCTTTCTACCACATTCCGCTCAACTCGTCTGTGTTATTTCAAAATTCAATTATTTTGTAAAGGCTGATAGTTAAATCATTAGTGTAGGTATACACAGGCATAAGGTACCCCTTTTAACAACAAAGAATAAAGGCTATGCTTCATATCTAGCGAAGACATCTACTACGGGGAGGCAGATCACATCATATTCAGGATCTTGTATATGGATACACTCCACGGGACAAGGTTGTCAGTGGGGAATACTGAGGAAAATCGTTAGGCTATACTCAATGATTCACTCTCTGCTCTTTTCCTCCCTTCGACTCAATGTGACATTTCACAATTCAAAGATGTGCAGAGCTGTAATTGCGGTCTCAGGGAGAGACATAGATAATTCCTAGCAAGACACTGATTCTCCTTTGGCACCAATTTATCAAGCTCCCCATGGTAAGTTTGACCACACAACACATGATTAATTAACTATTTCACATACTGGCAGGCAGAACAGCACAGCTTCAGAACTGAAATAGGATAAATGGAGAGTTCTTCTCAATGTGAATCAATCTATTCCTCTGTAGACTGCCCCAAAACTGCCCAGCTTCCTTGAAAATTGAGTTTTGTTTTCTGATTGTAACACTAATTTACAGGTCACAGTGATAATTTGTTCAAATTTATATTGTGATTTATAGGTATATCATCATTGATCTTTGTTTAAATTACACTTTTACAATTCAGCAATAATATAGAAAATAATAAAGTTTCCAATCTATCCATTCATCTAGACATGCAGCCTGACCTTCCTCTGCATTAGAGTAAGGGCCGCTTTACACACACCAACTTCTGTGACCAACTTCTGAACAGATCTCTGGTTGCAGTGAAATCATGGACACATTGTTACATTTGTACACAGCCACAAAATGAAGCAATGTGTCCATGATTTCACTGCAACCAGAGATCTGTTCAGAAGTTGGTCACAGAAGTTGGTGTGTGTAAAGCGGCCCTATGACATAACAAGACACTCCTGTTGTGATGCTAATAAGCAGAATTTTTTATTAAACATTTGATTCCAGTGCGTGGGTGAAAATGTTTCGGTCAAGAGTGAGCTTCATCAGTTCACATGTCAATGGGAGAAAACTGCCGGGAGTGATTTGCTGAGTATCAGGGCTACACCGTCGCAATAGCACCCTTCCTGGGCGGACACCCCTGATACTCTACGTCATCACTCCGCGCGGTTTACTCCTAGTGACATGTGAAATGATGAAGGTCACTCTTCACCAAAACGCTTTCACCTACGCACTTGGATCAAATTTTTAATTTAAAAAAATCTGCTTATTTGCATCACAACAGGAGTGCCTTGGTTTGTCTTACTCTTGGGTTATGGTTTGGAACCTACAAGAGAACTCTATTTTTGAAGTTCAGAAGTGAAGTATTTTGCTTCTATGAACTTCCTCTGCAGACCTCACTCAATCCTGGCAAGACACTGCTGTCAATCAACAGTGAGGGAGGCAGAAGAATGGAAAACCTATAGGCCATACAGAGTACACTAATTAACATATCTCATCAACTATATTTTTTGGAGAAAAAGCAATTAGTAAACTTAATCTGGGTCTACATACATTACAAGGCTATGTGCTTCATTTTATAATATCAGCATGAGCTGAAAGACTGCTTCAAACATTTTCAATTATTTACATGCTTAATAATACATTATCTGTCTTTTACTCTATTTATATAAATCATACTCCACCTTTAATGACTTCCTTCATAGATAAGAAGATCTTTGCACAGTGAATTAAGTCTTTTGTTACTATTAGGGCACGTCACACGCTCAATCTTGTGAACGATATCGCCTGAAAAGTCACGTGATCGACATCGTTAGAGCAATGTATTGATATCATTTTGTGCGGTGTCACAAGCTGATCTCTTTAACAATGTTAAATTTGGTAACGCGCTAGTGATCGTTCGCACTACTCAGTGATTGACACCATCTAGCGTCAGGAATAGGCAAAATCGAGATCGAGATCGTTTGAGGGGTGTCACACAGCACGATGCAGCAGGTTGACCGCACGTTAATTGAACGATGACGACGGATTTAAGGTCCTGCTCACAAATCTTCCACCGAAATCAGCGATTTTTCACAGAAAGATCGCTTTTTTACACGCAACGACGCACAAACGATATCACTCAAGCGATCAAAATTCCGGATCGCTTAAGCGATATCGTTCACAAGATTGAAGCGTGTGACATGGCCCTTAGGCTGGGTTCACATTGCGTATTATTTTCCTGTCTGTGGGATCCTACTTTTTTGTAGGACCCCATGGACAGGAAAGGACACCACAGGGGGTGACCTATTCTGTATCTGGGTCCATGATTATCACGGATCCGGACACAGCGGGGCACTTTCACTTCCGCAATGTATAACATACATTGCGGAAGTGAAATATAGTATAAAAGAAAGAGTTAAAAATAAAAAAATCAGTATTCTCACCTGTCCGTGAATCCACCACTGCCTCCAGCAAGGTCCGGGTGCTCATAGGACCTGCGGTGACGTCACAAGCCGATCAGCTGATCGGGCCACATGACCGCAGTGGTCATGTGACCTTATGACGCTGCCGGGTTGTGACATCAACCAGGCCTTGTAAGCACCCAGAACTTGCTGGAGGCAGCGGTGGATCGCGGATAGGTGAGAATACAGATTTTTTTATTTTTAACTCTTTATTTTACTTAATTTCCCTTTTACAATGTATATTATACATTGCAGAAGTGAAATTAGAAGGTTAGGAGCAATTTTAGTGTACTGAGCATGCTCAGTACACTAAAATCGGGTCCGAGGAATGATCAGCTGTTTCCTCGGACCCGCACTCATAGGCACCCATGTTGAAGGCCACGGATCAGATCTGATTTGGCCTAATTGCCATCCAATTTTGTGGGATCCGATTTTTTTCTGTGCCCAAAATCGGAGCAGTGTCCGATTTTGGGTACAGCAAAAAATCGGACACAAATCGGATCTCACAAAATCGGATGGCAATTAGGTCAAATCCGATCCGATCTGACCCCCACAGGATAACATGGGGGCCAAATCGGATCCGTGGTTGTCCGATTTACATCGGACAGCCACATATTGAAGAAAATCGCAATGTCAAACCAGCCTTACACTTAAATGATCTTTGTGGTTTCAACAAACTTTGCATAGATCAATAGTACAAGCAAATGTAAGAAACTTTGTGTTATATCTTATAGGAGGAACCTGCTTTCTTTTCTACCTCTAAGCCACTTCCCTGTCATACCTTCTCAACTTACCATTCACACTGAAAAGCTGCTGAAAGCCATCTTTGCAAAACAAGATAGATTGAAAGCTCACTGAAGTATCAAATCACAGCTGCCTTCAGAAGCCTATGGAGAGCAGAGAAAATAGGACGAAGGAGCATGGAAAGGCATAGACACAGATGAGCAAAAATAGATCGTTTTGCACCTTTCTAATACTTAGTTTATTTATCATTATAATGATTTTACCCACTTATATAGTGTATCATATCCCACAGCGTTTTACAGACATTATCATTACTGTTCCCACTGGGGTTCACATTTTCCCTATCAGTATGTCTTTAGAGTGTTGGAGTAAATCCAATTAGAATACAGAATACAGAGCAAACCCACGCAACAATGGGGAGAACATATAAACTCCTTACAGCCGATGTCCTTGGTTGGATTTGAACCCAAGACTCTTAAGCAACAGTGCTAAGCCCTGAGCCACCATGCTACTCTAGTGCACCCCACTGGTAGATTCAGAGCAACACTTCTAAGTACTACTGGCTGCTGTTTGATGTTCTTCATGCTGCCATTCTGTAACATCAGCTATATAGAAACAGGAGACCAGGAAACCTTCATGTCTCTGTGTGCTGTGTAAGGGAAGTATTATAGAGGTCAGATTAAAAAAAACTGAAAAACACAGCTAGACAACCAGAACAGCTGTGGGGAAATCAATGACGTCACTGGTCAAGGTCTTCAAATCAAGGAATATTTTGCTGGCAACCAAGAAACGGCTTGTAGATAGGCTGGTCTTTTCTTGTTGTAACATATGGAAGGGAAACATGATAAAGTAACAAGACAGAAGAAGAATCAACGCCTTTGAAATGTGGTGCTGGAGAACGATGTTATCAATACCATGGATGGCAAGAACAAACAAATCAATTTTGGAACAAATCAAGCCACACATGTCACTTGAAGCTAGTTTCACCAAACTATGACTTGCCTACCTTAGACATATCATATGAAGAGAAAACTCACTAGCGAAAGACAATATGGTGGGAAAAATAGAAGGTATGGGGAAAAGAGGAAGACCAGCAACCCAATGGCTTGAAACTGTCAAGATAACAGTGGAGAAGACCCTGGTGGACCTATCTAGGCTCGTGTAAGATCGATCTTCCTACAGAGCGTTCCTCCATCAAGTCGCCATGGCTCAATATCGAGCTGAAGGCAGATAAATAAGAGCACAAGTAAAAATGCAGGACAAAAGTTAAAAAACACACACACAATCTCACACCAGCTTTTCTTTGGAAGTCACCTGAAATGACAAGTACATTTTAAGGCCCTTTTACACAGGCTGATAATCATGGGATGGCAAAAAGCCTAACAAGCAGTTTGTTCTAAATCATTGGTCTGTGAACACAGAGCATTGATTAGCCAATGAATAAGCAGATGCTCATTTATCAGGTGATAGCATTGTTTATACAGCCTAAAAATCTCTGTTGTTAACAGCATTTCTCCCATGTCTAAACAAGATGTGTTGCTTGCAACGTGCAAACTGTATGGGGACACAACAATCTTATTATTGGTCATTTGTCTACAGTTTGCATCCATCTTAGTAAAATAATTAAATAAATGTTAATCGGTATCTGTATTGGACAAAAATATGACAAATTATCCTCTGCAAGGTAAGTCCGTGTTTTTGGTACTACAAGACACACTTTTTTTACCCCCAAATTTTGGGGGAAAGTGAGGGTGCATCTTATAGTCCAGATCTACAATACCTGGCTGTGTCTGTGGGCAGCCAGTAGCAGGAGTGGCTAACAGGAGGTAGGAGCAGGCTGTAACAGCAGCTGCCAGTGATCAAATTTTTCTGCTGTTTAAGAAAATATAATACCGGTATGCACTGCTTCCCCCGCCCATCACCTCTCAGCACTGACGCTGACACCGAGATTTGTCCCTGAAGAAGTAGCACAGCTTGCTCTGAAATGCATCAGATTAAAGAAACATCTGTGTAACCAGGTTTCCAGTGTCTGGTTTTTCACCCAGCAGCGCGGATCCGGAGGCACTTCATCCAAATATAGCTGACCCCGAGAGGTAGGCGGGCGCAAGCAAGTACCCAATAGCCACTGCTGCAGCCGTGGCCGATTACGTAGGCCAACTTTTAAATTAAGTGGATATTCACTACTTCCCACACGCATCATTCTGGGCATGGGAGCAATGAATATCCGAGCAGCTGATGGTGTGAGGGGGCACGGCGCCTGACAGGGATGTCATTTGCTGCATGCTTACACACTGGTCAGCTGCTGGTATGAGAAGAGCACGTTGCGCTCTTCCAGAATGATGGATGGCGAGTATAAACATTTAGTTTTTGTCTGTGCTGTGATGTGAGATCCTAAATAACAGATCGGGGGCTATATTAAACAAGGGGGGCCTTACATACCAGGATGGGGGATCATATATACCTGTACATGGGACATATACGCTAGAATGGTGGAAATATACACCAGAATGTGGGACATATACCTGGATGGGGGATCATTATATATCAGGATAGGGATCATATACAAGGATGGAAGGGCATATGTATATCAGGATGAGGCACATATACCAGGATAGGTAACATATATACCTGGAAGGGGCCCAGAATTAGGAACATTAGTACAGAATTGTGAGATATTAGCCCCATAGCAGTGTCAGTAGCGGATCCCCACCATAACAGTGTTTTTTTTTTCTATTGTTATCCTGTAAAACCTGAGTGCATCTTATAGTCTGTAAAATGCTAATCAGAGAACCAGAGTTCAGAAAAAGTTTTAATTCCATCATATTGGGATCTGTTCCCTTTATTTCACAATATGAAGTCGTAATACGGAAGTCAAATAATTAGTGCAAGCAACAGAATTTCAGTTGTATAAAAAAAACTGTAAAATGTACAGTATGGAAAACATTTTCACCAAACACTGCGATCATTTTTTAGCACAAATTTACAGCACACTTTCTGAATGCAAACAAACTTCAAGACTGTTAAGGCTATGTGCACACAGGAAGGTTTAGTGAAGGTTTAGGAGCGGAAACCGCCGGTCGGTTTCCATCAGGTTTATGCAAATTTATGTTAATCCAAAAGCGGCTTTTGGATCAACATAGAAACCTATGGAAACCGACACCCGGTGTGCACACACCGGCGGTTTCCACATGCTCATCCGTTGCTAACCCGCTGGGTTCCCAGCGGGTTAGCAAAGAATGTGCATGTCCTATAAACCGGCCGGTTCTGCAGCGGCTGCAAGCAGAATCATGTGCTGCTTCCAGCCGCTGCAGAACCGACGCCACTAACCCGCTGTGCACCGCCGCACACCCGACCGTCTTCCGCAGCACGGACCCGACAGGAAGCCGGTGGGCGGCTCCGGAGCTTCCTGTCGGGTACGCCCAGCCGCCGCCGCCCCTAACCCGCCCCCGTGTGCACATAGCCTAATAAGGAATGTTTAGTAAAAGATGGATGAACTCCAATAATAGAAATATGTAAATCTTTAAATCAAATTTAACATATTAAAGGCAGTAATGAATTTAGATTACTACTTGTAACATCTTCCGAAATGTAGTAGGAATACTACTCATTATATTGTTTATAAAGTAAAAAACACTTTGTACATAGAAAAAGAAATGGTTAATTATAGCTGCTGGAGACCAATAGTGTCCTGCTAACACAATTTGGTTTAAATCTGATCACTGGGTATTTTTTTTCCTTTTATTTCAGAATGTAATTGTGTTTGTCCATTCCACTTCTCTTTCATCTAAATGGGAGGCAGGATAATGACATTTGATGCAGGCAGGTGTTGTCCTTGCTTCAATATACAGATTCTATTTCCCAGGGAGACAGGTTTCATTTCATTATATCACAAGCTTATTATAATACGCTGATTAAGGCGTACCAGAAAGCCTGCAAAGCCAGTTTATCTCTAGGCAAGTTTACAGGTTGTGCTTGTAGACACTAAGAATTATATGCAACAAAATAGATTCATTGCCTTATGGAAAATATGACTTCAAAGCTTCTCAAATCCTGTCTAAGCATAAAAAAGATTGTCATGGATATATGTTTACGAGTTGACAATCTGATAAGACAAAAGGAATAAACCTGGATATATGTGTGTCTCAGCCAGTAAAAGTAACACACTTGACTTTATAAATATTTCACTAAAAAGGTATGCCTAGTAAAGTACATGAACAAAGTGTGAATGGAGATAATATCCCTACAAGAAACTTTGTGAGGTCATACTAAACTATATTCTTCTACTTGAAGTAAGCTGAATGTTCGTTCTCTATGTGGGGACAATGGGAACCTATGAGTATTCAATGTTTGCAATGTGGGTCTGCTGGATTTCCAACTGTCTTATCTATTGCTTGTGAAAAAGCCATAATTGCGAAACCCACTGCTGGAGAATCAGTAGATTTGCATTTTCCAATAAAATTTTTATGTTGCCCAGTATTATGGTCTTGTAGTAACGAAAACAGGAACCTAAGGCCTATCTCAGGATTATCACACCTGAACCAACCCTTTTCCTGTACAGTCTAAGGTTCCTAGCTGTGCAGTCCACTAGAGGCCACTGGCATCCTGGAATAACCCCAACCACAGAACTAGGAAAAGACAACTCAGACCTTGCTTTCTGAACAAGTGAGTGTGCCTCACACTTGTGGATCCGATTTACAGCCATACTACTGTGGAATTTCTGCAATTCAGATTGAGATTTGCAAGGGTATTTTCTCTGCTGTTTCTTATATCTGTCCTATTTCCTTTCTGATTTCTTTAGAAAGGAGGTAGGAGGCATTTGTATGTAGAAGATGTAATTAACTATTTCTATTTGTTTTTGAGGTTTCATATTTTCTCATAGGCCAGGGTCACATTTGCGTTTTGACCCTGGCCTGCCGGATTCCGGTTATAACTTAGAACTTTTTCCAGCACCGCATAGCGTTACCGCTATGCGGTGCTGGAAAATCGCAGTAGATCCGATTTTACAAGCCTATACACACGGTGGAATTTCGCATTCAGGTCGAGGATTTGCTAGGTTTTTCCTGTGTGCGCTGTAAGTCATCCACCTTTCCTTTCTGCTTCTTTAGAAAGGGTAATAGGAGGCATTAGTACGCATAGGTAGCTATGGTCCTAAAAGTTCAAGTTTAGTATGTGGGTTAAGCAAATTTTACTCATATTCTATATATTGAACCAGGCCTTCCAGATTCAGAGATTAGTGCTCTTCCCCTTTCCTCCTAAAGAAACACAGATACACTGTATGGCCAATCAGCAAGCAATATCCATGTTATCTTCTCCTAACCCTGTGGTTAGGGTATTCCAGCCTGCACATGGGCCACTAGGGACTGTGTAGCTAGGAACCTTAGACTGAACCAGTTGGATCAGGTGTGATCATTCTGAGATATTGCTTGCTATTTCACTGGCAATTGCTGGTTGCAGTGAAATCATGGACACATTGTTACATTTGTACATGGCAACAAAATGAACAATGTGTCCATGATTTCACTGCAACCAGCAAATTGCCAGTGAAATTGCAGCAATATTGCCGCGTGTGACAGTACCTTTAGGTTCCTGTGTGAGTTAACCAAGAGAATAACAATGAGCATGGGGAACAAATGTATATTGATGACATAACATGGGAAAGGAACAGTGCCTGGTGATCTGACAACTACTTATACCACTGGCAACATAGTGTATGTATATTGCTTGGTACCAGTTGGAGTAGTAATGATATGTTAATATATTGTAGAGTGAATTGGATCTCATACAGAGAGAAAAATCCTAGATTTATGCATCAAACAAATATAAAATGTACATTTATAAACATACTTAAAGGCCCTTCTTTTAAAATTTATTTCCATTACATTTGTGTATATGTGCATGTAGTGTAGTGTGTATTAAGATACTCACTTACTGTCACTTTCTCCAAACCAGTGCCGTTCTGCTCCTTTCTCAGTGAAGCCATTGCTCTGAAAAGCATAACACTGTGATCTGTGTCACCAAAAAATTAACTTCTACAACGTAATCATATGGAGCATCAGAACAAGGTTCTACACACTTTGTTTGTAAAAGAGTCTTCCAGCACATACTTTAGCATTGAGTGAGCTGAACAATGTGAAGAGCAGTGACATCACTCAGACGAAAAGCATAATGACATTTGATCCTTTAGATAACGGCTGTATGTAAGTATGCTAATACACACGCATTACACTACATACACATATACACAGCTTTATTAAAAAAAAAATCTCCATGGGAAGCCTTTTTTAAAGGGGATGACCACTACTTGGACAATCCCTTCTCATTCCTCATGTGCGTGCCCATTAAAATAAAAAAGCCTATACTCACCTCCACAGACTGTGCGGTTCTAGCAATGTCAGCACATGCATTCCTGTTCCTGGGCCCACGTGACACAGAGCCCTGCAACCAATCACCACCATCTTCCTTCTACCCGCCTTCACAGATAGGAGCAATTAACAGGAAATGGCACTCCCTTCCTGTTAATTACTTAACTAGCTGAAGGTAGGGAGACCAAAGCCGGCAGTTATGGTTCACGGAACTCGCATGTCATAACAGTGTCACATGGGTCCTGGAACGAAAGTTCTAACATCACTAGAATTGTGCCGGCGGTGAGTATAGCCTTTTTTAATTTTTATGGGGAGACATGGGGGAAAGAGAAGGATTGTGCAAGTAGTGGGCAACCCCTTTAACCTCTTACGGAGATTGAATGTACTGGTATGTTCTATTTGGAATGCTTCCCATTAATGGATGGTACATCCTGGCGACTGTATGGGACAAGAGCTGTGCCTGCATGATTGCTCCCAGGAACTCTGATTAAGTGATAGCCGAGCTCTGGCCGTCAAAGCAAGGTTGGTGCTTGCTTCACCTCTGGTTGTTTAACCTCTAATGCGCACTCAATAGTGATCACACTAATTAGAAGCTTGAGAGAGTGAGTTGTACTCACGGTAACTATATGAACCTGGCCCTGCAGCCACGTTAGAAATCAGGAAATGGATGATGCAGCTTAAGTGCTGCAGTGATATAATGAAATGGCTGGGCCAGGGTAACTGTGCACTGTGCTGTTTGTGATGATCCGGCCCTGTTTCTTCATTCACTGCAGCACTTGCGCTGGGCCATCAACTTCTTCGCTTCTAGCATGGCCGCAAGGCCAAACTCACATCAAAAGTGCACATAGGAACTTCATCGACGCTATGCTAAGGTACATGTACTTCTGCCACTCTCATGTTGTCTTCGCAGCAGTGATTTCAGCACAAGTCCAGTGCTGATATAATTGCCGCCTCTGGCACCCTGCTCCTCCATTCTTCAATAGGTGCATGACCTCCCAGCAGCTGCTGGAAGTCGTCAGCTGGGGAGCAATAACTTATGTCGCTATGTAAGAAACTGACTATAGCTTGCCCTCATGCTCATCTCTCAGCGCTGTCTTCAGTGCCAAGAGGTGGGTGGGAAAGCATTGAATATTCATGTTCTTAATTAGCTGGCACACACGGTTGCCTCAGCCGCCATATTATTCAGCGGGGACCTTTCCTGTTCTTGTGACCCCAACTACAGCGCCAACGCACCCCCCTCAAAGCAAGCTAAGTTGATATATTTGGACCATAAGGTGTGGCCGTCTTTCCTTCAAAATCTGGAGGAAAAACGTGGGTTTAAATTAAAGAATAAAAAAAATAGTATGCCATAATACAAATATTCATGCAATAACAAAAACAAGCAAAAAAGGTATATGTTTGGTATTGCCATATCTAGAATGACATGAGAGAAGGAGAGGGAGCAGGAGAGAGAGATGAGAGACAGAGAGAGAGAAAGACTTTGAAATTCATTTCTGGTAGCCAGGAGGCATTTAGAACATTTCAGTAATCATGCTTTTTTTGTGATAAACACACTGTGTAAACACCTATGCGTATTTGCCAATTTTTTTTTATTACAATGAGGTCAATGGGTAAAACACACTGGAAAAAATGCACCAAAACTGACATGCTGCTGATTTTTTCTGCAAGCAAATCTGTAACAAAAAAAGAGAACAACGTGGGCAAAGCATTAATAAATCTCATAGACTTTACAGGCTTCCGAATAGGCATGCAGAATTTTATGCAGATTTGTCAGATTTGTCAAAAAACCCAAAGTGGGCACACAGCCAAGCATTCTCCATAACCTGAACCTCCCACTTCTGTCTCCAAGAGTTCTCTCATGTTGTGCAAGTTTTCTGGAATGCACTCTCAGACAATCTGACTAATGCTTAGCCCCCACAACGTTAAGTGTGCTTTAAAAACACAGACATTGCCATTGCCCAGCGCTCCTAAAAGACTGCTCCAACCTCTTTTTATGGTCGTTGTTTCCTCGCTGAGGGATTGGCGGCAGGAGCAGCTCCAGACTTTTACTCTGAAGGACCTGGCTTGTCCAGGATACCATAAATTAAGCGAAAGGACCTGCTGTGACGTCATCCGAAAGTCCGATCACGTGACCAAGACCCGGAAGTGTATGGGGAGAGAACACATTGTTCTTAAATACCACTAGGTGCTTCACATTTGCGCCCCTTTTTCTTTTTTACATATTAAAAACATAGACAGATTATTTCCTCACTTTCCTAAACAATTATTTCATTCCCCTTTTCTAAACTTTTTCTCAGAATTTTGTCTCTCTAATTCAAGGGTGGGGAACTCTAGGCCTCAAGGGTCGCCAACAGGTCATGTTTTCAGGATTTCCTTAGTATTGCACATGTGATGATTTAATAGCCTGCACTGATTCCAATCCCTGTGCAATACTAAGGAAATCCTGAAAGCATGACCTGGTGGCGGCTGTTGAGGCCTGATGTTCCCCACCCCTGGTCTAAGTCATCTGTCTCCACATCCTCCTTGTACCCAATAGCGCTTAATATCTGCACTCATGCAGCTTTATATCATAGCTCATATTTATTGCAATGATGGCTGGATTTAACATGACAAGCATTTTTTAACCTATTGAGTCCATCCCCACACCACCCATTTCCTTATAGGTTGCAGGCTTGCAAGCAGGGTTCTCACTCTTTCCTGCTAACTGTTGAATTATGTTACTTTGTATTGGCTTTATTGTGTGTACATGACCTTGTTGAATTGTAAAGAGATGCGGAATATGTTAGCGCTGTTTAAAGAGGACCTGTCACCCCCCCTGCTGCATGGCAATCTAAATGCAGCACTGAATGCATTCAGGGAAAGGGTCAGCCATGCGTCTCTGTGCTGTGTACCCCGAGATATAGCCTTTGTAAAACTTACAGTTAGATGCTATGGAGGCAGTCACTGTGGCTGGAGGGAGCTTGATTGACGGTGGCCATTCCATCCCCCACTGCCTCTCTGTGCTGCTTCTGCTGTGCTGGCTCTGCCCTCCTCCTCTCCGTCACTTACAGCATGCAAATCATTTGTCCTGAAGTCAGCTCCAGATTCAGGACCTGACAAAGCATAAACAACACAGCAGGAGGCGGCACACAGTCAGGCAGAGGGGGAGGGAATGGCCACAGGCAATCAAGCTCACTCCAGCCACAGTGACTACCTCCATGGCTTTTAACTAAGTTTTTTCTGTTTAAGTTTTACAAAGCCTATATCTCAGGGTACACAGCACACAGACACATGGGGGACCCCTTGCCTGAATGCAGCAGACATGCTGCATTCAGTGCTGCATTTAGATTGCCATGCAGCAGGGGGGTGACAGGTCCTCTATAAATAAAATTAGCATTAATATTTTTAACTGCATGAGCCTTTTGTTTTCTAACAGATAGGTTGCCCCCAGCAGTGACGCCCCTCTCTTTTACTACTGAGATCACAAGCATGCACAACAGAACCAAGCATGGATGTGTATGGGACATTGGTTGAGATAGATTTTATTATCTATCTTGGTGGCTTGAAGCATGCACTTGTTTCAAGTCCAGCTTTGATTAGTCTACTTCCTACGTTTAAGTTTGTTTATATACTGCCATAGAGGAATAGAACTTTTGCATTTTATTATTCTGACAGAGTGCACTAGTCATGGTTGCTTGTACTACTACAAGACAGTTCGGTCCAGAGGCCACCACCACATTTTATTTTTACTGTGAAATGCTGCATTTGATTTCCATCTGATTCCATCAGATATAATGAAGATTGTGTTCTCCATGAACTTTCCTCGTCTGACACGTATGGAATATTAATACAGCTCCTCTTTGTTTTTTTATACTTTTTTTTGCATTACAGTACGGAAGTCACTTGATTGAGTCATTTACAGCCAACTAGATGAACAAACAAATTGTAAGCAAAGATTTATTTTTAACCCCTTAATGCCTACTGTTGCATATTCGCATACCAGTTCAATTCATTTTTTTTGCATATAAGATTTTAATTCAGGCAATAAGGGGTTGAAATAATAAAAACCTCTATATACAGTAAGCAAACTTAGTCCACATAAAGAAAGCCAGATCCCATATGACATTATTAGTGCTTCTGACTGATGACAGCCAACACCAAACTTCTAATGTCTTGATTTTGTCAGATGATCTATCACACTAGACACAAGATGTTCCAAATCTTTGTAGAGTGGAAACATGAAATGGCCGATAGCCAGAAATGACTAACATCTCAATAGAGTTATTCTCTCTATCTTGGCCAATCTTAATTGGAGGTTGATGATAACATAATAATCAATTTAAATAGTTTAATCCAAGTCAATTAAATCTGGTAAACCTGTCAGGAATATTTTATAAAAGTTCTACCAGTCTTTAACCCTTTTTAAGACAGTTTTTTTTTTGTTTTTGTTTTATAACTAAAGTAGTGATTTAAGTACCATACTCAGCTAGGTGTCAAAAAAGAAATACAGCCAAGATATAATTACTGTAGCATTTCACAAATGGCAAATATAGATTTAAACATTTGGCATTTAATGTCTGCAAGTATACAATTTGTTTCCATACAAGAAATTATAGTAATAAAGTAATAACAGTGATAGCAAACACAAACTAGTAGAGAATATCAGCACCTGAAAAGTTTCTCTTCATAACATGGCTCTTCTGTACATTTGACTCCTCTTTCTTGAGAATAAAGTAAAATATTTTAAGTGGACTGTAAAAATGTGCATAGGGTTTTCATTCAGCTAAAATATAGTCTTACTGGGTTCAGATGGACAATGTAATAATCATATCAACAGCAAGGTTTGGACTCGACCATAGGGGAGCTGGTGAATCTCTGGGAAGGCCACTGTTCAGGAATAGGCCACCACTCCTCTAGACGAGCATTACTTGCCATAATACACCTGATTCACTATGTACAAAGAAAGGCACCATCTCATTATTCATTTAAGAAATCACTTAGACATACAGAAATGAATGCATATTTGTGAATAAAGATCAAGTAATATTGTATAAAGCTAAACAGTGCGCTCCCAGAGTCAATGTTATTGGAGGGACCTTGTCACCAAAGTCTAACACAGTCTACAACAATAAATATCATAACATCCTTGTACCAAGGATGTTACTCTTCTATTTTTCACATTAGTGCAACATTTCTAATTACCGGTAGTAGAAATCAGTACTAATATATATTCATCTCCATCTACATCTAAAGAATCCAGATTTTTCAAATTAGCTATTCCAATAACATTTTAATAAATCTTTAAAGGGTCAAAGGATAATCAGAGATTTCTAAGTTTTGAATGAGTCTGGGCTCTGTAAACTTAAACTTGACCCCACCATTTAATTATATATTTATAGGTCACGGAGAAGAAATGGAGTTGCCAAACAATATTCATGAGGAGTCATTTTGAATAAAAAACAGATATTTCATCTTTAAGAATGAAGGTAAAATATTTAGCCTCCCTGGCGGTCTGTTTAGTTCTAGAATTATTAGCTAAAAGCGGGCTACCCGCGTTCGCGGTAGATGCGGTTAAAAAAACCGCATCTGCCGCACTTGCCGCATAGCTGCCGCACTTGTGCCGCACATGCGGCGCGGCTGCGGCGCGGTTGCGGTAATCTGCATAGGAACCAACCACCTCTGATGACCCTCATACATTGTTAATATGTGCCCCTGCAGCCTAGTAAACCATTAGCAGCCCTGTTGTTGTGGGCAAAGTGGCTGCAGTAGAAGTGAGATAATGATTTTATATACTTACATGCCTGCGTACTTGAAGGCGTCTCCCTGTGTGTGCTGGCAATTGTGGGCGGTGCTCATCATGTCTGCTCTCCCCCTCCCTTATGCACGCCCCCTCTCAGCCTGCTATACTGATGTGAGGCTGATTGCGTCATAAAGGGGCGGGGCTACCGTGATTTAGCCCCGCCCCTTTATGACGCAATCAGCCTCACATCAGTATAGCAGGTGGTTGGTTCCTATGCAGATTACCGCAACCGCGCCGCAGCCGCGCCGCATGTGCGGCACAAGTGCGGCAGATGCGGTAGATGCGGCAGATGCGGTTTTCTCACCGCATCTGCCGCGAACGCGGGTAAGCCCGAGCCTGACTCGGGGTTAACGCTTCTGGTAGTGAATGTTAACCCCGAGTCAGGCTCGGGAATAACGCTAGGAAGGTTAAGAAATATTAAGAAAAATATAAGTAAAAAAATTTAACCTTTTAAAATCTAGATTTACATGATTTAACTCCTTATTGACGAAGCCAATTATGACCAGACCATATTTTACAATTCTGACCAGTGTCACTTTATTAGGCTATAACTCTTCAATAGATCCCAGTGACTTCAAGACTGTTTTTTCGAGATGTATTGGACTTCATGTTTGTCATAGAATAATATTTTTTGCGTTTATTTGTGAAAAAAATTGGAAATTTTATGAAAATTTTGAAAATTTCACAATTTTCAAACTTTGAATTTTATGCTCTTAAACTAGAGAGTTATATCACATAAAATAGTTAATACATAAAAATAGGATAGTTAGAACAATTTAAAGTTTATCAGCAATTTCTCATTTTTACATAAAAATGTACACCGTTTTTTAGAGACCACATCACATTTGAAGTGACATTGGGGGCCTATGTGACAGAAAATACCCAAAAGTCACCCACTCCCACACCTCCTCCTCGCCCACCACCCCTCTGTAGGTGCCCCCCAAGGCTCGGTCCTGGGACCACTACTCTTCTCCATTTACACCCTCGGCCTAGGCAACTTCATCGAGTCACATGGACTCCAATACCCCCTCTACGCTGACGATAACCAGCTCTATCTGTCTGGCCCTGATATCTCCCCCCTTTTATCCAAAATTCCTCCATGCCTAACCGCCATTGCATCCTTCTTTTCTACCCGCTTCCTAAAACTCAACATGGAGAAGACCAAATTCATCGTCTTTCCCCCGAACAATTCCGCCCCGCTTCCTGACCTATCAATCACCGTCAATGACTGCACACTCTCACCCCCCCCACACCAAGTGCCTCGGGGTAATCCTCAACTCCTCCCTCTCCTTCAAGCCCCACATCCAAGCCCTCGCCACCACCTGTCGACTCCCACTAAAAAATATTGCCCGTATCTGTTCCTTCCTTGACCACAACACGGCCAAGACACTTGTCCATGCCCTCATCATCTCCCGCCTGGACTACTGCAACCTCCTGTTCACTGGCCTCCCTGCCTCCTCCCTCGCACCTCTCCGCACCATCCTCAACTCTGCTGCCCAACTCATCCACCTATCTCCCCGTTACTCCCCCGCCTCCCCTCTCTGCCGAGCCCTCCACTGGCTCCCCATCCCCCAGCGATTTAGCTTCAAAACCCTAACCCTGACATACAAGGCCATACACAACCTGTCCCCTCCCTACATCTCCAACCTAGTCTCCCGCTAACTCACCTCACTCAACTTGCGCTCCTCTCAGAAACTCCTTCTCTCAACCCCCCGCATTTCCACCTCCCACAACCGCACACAAGACTTCTCTCGTGCTTCTGCCAGACTCTGGAACTCCCTCCCCCACCACATCAGACACTCCCCTACCCTGGGAACCTTCAAGAAAAACCTGAAGACCCACCTCTTCCTACAAGCCTACAACACACACTGAGACCCAATCCACTGCACCATCTCACCTCTCCCCCTCCTACTGTCTCCCTCCCCACCCCCTCTAGACTGTGAGCCCTCGCGGACAGGATCCCCGGCCCTATTGTACCCGTATGATTGATTTGTCGATCTGTCGTCGTTTTTGACCACTTGTCTTTGTCTACCCTCTAACTTGTAAAGCGCCATGTATCCTAATAGCGCTATATAAATACCTAATAATAATAATAAAAAAAAAAAGTAACACCATTCTAAAGACTGCACCCATTAAACTGCTCATAATTACATTCAAGAAGTTTACTAACCCTTCAGGGGCTTCACAGGAAAGAATGCAAAGTGGAATGAAAAAAAAAAAAAAAAATTACATTTAACCTAAAAATGTTGCTTTAACCTCAATTTATTCACTTTTACAAGGGATAGTATGACAAATTGGACCCTAAAATTTGTTACCCAGTTTCTTCTCAGCGTGTTGATACCCCACTTATGGTCAGAAACCACTGTTTGGACAAACAGGAGAGCTCAGAAGAGAAGGAGGACCAATTGAATTTTGGAACACAAATGTAGTTGATATAGATGGCGGGCAGCGTGTTGCATTTTAAAGATCCCTAAGGTACCCGAACAGCAGAAGTCTCCCACAAGTGACCCCATTTTGTAAACTTTAACCCTCAAGGATTTTACACAGGAGTATAGTGAGCATTTTGAATTCACGGGTATTTCACAGAATTTGATAAAAGGTCGTCATATTGAAAATGTCCTATTTATTTTTCACAAAAATGGTGCTTTAGCATCACATTTCTTTTTTTAACAAGATGTAACAGAAATTGAGCCCACAGTTTGTTACCTACTTTCTCATGAGCGCGGCGATACTAGACATGTAGACAAACAGCTTTGTTTCCATAAATGGGAGGCCTCAGAATGGAAGGAGCAATATTTGCATTTTGGAAAAGCTGAAAAAGATTGCGGGCACCATGTCACATGTGCAGTGACCTAAAAAGGAATCTACAGCCCTGAAGGATTTTATCCAGGGATATAATCAGCATTTTGAATCCACAGGTGGTTCATAGAATTTGATAATAATAGGTCATTATTTGTAAATTTTCTTTTTTAACACCAAATTTCTCACTCTTAAATATTGCATAGTACTCGCACCAATAAGTTAAAGCCTATCTACTAGTTTTCCTGTTCAATATTTGGCATGTGGGGTAAATCACAACATTGTGCGAGTGGCTGCACATCTTAATACAAGGGAATGGTGTGACGACACAGCATATTACAATTTGTGTCGTGGGTTAAATAACCTTAATTAGGCCAGACATGTTGTTCTTTTGTTTGTTAACTCATGAGAAGTAAGTCATTGTTTCTTGCAAGACTAATCGGAGCCCCCTTGTCTTAGTTTGTGGATTGCTAACAAAATGTAAATTAACTTAAGGTAGTGGTATTAAGGGTTGATGCCAGCTCCGTAATGTCTGCTGACATCAAGGTTAGAGGTTAGTAACGTCAAGGCGTCTATCAGCAACTCAACATTACTAACCGAGTTAGTAATTATAAAAATGAAGACACCAAAAATATTATCCTTTTGGTAATGCTTCTTTATTTAAGAAATGTGGCTCTCACAGGTTGGAGATACCCATAACGGTAGGGCAGCACAGTGGATCAGTGGTTAGCACTGCAGCTTTGCAGTGCTGAGGTCCTTGGTTCAATTCCCACCAAGGACAACATCTGTAAGGCTGCCTTCACACTTGCGTTTGGAGCGCAGCGCACCAAACACAGCCAAACGCTTGCGCACATGCGTTGCTATGTTTAACATGGGAACGCATGTGCCTGCATATGGCTGCATTTGCGTTCGGATGCGCATAATTCATGCGCCCTCCGACCACACTCCAAACGCAGCATGCAGCATTTTTTGTGCGTTCGCAGGTGCTTGTTTTATCTGCAAGCGCCCGCAAGCGCACAAAAAATGCATGGATCTCAATGGATCCGCAGTGTCTTCCGCATGACAGCGCAGGAGAACGCTGCAGATCTCACTGAAATCTCTCCCGGTGACCGCCGGTGATCAGCGGCGGCCACCGGGAGATCATGCAGAGCCACAGCTGATCTCCCGCCGGTGTCAGTGGGGAGAAACAGCTGATCTGACAGCTGTTTAAATCTCCCGCGCTGACACCAAATAGGTGATGTCAGCGCGGGAGATTTGAAGCAGCGATCAGCTGTTTCATATTCCTGCACTGATATCACCCTCCCGGCCGCCCCCAGAGACAGCTGATTGGCTGCCCGGGCACCATACTAATGTGAACGCATGCGGAGATTCTCTGCTGCATACACATTAGTATTGGCTGTGTTTGCCTGCGTTTGCGTCTGCATGCCCTCCGCATGCAGACACAAACGCAAGTGTGAAGGCAGCCTAAGAGTTTGTATGTTCTCCCCATGTTTGTGTGGGTTCCCTCCGAGCACTTTGGTTTCCTCCCACACACCAAAGACATATACGGATAGGATGGATGTATTGTGAGCCCCATTGGAGATAGTGTTGCAGATGTGTGTCAGGTGCTGTGTAATGGGTAGCACTACATAGGTGACTGAATATTAATATTATTATTATTATTATTAACTTGCAGAGAATATATGATAATATTATGGAGCTCCCAATCCAATTTTTTTTGCTCTTGTTTTTTTTTTTTTGTTTGTTACTCATATCGAGTTCTGTGTCGACTACAAAATTATACATTATAGAGCTGTTTGTTAGAGCAATACATTTTTTTTAATGAGTATATATATATATATATATATATATATATATATATCTCCATATGTCAATAGGTAATTTATACTTCGTTTTAATCAAATTATAACAGTTTTTAATCGTGAAATTGTCTCTTATCAGCCAAGAAGTATATAGTCTATCCCAAGGAATGGATGCTTAGGCACCCTCTGATGGACAATTGATAGTTAACTTGTCACCTTTTACTTAATGGTTGTGAATTGTTTTAATTATTTTTCAATGGTTTAAGCTTTATAAGAAGTGTCTGTACCATACTGTAGCTATCACCTGATCAAGGCGGTGACCCTCCAAAACATGTTGTGAGAGACACATTTTTTAAATAAAGAAGCATTACCAAAAGGTTAATCTGTGCCTGGTGCTGGATTTATGCGCTATACTAAAAAAACACATACTTACCTCTGTATCATTGAACTCCCCCTGGAGCAGTAGGAGCTTCATCTTACAGCGCCAGATCATAGAGCATGAAGGACCTGCGGTGACATCACACAACTATAAGATCCCTGACTTTGTACCAGTGTACATAGAAAAATGTATGCTGATTTGAAGGTAAAGGCTACTCTGCATTTTATAAAATGATAAAAATAAGCTATTAACACTTCTATATTTGAAAGAAATTACAAGAATAATAGGATTAGCGCTCAGAACTTCAATTCCAAAGCAGGGCTACAAACAGGTCCCTACTCTTTAGCAATCAAATAGCAAAATGAAAATATAAATATGAAATGGAGTGTGTCAATGTAAATTACTCTGTTGGCTCCCTGAGGAAGGAGTCAGGATATGACTCCAAAAAATTAGAGCGAGGGGGAGCACACTAAGGCGGTAAATGAGGGACACCAGCGTGTTTTTAACAAAGGTAAGCCACTCACCTGGTATGGTTGTGAGAGTCACAACCACCTGTAGAAGTTTTGGCCGCTGCAGATCCCGGGATGCAGATACATACAGTAAAAAAGAAAAAAGCCAGGGTTTGTCCGCGCTAGACCACAGGGAAAAAAACGAAGATGCAAGAAAACCTTGCTTGAGTGTGAATAAAGTTGCTTGCATCTTCGTTTTTTCCCTGAGGTCTAGCGTGGACGAACCCCGGCTTTTTTTTTTCTCTACTGTAAGGATATGACTCCGAAACACGTCGGATGAAATAAAAGCCACCCTTGCACCTTCATCTGTCTGACAGTCTCTTCCATCAAATGAGCAGCGCGGTTCCGAGGAACACTGTCCATTTGTTGCCTTCATTGATTCCCACGTTTCCAGTGGAGTGTTGGATCCTGCGGCAGCCATACTATATGCTTTGATACCAGTTGTGGGTGACACAACTGGCTCAGGTGAGCAGTTATAGTTATACTGCAATTATTCTTTTAAAGATAAGACCCTATTGCGCTCTCCTTCCTCCACAGTTACTGGTAATGTAAATTACACGTTATATTTTGGTCGTAACAGCAAAACTTTATATTTCATTGTAAAATCACAATTGTACACACCACTAAAAACACTCAATAACACTCAAAAACAGAACAAAGTAGGCAGAGTAATTGCACATTGACGCTGAGGTCTGTTATCAGGGTGGTACTCCCAAATACATGCTCGCACCTTGCTGTCAACTTGGCTGGATGCCTCTGCTTTTCGTGATCTCTGATGGACCGCTCACAGGTTGAGGAAGGAGGCTGTTATTCCTATGAAACGCGCGCTTGAATTTCAAACTAGGTCTATGCAAGTTCCTGTCTCCTGCTGATGAGCAGTGAGATGCCAGGAGGAGATCAAGCTGATTCATTTTTCTGGAGTTAGCTCCTGTAACACAGTGCAGCCTATGAAAGGTTCCATCAGATCTCAAACTACTCTGCCACTGCTGAAAGGGTTGGGGATCGTACCACTGCAGAAGCAAGGGAGAGTGGATTTCCTCCATTAAGAAACTGAAAGTAACAAGTTTTAACAAAGTAACAATCAAGTTGCTAAATATGTATGCATGCTACTTTCAAAAACTGGACTTAGGCCCCCTTCACATCACGTTTTGTTCCTGTCCGTGGGGGATCCTGTTTTTTGCAGGACCCCACGAAAAGGCCTGTATTTTTACTCTGGATGCCATTTCTGTGTTCGGATCCGTGATTTTGATGGATCCGGACACAGAAAGAGCTGGGAGGAGTCTGAGCCTGCAAAGTGGTGTCGGGGCTGACTTTCACTTTTGCAATGTATCTACATACATTGCGAAAGGAAAAGCAATTGTTAAAAATAAAAAATAATGCTCACCTCTCTGCCGAGTGTCCCCCGATGAGCGTCATCCACCTCTGTTGGCTGAAGGACCTTAATCAGCAGAATGGGCGGGGCAACCACATCAGCTGATGTGTCACATGACATCAGGTGAGCAGTTTAAATCGCCCACCCGCCAATCGGTTTTGGCGGGCATTTTAAACTGCTCAGCTGATGCTGTCATGTGACATATCAGCTGATCGGGTTGCCTCGCCCTGGCCGGTCAGCTGATTAAGGTCCTTCAGTCATCAGAGGTGGATGCCGTGCATCGCGGGACACTCGGCGCAGAGGTGAGCATTTTTTTTTATTTTTAACACTTTAGCAGTGTATTTGCATACACTTCTAAAGTGAAATTTCAGGAACAGAGCAGTTTTAGTGTACTGAGCATGCTCAGTACCCTAAAATCAGATCTGAGAAACAATCCTGTTTTTCCCAGGATCCGAGCTCCATAGACCTCCATGTTATTTGGATCAGACAGCGTCGGATCTGATGCTTTATCCTTTATCCTCCAGTGCTGTCATAACCTTCCTGGCGTGCCCAGAAGTACAAGGTGTTCAGAGACACAGCCAGGTTAAAGCTGAAACCTGACCACTTCTAAATAGGACAAAAATTGAAAAGCCAAGAATGAGCCAAGATAGTTACCGTATTTTTCGCATTATAAGACGCACTTTTGTTCCCCCAAATTTTGGGGGAAAGTGGGGTGTGTGTCTTATAATGAGAATATATACGGTCCTTTACTGCTGGGGAGGCTGAGTGCAGCTCTGCAGTGGTGTCCGGAGCCAGGGCGGGCTGGCTGCGGTCCTCAGGAGGCAGCGGGAGGTCACGTGCTCCCGCTCATTAGCCTCCTCCAATATGCACTGCACTGCCACTGTCCATCACCTTGGTGCTGAAACCAGCACCAAGATCTGCACAGGGGTGCAGCACATATCAGGTGTGCCTGCACTCACTTCCCTGTGCAGGCACAACTTGCCCCCCATCACTGTTTAAAGCTCCCCTGCTGGCGTGCACATAATAAAAATAAAAAATCATTACTTCACCTTCCGACGATCGCGCTCCCTTCTGCCAGCTGACTTCCTGCTTTGGTCTCGGCATCGGGTCATGTGACCAGAGTGCATCATGTGATCGGATGTCATCACTATGCACTCCCGATGGCTGACCCAAAGCAGGAAGTCACCGCTCAGCTGGCAGAAGGGAGCGCGATCGTCGGAAGGTGAAGTAATGATTTTTTATTTTTATTATGTGCACGCCAGGAGGGGAGCTTTAAACAGTGATGGGGGCAAGTGTGCCTGCACTGGGGGATGAGTGCAGGCACAGGGGCAAGTGTGCCTGCACTGGGGGATGAGTGCAGGTACAGGGGCAAGTGTGCCTGCACTTGGGGGTGAGTGCAGGCACAGGGGCAATTCTGCCTGCACTGGGGCAAGTGTGCCAGCACAGGGGGTTGAGTGCAGGCACAGGGGCAAGTGTGCCTGCACTTGGGGGTGAGTGCAGGCACAGGGGCAATTCTGCCTGCACTGGGGCAAGTGTGCCAACACAGGGGGTTGAGTGCAGGCACGGGGGCAAGTGTGCCTGCACTGGAGCAAGTGTGCCAGCACAGAGGGGTGAGTGCAGACACAGGGGCAAGTGTGCCTGCACTGGGGGGTGAGTGCAGGCACAGCGGAAAGTGTGCCTGCACTTGGGGGTGAGTGCAGGCACAGGGGCAATTCTGCCTGCACTGGGGCAAGTGTGCCAGCACAGGGGGTTGAGTGCAGGCACAGGGGCAATTCTGCCTGCACTGGGGCAAGTGTGCCAGCACAGGGGGGTGAGTGCAGGCACTGGGGAAAGTGAGCCAGCACTGGGGGAGGTGTGCCATCAATAGGGGATGTGTGCCATCACTGGGGGACGTGAGCCAGCACAAGGGGGTTATATCCCAGGATGAGGGACAATGTACCAAGATGAGGGTGCTATGAGGGACATGTATCCTATATGATTTGTAAGACGGACACTGGCATTATAACACGGACCTCATTTAACATTAAAAATTATTTTTTTCTCTTTACCTTCACCAAATTTGGGGGTGCGTCTTATAATCAGGTGCGTCTTATAAAGCAAAAAATACGGTAAATCCAAACTCTTTGTGATTAGGGCTCTATTTTTTATTTAAAATGAAATAATTGAGATGCAAATTAAGTGTAGACTTTCAGGTTTAAAGAAAGGGGTTGAACCAAAATACCCTGCGAAACTTCATGAATTGCAACCATTTTTCTACAAAGCCTCCTTATTTCAGGGGCTCAGAAGTAACTTTACCATAAATAGACTATTAATTTTTAATACTTTGTAGAGAATCTTTTGCAGGCAATGACTATGTGAAGTCTAGAAGCCATGGACATCATCAAATACTTTGTGATGCTTTGTTAGGCCCTTACTGCACCTGACTTCAGTTGTTGCTTTATTTGTCAGTCTTTCTGCCTTAAGTTTTGTCTTAAGTATGTGAAATGCATGGATGATGGGGTTAAGATCTGGTGATTGACTTGGCCATTGCAGAACATTCTAATTCTTTGCCTTAAAGGGTTGATTTTGTAGTATGTTTTGGGTCATTGTACATGCATATTGTACTGCACTGTCTAATCAAAGTTGATGCATTTGGTTGAATCTGAAGGTATAGACCTCTACATTTCTAAATTCATCCGGCTGCTTCTGTCCTCAGTCACATCATCAATAAACACTAGTGATCCCCTGCCATTGGAAGCCATACATGCCCGGCCATCACTGTCTCCACCGTGTTTTACAAAGAGGATATTATGTGCTTTGAATCATGAACCATTCCAAGCCTTATCCATATTTTCTTCTTCCCTTCATTCTGGTACAGGCTGATCTAAGTTTTATCTGGTCAAAGAACACTTTTCTAGAACTAGGCTGGTATCTTTAGATATATTTTTTGGCTAAGTCTATTCTGGCCTTTCTATATTTAAGGTTGATTTATGGTCTGCATCTTGTGGTGACCCCTCTGTATTTGCTCTCTTTATAGTAGACTTAGAAACTTAAACTCCCCACTTCCTTTAGGGTATTTTTCCCTTTCACATGGGTGGATGTTGTGGGGGGGGGGGGGTGTCAGGCCCCTTTCACATCAGCGTTTCACGCTGATGGCGGCAGATGCGGTGGATTTACTGCATCTTCCGCCAAACCATCACACTTGTGGTTGACCTGCGGCAAGCCCCATGCAATGTCTATGGGGCTTGCGGCAGGTGTGGTATAGTTGTCGTTTTGGCACTTGTGGCAGTTGCGGCTGCAAAAAAAACACGGTAAGCAGCGTTTTTTTTGTGCCTGCACTTGCCGCAAGTGCCAAAACCACAACTATACTGCACTTGCCGCACCTGCTGCAAGCCCCATAGACATTGCATGGGGCTTGCCGCAGGTGAACCGCAAGTGTGACAGTTTGACGGCAGATGCGGTAAATCCACCGCATCTGCCGCGATCAGCAAGAAACGCTGATGTGAAAGGGTCCTTTCTTCATCATGGAAAGGATTATCATTTTTATTTATATAGCGTCAAACATATTCTGCAGCATTTACAATTCAGAGGTGACATGTACGGACAACATGAGACAGTACGGAGTAACAACATTCAAGAGATACCAAGAGGAATGAGGGTCCTGCTTACAATCTGTGAGCAAATAGGGGAAGCACAAAATGGTCCAGCCATCAGTGTAATAAATGAGGGAGTCAGATAGCACTGCACTAGCGAGTATGTACAAGTACAGATAAAGTGATATTAAGTGCATGTAAGGTAACCAGATGATACAAGTGACCAGATTTGGATTCTGCAATCATACACCATTGTTCTCTTTCAGAGACATTCAGGCTTTTTTTAATTCCCAAGCTTATCAGTGTGCTTTTTTTTTTTGCAGAATGTACTGAACTGTTGATTTTCCACTTCTAATATTTCTGCTCTCTCTCTAATGGATTTCTTCTATATTTTAAGCCCAATGATGGTCTGATTCTCTTCCATTGAGAGCTCCTTCGACGGCATTTTTTTCTAGGTTCATAGCAACAGCTTCAAAAAGTAAATACAACACCTGGTATCAGCACCAGACCCTTTACCTGCTTAAATGATGATAAATTAATGAGGAAATAGCCATTGCAGAGCTTTTTAAATAACTGTCCAATTAGTTTTGGTCCCTTGAAAAAGAGGCAGTAACAGCTGTGTATTTTTGCTGCACCAAAAATACAACGTTTTACAGTTCCAGCAAAATGAATAGGATCTACAGAGATCTCATGCCCAATTTTTTTATTTTTTATTATTCAGTATGAACTGACCTATGGTGCAAAATTAAAATCTGAGTTTTCTGTTCAAATTTTCCACAAAGACTTGCATTAGATGCAGAATATCCACAGGTAAAAAGTACAAGAGTTTTTAGTGCATTTTTGCAGCAGAAACAAACAAAAAAACAATCTACAATCAAGTATATCAATAAAGTTTTGTCAAAATAAATATCAGGACAAACCAGATGGATGTTCAGAAACCTATTTTTGTACATTTTCCAATTATTTAGTTATTATTCTCACATTAACAGATGAAAATAAACAATTAAGAAAAGGAGAATTTTGTGTACTCACCGTAAATTCCTTTTCTCTTAGCCTCTAATTGGGGGACACAGGACCGTGGGTGTTATGCTGCTGTCCACTAGGAGGCGACACTAAGCAGAATCTGCAAAAGAGTAACAGTGGCTCCTCCTCTGCAGCACTACACCCCTGTAGCAGGAAGTGCTTCTCCAGTTTTGTGCTAAAGCAGTAGGAGATTAACAGAAGAATGACAAGAATCACAGTTAGGATAAAGGCCTGTTAGATAAACAGGCAGCTACATAATAACAGTAAGGTAAAAAAAAACCGTAGCCGAACAGTATAATGAGGCCTGTAAAATAAACAGGCAACTATATAACAGCTTAGGATTAACATGATAACCTAGCAACGGGCCGAAACGGGCAACAGGGTGGGTGCTGTGTCCCCCAATTAGAGACTAAGAGAAAAGGAATTTACGGTGAGTACACAAAATTCTCCTTTTCTCCTTCGCCTCATTGGGGGACACAGGACCGTGGGACGTCCTAAAGCAGTCCCTGGGTGGGAACAGCAATGGAAAATCACTAATGATAAAAATAACGATGCACCTACAGGTGGGCTACTGCCACCTGGAGAATACAGTTTCCCAGACTTGCATTTGCAGAGGACTGAGTGAAAACCTAAAGCGTCTGGCAAGCATGTGCATGCTGGCCGCGTGGCTGCCTTACACACTTGTTGAGGTAATTCCTGGTGCCTAATAGCTCAGTAGCCCAGGAGACCCCAGCAGTCATAGTAGAATGCGCTGTGCCCGCAGCCGGAAGGATACAGCACCATGGATGAATGGTGCTACCTAAAAATTAATCTACTATATAATTGCTGTAGGCATTTTTGTGTCGGACCCCGAAAACGCCGTGGCTATGTCACGCTGTGACGTCACCACGCGCGAGCAATGGCCGCGAAGCGGCCATTGCGAGTCGCTGGCCGAAAATAGAACCAGAGGCTCGGCCACAAAGTTAGCGATTTACCGCTGAGGTAGCGCGAGCAATGGCCGCGAGGCCATTGCGAGTCGCTACCTCAGCTGCCGCACCTGCCGCAACTCCCCCTATACTTTCAATGGGGATCTATTGCGAGTCGCTGTGTAGCGCGAGCAATGGCCGCGAGGCCATTGCGAGTCGCTACACTTGCGGCGCGGTTGCGGTAATCCCCATAGAAAGTATAGGGGGACTTGCAGCAGGTGCGGTTTTGCAGGTGCGGCAAGTGAAAATCTATTTGAAAATATCAAAAAAAAAAAAAAAAAATATTCTAGACACCCGATGCATTTGCATCGGGCTCACAGCTAGTAATATAATAAGAGTACTAATAATATAAATGATATTCATTTATGTTTCACTGTTTTGTTTTTTTTTTGTTTTTTTTGTAACAATGCAACAAGCATGGATGGTGGATTTAAGCCATTTGATCAAGTATTTGTAGAACCTGGCCTGCCTGCCGTGTTTATCCTTCTGGAAGAAGGAAAAGAGGTTTCTAAAGGGAACTTGTCCTGGGCGCGTATATGCGTAGGGTTCTGACCAAGGTCTAGTAATGTAGTGCAATTCTGACCGGATGAACTGGCGCTAGGCTTAGGCCGTCAGAAATATATATTCAGGTAGGCGGACAACAAAAGACACCACCATCTTGAGGAAAAAACTAACCGGACGTAGGACAACATTGTCTGGGAGACCAGAAAAAAACAAAAAAGGTGGTTTACCTGAAAACGCTGCAAATTTAAAGACTCTGCGGAGAGAGGCAATTGCCATCCAGAAAAAAAAGAAACAACTCCCTGTGTGAGAAAACAAAGGGATTTTTCCCTCATGGCTTAAAATGTGGTTAGCGTAAAGCAGCGAGGACGAGGGTCAGGACCTCTGGGTCTAGTAGACTTAGAGGGAGGAACAAGTCGGCAGACTCCTTGAAGAAAAGATAATAATTGAGGTCTGGTAACAAGGCGAGAGGGGTATGAAAAGGGTTGAAACTTGTCCTTTGAGAGGACCTAAGGAACAGGCGCGAGTGTAGATCCAATTGGATGGAACTGGAAATCCTTGGGAGGGAACAGTGCTAAGGTGAAAGACCACGAGAAGAAAAGAAAATGATCTTCCAAGTTGATGGAATATCTCGTCTGAAGGTGGTGTGCGTGCTCTGATTGAGGTTGCGACAATATTACGTGAACACCTGGGCCTCCAGGGTCACGTTGGCGATTTTAGAGCCGATGAATTATGATGGTAAGACGGCCTTGAGAGAGAGAGTCTGGACGATTCAGTAGGCGGCATGGTATGTCTGCTATGAGGTTTGCGAAATCGGCGTACGAAGAGCGATTGGGCCAGTGTATGGACGCAAGGATGATTTGCTGACAGTCCAGTTTGATTATTTTCACTACCTTAGGATAATGGTAGCCTGGGGAAAATGTAGTGGAGTTGGAAGTGGGTCCAGTCCAAGATCAGGACTTCCGACATCCATGACTGTGGGTCGTGAGCCTGGCTATGAAGCTAGGAACCTTGGTAATGAGGTGTGACACTATTACGGCTACTTCCAGAGTTTTCCGGTGACGTCAGAGTAGTTTAAAGACATCTAAATATGGCAAACATATCCTGAGGCAAGCCCTTGGCGACGGAGAAACTATCTGTCCTAATCATCTACAAGCGGTAGAATAACAGCCGGTAGTACTGAGTTTGTGAATTCCGCCTAGTGAAGAATGTGGTAAAATTCCTCCATTGCTTGGAAACTGCGGGATTCGCTCTAGCGAGTCGACATATGCCACGGCCGTGGCATTGTCAGACTGCCTTCTGAAATGGCGAACCGCCAGAAGAAGGGATAAAATCTTCAGTGTTGGGAACCTCGCCCGAATCTCCCGAAGGTTGATGAGCATCGTTGACTCTGATCAGGACCAATTGTACCGAGTAGTGGGATGTAGGTACAGCGCACCTCATTCTGTCCGACTTTCGTCGGTGAATAGTATCTTTCAACTTGGTGGAAGAAATTATTTCCCCTGCGTACTAGTGAGTGGCTGAGCCACCACAGGGGATACTACATGGCTGGTACTGGAAGAAGACACCTCCTGATACGAGATCGTACAATGTTATCTCATGATGTGAGCCTAGATAACTGGGGAGCCTGAGGAGCAGCTGTGTCAAGGAATAACTACCAGTGCTGCAACCGTGCTGTCACTGACCGTCATGTCAGCTCCGACAGGCTGAGGCGACCATGGAAGGAGAGTGCGGACTTCTAGTTGAAATGCCCATGCCTAGTCTTGGAAACATCTGACTAGTGCTTTGAATGTATTGGACTGGGTTCTGAAAATACTAGAGACTGTAGTGAAACTGGCGTAGGCTTGTGGAGGATGACTAGCCAACCAAGTGTTAATAACGTGCGTTGAGGAGGAAATCAACCAAGTATGGAAGAGTGACAATGTCCCTGGAACGCAGGAAACCATGATGACTGCCACAAACCTTGTGACCACTTAGGGGACTGTAACGAGTGTGCACGGAAACGCCACGCTGAGGAATGGTCTTTGCACATTGTAAATATGATAAGTGGCTGCAAGGAGAACAGGCGGGTAGTCGTCCTGTATATCTAAGGATGCAAGACATTCTCCGTGTTCCATGGAAAAATTATAATGGAGCGGAGGGCGTCCGTGCGGAAAAATCTGCCCCAGGTGAGTTTGTCTAGCTGAGGCAGTTTAGCGCGGGACGAAGTGCACGTTCTTGTTTAGGGACTACAAGGTAATTGGAATAGAACCTTTAAACCACACTGTGTGTGTAGCACAGTCATAGAACCCTTAAACACGCTCTGCGTGTAGCACAGGCATAATGACTCCCTGAATTAAGGGGGAGCCCTAGCTTGGAGGGTTTTCTGTGATCGCCAAATGTGCGTTGATCGAGGTTGTGTCGATCTAGACGAGGATCCGCTACATGAATCCCCAAAAGGTTGGAATCTGGATTGCTGACTGCGAGCGAGGCACCGTCTGGTGCCATGCGATTGGCATCCTCAAGGTATGGTAGCAGACACTGATGCCTGCTGTTTTGTTCTGTTCAGCAGAACTGTGTCCCTAGGGGGAACCCTGTTTCGGATAGGTTACCGCACGAACATGCCATGGAGTCCCAAACCAACAAAACTCCCTTATGGTAAATGGGGTGCTGAGAGCCCCATGAAGTACGGTCTTGTGTCCTGTCAGACACAGTTTAATCGTTGAAGTATCGACATTTAGATTCCTTTGATGGAACGTGGATTTAGGGTTCTACCAAAGATGCATAAAAGTCCGAGTCTGGGATTTGGATTGCGAAAACCATCAGACGTCGGAGCCCTCATCCTGCTGCATGAAAGTTTCCTAGAAACTGCGACATAGCTGCAGACGTAATGACTGTGTATTTAGATGTAACATTATGTGCTCAGAAAGGTACTTGCACCATTGGCGGTTGTGCATATTAGTGTGTCAACCGCACTAGGCAGAGGGACTCCGCTCGCTGGGTGAGAGTCATAAGAGGTAAAAACCTCCAATGTGGTATGAGCATAGGCGAAGTTGTGTCCTTGTGACGACACAGAATAAACACAATACATCCATAGGGTATTCAGTGGATTACGTGTTCCCTGTGCGTACTGAAAATAGTCTGACACCTAATTTCTTCCTGACATTGTACAGTAGCCCGGTATGTTGGTTAAGATCTTGTAGGGCACGGTACACTCATTGATGTGAGTGAGGGCAGCACCGTGCTGCAGCAGTTTATAAAATTGAAAATTTCACAGAAAAAAACTGTATTCACAGCAGCACAGAGTATTTCAGGACAGAAATATGTCGGTCTGCCCACTTTTGTACTGGCCCTCCTATTCCTGTGGGAGCCAGAGGGATGAGAGAGAGAGAACAGCAGGGAAAATCCCTGTCCTTTCTGTAAATGCCTGTGACACATGGCACAGCCTGTCACACATGGTATACAGGGGGAGAGGAAGCTGCAGCAGGGAATTAGATCCCTGCTGGCTTTCCTGTATCTGCCCCACAGCCTGTCAGTCTGGTGTACAGGGAGAGAGGAAGCTGCAGCAGGGAATATATCCCTGCTGGCTTCCCTGTATCTGCACTACAGCCTGTCACACTGGTGTCCAGGGGAGGGGGGGCAGAGAGAGCTGCAGCAGGGAAGGATCCCTGCTGGTTGACCTGTATATGCCCCCATAGCCTGCTACACTGTTGTGGCATTCTGCCTCACAGAGTTTGTGCCCCCGGTGTAATGGCGCCCAGGCTGCATTTGGCGAAGAAGGAGGGGGCGGGAACCTGAATGGGCGCACAAAACGAGCGCTCAGAGGAACTTCCCGCCCCTCTCTGATGCCGCCCCGCGTCATTTGACGCGATCCGGAGGGCGGGCGGTGGGCGGGGATAGGCGGTGCCTTCCACGCTAGGCCTGAAGCCGGGGCCTAGCGTGAATTGCGGACCCGCGGATGGCGGGGGGGTCGGCGCGGAGGTCCGGAATCCATCCGGAACCTCCGGTCTGGCAGCGAGGGGGGCCATGGATCCCTGCCACCCCAGGTACCGTGCTGCCTGCTTTTGAAGGGGCAGCATAGGTGGAGCAGGGTACCTCTTTCCCCTGCCTATGCTGAGGGAGCTGTGCAGGGAGAAGGGGAGCAGGCTCTGTCCCAGGTCCTTGGAAGGAGTGCAGGGCTGAGTGGGGCTGTACCCGGACCCCACCGGGATCCTGGGGAGATAAGTGCAGCTGCGCTTGTAAGCTGCGCTCCTGCAAGCAGCCATGTGCCTCAGCCTAATAGCCCACAAGGTGATTAGGGGGACTGCTGCAGAATCTCAGCCCAGAGTGCAGCGAGTGCTGCTGGTACCTATGGTGCCACAGCCTAATGACCCATAGGGTGATCAGGGGGCTTCTGCAGGCATCCATCTAGAGTCCCAGGCCAGAATGCAGCATGTGCTGCTGGTACATGTGGTGCCACAGCCTAATGACCCATAGGGTGATTAGGGGGTCGTCTCTGAGCCTGTGCTTCTGCAGGCATCCATCCAGAGTCCCAGCCCAGAATGCAGCATGTGCTGCTGATACCTGTGGTGCCTCAGCCTAAGCACCCAGAGGGTGATTAGGGGGACGTCATCTGGCAGGTAGTCCAGCTCTGGCTTCAACTCAGGACCCCGAGGGAGTGAGGAAGGTGGATGTTATGCTGGGCTGCCTCAACTTTAACCCAGCAACCCAACAGTGGGAGGCCGAGAAAGGAGTACGGCATATGTAAGGATTCTCAACTTTAACCCAGTGCCCCAACAGTGGGTGGCCGAGGAAGGAGCATGCCGGGGGCCACGCCGGACCCACTTTTCTTCATTGGAAGAAAAAAAAGGATGAGAAAAAATAGAGAGTAAAAATGGTCGTGTGCCTCCTTCGACACTAAGCAAAAAAACTGGAGAAGCACTTCCTGCTACAGGGGTGTAGTGCTGCAGAGGAGGAGCCACTGTTACTCTTTTGCAGATTCTGCTTAGTGTCGCCTCCTAGTGGACAGCAGCATAACACCCACGGTCCTGTGTCCCCCAATGAGGCGAAGGAGAAATAAACTTCAATTTTTTACACTTGGTTGCATAATAATTTTGAACATAGTTGCTCAATAATTTTGTACACATATTATTCTCCTAATAAAGTGGTAATTTGCAGTGGTAATTTATGCAGGAAAAAGAGTCTTCTTGTTTCTACATAGAGTTTAGAAGGTTTTAGCTAGTCTGCTTTTAATCACATGCAGTCAATGACCTAATAGAAAAGAGAAGAATTACCAGGGTATAGGAGCAAAATGAGCAATTGTAAGCACACAGTGCTATATATTATGGTGATTGCAATATATTAAGAGAATAAAAATTTGATGGAGAGTTTTTTTTTTTTTTTTTAAATAACAAGGTTCGGGTTTATTATCGTTGTGTATTAACGGACCACACTGTAGCTATTCAGAAAAAAAATATTCATCAAAAGTGAGTCTTGAGTCAATTTATAACTGGAATACTACCACTATGTGATTGGAAGACCAGATGACATGCTAAGGCATGTATATGTATGAGTCAATAGAGAGGGACATCACTTCCAGTTTTTATACTGTAACAGACACTATGGCCTAGACTCACCAGCCAGGGGGTAGGGAGTTAAGGGAGAGTGATGCTGTACTAACCACTCACCAGTGAAGCGAAGAACGGCTCATGCTATACTCACACATGAGTCAGTGCCGACATGAAAGCATTGTACAGGAGTATACAGCATGATGTGGGCAAATGAGGAGTGAGAAACAAACCATCTCATCCAAACTCACTCCACTGTGCCCTGTACTCCGCAGTGTAGTAAAGATCGTCTCCCGCTACACTAGCCTGCATCTGCTCCTGCAACAGTAAAATCAGCACCTCCTACAGCATTCACTGCCCACATTAAAGAGCTGAAAATAAAGGAAAGAAATGAGGGCTATAGTGAGGACCCAGGGGGAAATTATCTAATCAATGTTTGCAGGCTCACTAAACTTGACCAGTTGTGCACAGACCCTGCACAACGGAGGTAAACGTGAGAGACGTGGACAGTGAGAGCCTTCAGGCTGGATCACTGCTGGTCACAGCTTCCTGATTCCAGGGGTTGCGGTCATGTGACTCAAACCATGTGACCGGGTGGGTGTTCCTCTATGACATCACGGCAGGTCCTTCAGCCTGGAGCAGCTTCCACCGTTCTCAATGGATAGATATATACAAACCGCAAATAGCGGTGTGAATGAAGCGCTGAAGCAAAGGGGTAAGGATTAAAATACACACCTTTAATATAGCTTTACACTCTCCCAACCGCGACATGTTTCGATAGCAGGAAGATAGCTTGCTATCGAAACGGGTCGCAGTTGGGAGAGTGTAAAGCTGTATTAAAGGTGTGAATTTTAATCCTTACCCCTTCGCCTCAGCGCTTCATTTAAACCGCTATTTGCTGCACAGAGCTGCACAGGGATGTACAGTATAATTTGGTTGTTACAAGTCGGAAGAAGGGTAGGGACACACTTCAGTTCCTGATCAGTTTTCCTGATCAGTTTTCCTGATCAGTGTTCATCAGTTTGTGTGCCAAAACCAGGAGTGACTCCAAAACCCACTACAGGTGTCAATCTTTCAATTATACTTTTTCTCTGCAAGGTTCACTCCTGGTTTTGCCACACAAACTGATGAACACTGATCAGGAAAACTGATCAGGAAAACTGATCAGAAACTGATGTGTGTCCCTACCCTAAGTCACCTCTTACTTTTTGCACTGGTTCATGCTGTAGTGTTCAAGAATGTACAGCTTGATGTGGCACACACCAGAGAGTCCATGCACATATTCTGCTAAAGGCAAAGTAGTACAGATCCCACATATTGATTTATACCTATCTGAAACTGGCTTGCCATTTCAGCAAGTGTCATCAGCTTCCAGTAAAACCTGAATTTGCTGGGCCATTAATAAATCACAAGCCCATACTATACAAAAGTAATAAATGTAAGTTTAAAATGTAAATTTAGTAAAATATGGCTTAAAATAATAGATTTTGTCCTGCATATGGTTTAGTTACTGGTATATAAAATATAAAAAAGTAGCCTGCACAAACATTATAGAGAAGCAGTACACAAACGGTCTGACGCGCAAAAAAATTGCGGTGGGTATGTTAATTAACTTACAATGTAGAAACAAAGACTCATATAAAGACTCAGTGAACGATACAGTTCATGTTCATACAGGCTCATGCACAAGAGGAAGGCTCCCCACTCCTTCCTTCAGGAGAAGGAAGCCAGATAACACAAAATATAAATGAGTCCTTATCTTCTCACAATAAACTAATTTAATGATGAGTCTGGGCAAAGGTCACAAAAGCCCAGTGAAGGAAGCTTAACACAGCTGCCTAATCTCTGCTCTGCAGGATGACATTTGCCAACTCTGAAACTCCAGTTAATCTCCCAGTAATGCACAGAAAATAACCATCCCCTTCTCTGATTCCAATTGTTTGGCTTTCCACATGACTGCTGTATGACATGAACCTTCGTATAAACTATGCAAAATACCAATTTTATCTCTTTTGGGACTAATGTTACTATTGGTCTGGTTTTCTGTGCCCTATGTTCTCTTCTAATATAATTGAATGCTGTTGATGATCTCCAGGCTGATACAGTACTTTTATACAGTGCTTGCCTGCTGTTTCCTTCGCAGAATTTGTTGGTTGATTGCATTTTATTTCTGCTCCTTTAGAGCGGAGCTGTGGTAGGACCCGATAAAGAGTGTCGACATAGCGGCATTGTCTAACAGAAATCTGAGGCAGCCTAAAATCCACATTCTGTATCGTCATTGGCTCAGGCTGCTGCTCTGTCCTTACTTGATAATACGGTGGTACTGATGTGGATTAGCTGCTCAGGATATACACATTTCCACTACATACTTGGTAGAGCATGTTGGGATAACTTCCATTAAAGTATAAAGATTAGTAAAAACTACAGAGTGAAAAGAATTCCCCTTAAACTGAACACTGTGTCAGGTGGCAGTGGTATCTGTTGGCCAATGGCTTCATCACAGCTTTAATTCTTTTCTCTGCTTCTATGACCACACACAAGTATTGAACTTACAAAGTGCATGTTAACTTAAGAGCACAAGCCCGTTTGAAAATCAGCTACAAATTGTACAAAAAAAAGTGTAAAAAAAAAAGATAGATGCCAACGAGGAGTCACACAATAAGCCAATCTTATTAATGCACCATTCTGATAAAATTGCTACAATATTCACCATGCTTGTCAACCTTTAAAGAGAATGCTTCAGCACGATTTTGTGATGTAAAAGTAAAGACATGGCTGTAGTAGCACTGTAAGGCCTAATGCCCACGTTGTGTGTATTGATTTGTTTTGTTTGACAAATCTGCATGCCTATCCTGAAGCCAGCAAAGTCTATGACATTTCTGAAGTGCTGTGCCCATGTTGCATTTTTTCCCTTGCGTATCTGGTGCAGATTTTGTGCAGAATTTCAATTTTTGGTGTGTACTACCCTGCGTTTTTCAGCCTCTCCAGCCATTGACTTCACTATAAAAAACACATAGCAGTAATACGCACCAAGAAACATGATGCATATTTCTGTCAAGGAATGCAGGTTTAGTACAGAACATTTTTACACCAAATCTGCAGTGTGGACACATACCCCAATACTGATTAAATTATACTTTTAGTGAAGAAATCCACTTTGTGGTTCTTCTTTAACCATCCCTTGACGTTTCCTACTAATTAGTTTTCAGTGCACACAGGCCGGACTGTACACTGTGTCTTCTCGTCCCGTTTGTGATTCCCCAGCCCCTCTTCCTGCCTCTGGTCTTTGAATTAAAAGAAAAAACAGATATTGCGCCACACTGCAACTGGAGGAACTTAATACACGGTTTTACTATGTTTGCACTAACCTTTACTGGTTGTGCAACACCCCGCACAACCAGACTGATGGCTTAATGTGGATCACTGTAGTGACAAGGGCCAATATTCCCTCCTCCTCAGATACTCCGGGCCTGGTGGTCGGCTCCTTAGTTCCTCTGGAGATGGAGGTAGGCTCCTTCACTCCTCCACCCGAAGAGGCAGACTCTCTGCACTGGCTTCCGTCCCAGCTCCACACTGTGTATTAGTTGATCATTCAAGGGTGGGTCTTTATGATGTACTGCCAGGTACTGTGGATCTTAGAGCAGCTCACACACCGCACTCCCAACAAGGGAGAAGGAGATTAGCAAATAGAAAACAAGCGGTGTCAGAGGTTTGGAGCGCTAAAGAAACCACGGGTTGGTGATTAAATTACCGATAATTTATTGCACGAACAGCAGGGGTCCAGTATGCCACAACGCGTTTCGACGCACAGATGCGTCTTTCTCAAGTGGATCACTTGAGAAAGACGCATCTGTGCGTCGAAACGCGTTGTGGCATACTGGACCCCTGCTGTTCGTGCAATAAATTATCGGTAATTTAATCACAAACCCGTGGTTTCTTTAGCGCTCCAAACCTCTGACACCGCTTGTTTTCTATTTGCTAATCTGGTCTTTGAATGACAGTTCAGTGCTGAGATTTCAAACAAAGGAGTCATGTAATTTATAGACCGAAGGCAGGAGGAGAGGCTGGGAAATAAGACAGGGAGGAGAAGACCGAGTGTTCAGTTCAGCCCCTGTGTATCCAAATCTTACTAGCAGAAAACGTCAAATGATGATTCAATAAAAACAACATAACGGATTTCTATTTTAATCAGAAATACAGCAAGATTAGAGTAATAACTTTACTTAAGTTACAAAATTGTGGGAACAGGTTATCTTTAAACTGGTGGACAGAAACAGACAGAATAGACCCTTAACCATACAGAACACGTTACTAATGCACAAGTATCAGACTCATAGACACCTGAAGCTAGACCAACATATTCAGGGTCTAGCTAGAAGTGACCCGCATTTAATAGTCTTCAAGGAAGGCAGCACCCAGAGTATGACATGCGATAATGTTGAATGATCTCATTTAGAAGTTTAATGGAGCTGACAACTTTATCACTATGTCTATCTCTTGATGCAGATATAGAGTAGCCATTTAAATTGGGAACATGGCACCTTTATCTTCATCTGAAGACAAAAAGAAGACATTGCTAGAGCCAGTATACCCTGACAGCAAACATTGTTTTTTTTTCTGAGTATAGCTATTGAAGTCAACTAATCAGAATAAAAATATGGTTATAGAAGAGAGAGTGGGCAAGATCAAATATAAAATTAAACTCCCTTGTGGTGCTAGGAACCTGTCAACATATTATACTTAAAGGGAACCTGTCATCTCATTTTTCCCATAAACCTATAACTACCTGTCCTGCACCTTGCATCCCTAACATCCTTATCTGACCTAAAACTGTCCTAAAATGTTGGTAGA
Organism: Allobates femoralis; assembly: GCA_033576535.1. Classification (NCBI taxonomy): domain Eukaryota; kingdom Metazoa; phylum Chordata; class Amphibia; order Anura; family Aromobatidae; genus Allobates; species Allobates femoralis. The sequence continues at coordinate 318,374,967 of JARQOC010000004.1, forward strand.
AAATGATTTGATGTGCCAGTCATTAAAGATGTAGCCAAACACATATTAGGCTAAAAGTACATTGAAGGAACAGTTATGGGGCATTTCAGTTAATTGTGCAGCTTCTGCCGTCTTCATTTCTCCTCAACCATTACCAACCTGTTTGACAGCTCTAGTCACTGTTATATCATCCCAGTACATGGCTGAAATCTTGCTCATACAACATTAAAGCCTAGGTTGGGATTTAAGCAGTAAATTCTCAGGTATGGGTACTGCCAGCCTAATTTGCCTATGGTCTGCACACTAGATTTCTTACTGATTTCACCTCAGAACCCTACAAAAAAGGCATTACATTTCTCTGGAAGAAGTGTTTATGCTGCCATACGATTACTGTCATTTTAAAAACATCTTGACAATTTCCTTTCCTTTCAGCCAACTAAGCATGTATAATGTTAATATAATTCCTCGTCTCGTAATTCTGATACCGTGATACAGCTAATTCCCAGTACTGTCATGTACATAGCATAGCAAAAACAATGGCACACCATAGCTTTCATTTCAAAGCTTCTTTATATGATAAACTATAAGTATAAATCCATCTTATAAGCTGAATTGTATAACTTTAACCACTGTGCAAAAGATCCACGGTAAAGTGTGACTGAAGTGGAAGTTTAATTCCAGTTTAGGTTGAGCACAGACAATATATCAAAGACTGAAAGCCTGAACCTAGGCAATGTTTGGGGGGTACACCCCCTTTTCTCAGAAGCACATCTCATTGTTAAATCCTTCCATAAAGAGTGAACACTACTTGATAGCCAGCACCAATCCTAAAGCAGGTATTAAAAACATTATAAAATTATAAATTTAACTCAAACTGTTAGACATGGTGGCTACAGAATACCCTTCTTTGTTATGATAAATGATCATTTATATTCTAAATTTCTTGTATAAACCCCTTCATGACATCTGCTGCACATGTACAGTGCAAGTCAGAAGAGCCTGTATTGAGCAGGTTCACAGGGTTAGCCTGCCCCATTGCTGTATATTATAGACAAGAACTGCCTTTTACAAAGTTAAACTACTACATCTACTATTATATTACTAATAATTACTAACTTCCCAAGTTTAGCTATCTAAAAGGAAGTTAGCTAGATAATGAGATTTTATAAGCAGACATATTGACACCCGAACTATCCTAAATAAGTATGTCTTCAGGCATATGTCTTTAAGTCAGTACATTTCTGAGTCTTTAAGGAGATGTCTACTACTTCGATAACCACTTCTCATTCCCCATGTTTTCCCCCTTTAAAATGAAAACACATAGCCAACTCCCATCTTGGTGTAGTTCCAGCGGTGTCATCCCTCGTGTTCTTGGAGCTCATGGGTGGTTGTTAAGTTACGTGAACCCTGCACCCAATCACTGTTCCCATCTTCAGACATATAAGTAATCAACAGAAAGTGAGTGGCAGCTGTAGATCTGGCTTCCTTTTGATTCGTCTAAAGGGTGGAGTGTGAAGCCAGCACAGACTGGGTGCAGGGTTCGCGTGACGTAAAAACATCACGTGAGCCCCAGGAATGTAAGTGCCAACACTGCTGGGACTACAGTGTTTTTATTTTAATGGGGGGCAAACATAGGAAATTATAAGGGAGGTCCAAATTACCCATTCTTGTTCCAATACGGTTTTATGTCACATATAAGACTAGTAATGTGATGTACTTTTTAAAACACGATTGTGGGACAGGATAAAAGACCAAAATAAATACAGTTAGCCCTAAGGACATGAACAAAAATTGCAATTTCAGTGTGTATTCCTGAATCTTAAATATTACAGTAATGCTGGCAGTAGATAATAGTATATTAATACCAAAAAGTTAGTTTAATAGAGATGTAACATTTATTATGCCATAGAAGGGTATTGTATGGGCATTATGTGCAATAAGTTTAAACAGTACTACAATGATTTTAATACCCTTCTCAGAATCATTGTTGGGTCACATGGTATGCACTTTTTAAGGAAGGATAACATCGCAAGTTGCATGCTTAATAAAGGGGGTGTACCAGGTGCTGGCGATGAGTCTCTGATATGATGTTTTGGCCGAACCTAAACTGGAGTTGTGCCAAAATGTTGTGATTTTTCAAAGCTGTTTACGCCAACCCACTTTTGTAAAAGCTTGGTTTACTTGAGCCCATAGTTCTTAACATTAAGCTAAAAATGTCCACTGTAAGAAAAGGAAAAAACAATTCATGGTGGCAAGTACCATTATTGTATAGCAAGTAGCAACTTTAGTGGTCAGGGAATAAGTATAGAAATCCAACTACACTCACCCATACAAGTAGTATAAGATTGCTCTTCACAGCACCACAATAACCCATCATGCCCACAATGATAAGGAAACAACAGACTGCAACCATCACCGGGTGGAAGACGGGAAAGTAGATGAGTAGAACCGCATCCTCCACTCTAGAATTAGAAGTCAGATACAGATGAGTATTACAATGGGGTAGTAACAAACTAAACAGCCAAAGGAAAGGCAAAATATTCATATAAAAACCTTCCTCCAATAAAATAGAAAACTCAGAATTCTCTAAACAGACTTTGCTTCTTGTTTTTTGTAGTCTTTCATGTCAGCCCTAGATAGTATCAATGTCAAAGGTGCAACTTTTAATGATCCAATTCTTCATCCTGCTCTTGTAAAAGCTGTATACATATTTACAGTTATAGTGCGCGGAAGCAACTAAAATAAAAAAAGAAATAACTTCGAAACTTGTATTTTGAAAAAAATATCTTACCATTTTGTATGTCCAGCTACCACATATATCTATGTAAGGCAAGGTTCAGATATAGTGTTTTGCAGCATTCTTTTCTGCAGCCAAAATGTTAACTAGTAGTGACAGGAATAAAGCTAGGTCTATAGCTCAAAAACTTACTGCGCTTTTACTGCATTTTTAAGGTGGATTACATGTGTGATTTATGTCAAGAAGTAGACTGGCAATGGCATGTAGTATGATGAAATAGCTCTTAATATGTTTGCATGGTCAAAAGATGTACAAAAATTACAGTATACAGCAGGTTAGTAGCCTACAGCCATTTCACGCACAAGGCGCTTCTCAAGACCAAGCAAAGAAAATAATCAGCAATGTTATCATATTAGGTGGAGACTGCCAATCTACTTTTCACACTTAAACTCTCAAATATTGGGTAACACACAAGTGAACACTGCCCAAAGTCTTCATCCTATTTTTCGGAGTAGTGCTAACCATTTTTCTGTTATATGGAATATATATGTGTGATTTGATTACAGTACACCAAAATGCTGTAAAATTGCAGCACAAATGTTATGCTGCATTTTTGCAGTTTTTCATTAATTTCTGAGAATGACAGAACGCTGAAAAAACGGACATGCTGCAGATTTTCAAAAAGACTTAAGATCTCAAATTCAGGAAAAATGAAAGCTGTGAGTGCATGATATTTCTGAATCTTGCTGGTGCTGTAAAACACAGCTTCTTTTCAGGAAAAAAAAAAACACAGTAAAAAAAAATTGCAAAAATGTTGTGTATAAACACAGTTTAAGACATACAATGTGTAGTGCAGTCCTGTCCTGTAGTCATACTGCCTTTCTGCTTGTAACCTGCCGAATGTATGTTTAGAATTAACATAGGAAGGATGAGGACACCGAGAGCCCCCATAACTGGTGTAATGACAGCTAAAGCTTTTCTTCAAAAATCACACTGAGGGAGTATACCATGATCTAGGGGTTCCTACCTCACCCCCCATTCAGATCTGCTTTTCTATGTGAAGCTACTCACTAAAGTCACCATCTGGAGACCTGCTCTTCATAGTTGTTTGCTAGACCTGGTGCTAATGCACCAAGCTGGAAATAAGCCACGAGCCACACATTACAGTCTCACAAGCCACACGTGGCTTCCAAGCTACAGGATGGGAATCCCTAGTCTACAAATTGATGGCCTGTCCTTTGCATAGCTCATCCTTATCAGCTGTCAGCAGTTCTGTGGATGGCCGGATGTAAACAGTGAGCAGAGATGGAGGAGCAAAACCCATACATTTAATAGTATCCATTCTCCAGTAGCGCAGCTCAACTCCTATTCAGTTCATGAGGGGCTGAGTTACTTTGGCTGAAACAATCAGAATACCAGCAACATTAAATGGGATTATGTAAAACATCACATTTATTTAAAGTGAATTAAAATCCACCAAAAGGAAAAAAGGGTATTAAAAATACATACAATCATATGACACAGGGTCTATGCGTTTCAAGATATCTTGTCAAGACTAAAGGTACCATCTGACGCAGCGATATGGCTTCCATATCGCTGGTGATTTGACATGAGCGCGCACGTTCTGGGCACTTTTTTTCACATCGCCGTTGCCCTGTCACACATAGAGATCTCGCCTGCGTTCTATGGCGATCCTGCGTTCTGGAAATGCCTGCAGAAGACCGGAAGCATTTTTCCCTTCATACATCGCTGTGTCACACGCCACCATCGTAGCAGCGATGTCGCCATAGTGTTTTGATAGGGGCGTGCTACAGTGTGTTTCACCGCGCCCCTATCACTGTGATTGGTGGACGGAACTGTGTTACCATTGGTCAGCCTTGCGTGAAGGCACGGGTCATCCAATAAGGTGTCTCGTATACGGGCAGCCAATCGGAACGCAGTATCACCCACCGATCGCCGCAGATGTGTCGCGAAGTAAACAACATCTAAGCACGCCTACTGAATTTATTTCTAGATCGCTGGGTATGTCGCTATCGCCCTTTCACACACCACGAAGCACTGAGATCGCCTGATTTCACTGCAGAGCAGGGCGATCAGGCGACGCGCCACCAGCGATTTCTCGCCGTAAAATCACCCTGTCTCATGCCACTACGCACTGGTGATATGGTTTCCACAACGCCGAAACACAAGAATTTACGGCGATATGGAAGCCATATCGTCACGTGTGACGATACCTTAAGAGATAATATAATACTCTTGAAACGTGTAGATCTGGTGTCTGATTTGTTTGTGTGTATTCTGAATCGCCTATTTGTGGATTTTAACACACTTTAAATACATGTGTTGGTTTACATTATCCCATTTGGGGTTGGTGGCCTCTATGTACCCAAGAACCGGCCTGCAGTTGCTGTGCACCACTCCTTGGCTCAGTGGTTAGCACTACAGCTTTGCAGCGCTGAGGTCCTGTGTTCAATTCCCACCAAGGACAATATCTGCAAGGAGTTTATATGTTCTCCCTATGTTTGTGTGGGTTTCCTCTGGGCACTCCAGTTTCCTCCCACATTTCAAAGACATACTGATAGGATCTTTGATTGTGAGCCCTAATGGGAAAAGTGTTGCAAATGTATGTAAACTGCTATGGAATTAACAGCGCTATATAAATATTATTATTATTTTTGTGAGTTTTCCCCCTACCTGGCGAGCTCCTTTGTTGAGTTACAGTACTTGATAACGGCCACTACTCAGTATACAGAGCTGGCGTATATACAAATCCGAATTTTTTACAAAGCCAAATATACAAATTAAAGGCTCAAGTTGGTAAACCTTCCTTAGGGCCGCTTTACACACACCAACTTCTGTGTCCAACTTCTGAACAGATCTCTGGTTGCCGTAAAATCATGGAAACATTGTTCCATTTTGTGGCTGTGTATAAAATGGAGCAATGTGTCCATGATTTCACTGCAACCAGAGATCTGTTCAGAAGTTGGACACAGAAGTTGGTGTGTGTAAAGCGGCCCTTAGCTCTTGATTAAATATGTGTTGTAGCTTCCATTCAGAACAGAAGTCACAATGCTATTCAATTGATTGGTGCTCTATGCCCTATGCTTTTCATTGTTTTTACATCAACAATATTGCTGCAGAGAAAGCATTTGAAATATTGTACTCCTTTTACCATTTATTAATCTGCACTAGCGCACAGACTGTACTTACTAAATTGATTGTGATATTATTTAAGGAGTAGCAGTAGCCTATTTTTTGTGTGTGGTGTTCTATTAACCATATTAACCTATTGACTGCATACAAATCCAATATTGCTATATGCACTTGTTATTTTCCTACGGCAGCACATAATATAAGTGGAAGCTGAAAGTATATTATAGAAAGTACAATTAGACACAGTCAATTAGTCTGCACGTTACACCGCTAAAGAAAACAGAAAACAATTTTCAACTGCACGGATGAAGGGAGACGATCAAAAGAAGCGGACCATCACAGCGCATTTCCTAACTACAGTGCAGAAGCCGGTTTATACTAAGCAGAATATATTTCATGCAGAAATTGCCTCAACTATACTACTGGCTATGCTTAAAGAAAATACAGAAGTGTCAAAAAGCAGAAGACTTCCCAGGGGGATCTGCATTGCCCTGGTGTTATCAGCCCTTTCTCTTTTGAAGTTACTTGTGAAGATAATTAGGAAGTGCTTACCTTGTTTCAGCAGTCAGTGTAAGTACATTATTTATGTAGTCTCTCATCCAAGCGGAAACTCCCAAAACACATATCGACATCAGCTAAAACAAACAGAGAAGATTTTATTAACATGTATAATGCCATATAACGGCAATCTGCTGTGTGCCGCCATGCTGCTTCATCGGGGACATGTCCCTGCGGTGGAAACAAACACTTGCCATTTTGGGTACCTCTTATGTTTCATCGTCTATTGAATCACTAATACAACAAACAAAATAAAACAATAAATGAATGAGCAGGCAACTCAAGTAAATTCAATGATTAAATTAGCATAATGTAAAATAACCATAGCACCCTGCATCTAACAAACAAATTACAAAGAGATTTCTTGATTCATCTTGTCACACTATTTTCCAATTGTATATTAGGTTCTTGAACAGGTGATCTTGATACAGGGTTTAAAATGCAAAGTGAATGCATAAAGCCTTAGGCTGGCTTCACATTTGCGTATGTGTCTGCATGCTGATCGCATGCAGACACATACGCAGTGTAAAGCAGGGCCAAAATGATGTGTCCGCAGCGGAGAATGTCCGCCTGCGGACACATCACTGTGCAGGCTGGCCAGCCAATCAGCGGTGTCTGGGGGCGGACATCAGCGCCTGAGATCTCCGCCTCCCGGCCGCCGGTAATCTCCAGGACGTGTCGGCGGGGAGAACAGCTGATTTGACAGCTGTTTGAATCTTCCTGCGCCGACACCGAGAGGAGATGTCGGCGCGGGAAGATTCAAACAGCTGTCAGATCAGCTGTTCTCCCCGCCGACATCGCTAGCACATTACCAGCGGCCGGGAGGCGGAGGACAACAGAGGCTCCAGCTGATCTCCCGGTGGCCGTCGGTGAGCTCCTGTGACATCACCGCCGGCCACCGGGAGATTTTTCAATGGGTCCGCAGCGCTCTCCTGCGCTGTCAAGCGCAGGACACTGCGGACCCATTGAAGACAATGCATGTTTTGTGCGCTTGGGGACGCTTGCTGATTTTCCAAGGTCCCCAAACGCACAAAAAAAACCAACATGCTGCGTCCCGGGTGCGGACGCTGGACACCGGAAGGAGCAGATATCGTCCGCATCCGCACCCGAACGCAGCAAACGCAAGCACTATGCGTTCCTATGTTAAACATAGGAACGCAGTGCGCATGCGTTTGGCTGTGTATGGGAACGCAGCAATACGCTGCCTTCCCATACGCAAATGTGAAGCCAGCCTAAGGTTACTGTTACACGACGCAATATTGCATGCACTTTCACTGGCAATTTGCTGGTTGCAGTGAAATCATGGACACATTGCTCCATTTGTACACGGCAACAAAATAGAACAATGTGTCCATGATTTCACTGCAACCAGCAAATTGCCAGTGAAATTGCATGCAATAGTGAGTCGTGTAACGGTACCCTTAGGGTTCTCTCTCAGATCTGTGCCCATAAAGTGCTGAACGTGGGATCAGATTAGGTGAGAGTAGGTGACATTCTCTGAAATTGGAAGGCTTCTAGTGTATTCTCTTTAGTAATAGAAAACTAATTTGTGTATGTAACAGACAGCACATGGATGCCATCCGTATAGAGTCTGTTACAAAGGTTGCAATAATAGGTTTTTGGTATTCAAGTATATAGGAATACACTGGAAGACTTCTAAGTTTAGAGAATTGTCACCTAAATTGTTAACCTAATATAAACAACATGGTTATGGGCACAGATCTAGGATACTAAAGACCAATTAAAGATAATGTCCAGATAGGCAGTCAAGAAAGATGTGTCAGTTACTAGCTTACCTGACATTTATTTTTAATCAGCTCTTGCTCCTTAAAAGAGGTTGTCCACTATCGGACAACCCCTCCTCAATCCGTATGTTTCCCCTTTTAAACAAACAAATGTACTCCCCTTCAGTGCCAGTATATTTCCCGTGACCTTGGCACTTGCTCTCCTGGTGATCACTTAACAGTCTTATGTTATGGGATATCCTGCAACCAATCAGCGGCCACTTCACTCTCCCCACCTTTGGACAAATCACTTACATCTGGAGAAAGCAAGAGCTGCTTCTATCACTTCCTCCAGATGTATGTGAGACATATGATGGAGAGGGGAGTAAATCGGCCGCTGATTGGCTGCAGGACTCTCGTGACGTCACACTGTTATGCGATCACGATGAGAGCGAATACTGACACAGCAGGAAAAGTGCCAGCACCAAAGGGATATAAAAGTATATTTTATTTGAAAGGGGAAACTATGCTTATTGAGAAGGGGTCAACCCTTTAATAATTCCCTTTCAAATACATTTCTACCCATGCTGCAGTTTGTTATAAATAAAATAGCAAACTACACTGTAAGTTCCTTCCCCAGGTCAAGCAGCAGGTCTCAGCTCCTTGTGTATGGCATTGGTTGCGTAATGACGTCAAATTGACAGTGCAGCAGTCAATCAGTGAGCTCAGCGGTTCTGCCAGTGGAGAAAGAACACCCTGTTCAAAGCCGCTGAGCTCACTGATTGACTGTTGAGCTGTCGACGTGATATCAGTGCAACAGTCTATTTCAGACACCAGTAGTAATGGTGTCTTGCTGGTGAACTCTGGGAGGGCGAGTACAGTATAGTTTATTTATTTTGTTATAACTACAGTCAGTGTTAAAACATATCTTAAAAAGAACATCCTTTAACAGTTTTTCAGTTTAACCTTAATAAAGGAAGAGTTGTCATCTATGCTACAGCTTAGTGCATGTAAGGAGAGTAAGGTAGATGTGAAACACCCTATGTCTTTTCATTGGTTCAGACTACTGCTCTCTACCACTCCTGCAGCTCTGTCTATTCTGATTGGCTGCCCTCCCCCTCTCTGTCACTCACAGAATGCAAATCATTAGTCCTGCCTTCAGCTCCACATCACAGCAGAAGCTGCACAGAGAGAGAGAGGGTGGATCCTGGTGCCTGCAAAACAACACGCCCTAAGGGCTAAAGAATATAGCCCCTACTAATTATAATGCCTAATGAGTGAGTATAAAATCATTTTTATCTACTTTGACAGGATGCTTTTAGGAGAGAAAAGGAGTGTGAGATTAGTGATAGGATGCTGCAGGGACATGATTTTGTAGCTTAAGTGGCTTTTTGGAGGTGACAGGATCCCTTTAATATTTAATCTCTATACATTGTGCACTTCTCTTGGTTGTCGGGCCTGCTAACAACTGATTGGTTGGGGTGTCGAATGGCAAGACTCTAACAGTCCCATACTGATTATATATTCTAAGGGTCGGTAAGCAATATTAAAGTCTTAAACAATCCCTATAATCACTTTTGGCATTTCTCAGTCCAGAAAAAGTAGTATAACACCAACAGTGTAATATATTCATATATCTTCCAGCTTTATAATTAGAAATCAATACATATTTTAAATAAACTAGGCCTTTGTCATTAAAAGGAACTTGTCACATGATTAATGGTTCCCAAATAACGATTCGGAGTATAAATCAGAAACCGGCTTCTGCATTGTAAGCATATGTTTTACTCACTGGGGAATGTAAGGGTATGTGCACATCAGTCGTTTTGTGGGCTGTTTTTTACCGGTTTCCGTCTGCGTTTTCCGCTCAGTTTTATGTTAAGTTATGTTAATCCTAGCCACCGGCTGGATTAACATGATACTCAATGGAGTTTAGAAAACGCTGTCTTCATTAGAACGGTTTTTTTCTGGTCGTTTTCAGTTTTTCCACCGGTTTTCCACCGGTTTTCAAAGATAGAGCAAGGGACTTCTTTTGGTCGTTTTTCCAGCGGTTCCAGCTTACAAGTGCAGCAAAAAACTCAGTTTTAAAAACGCTCAGAAGAACAGCCTACAAAACGCTGTATAAACGCTATAAAAAACGAGCAAAAAACGAGCAAAAAACGAGGGACTCTGCTGAGCACAGAAAACTCAGTTTCTGCTAATCTACACCGGTTTTTGGACGTTCTGCAGAGATGCACAAACGTCAGATGTGCACATACCCTAAAACATAATTAAAAGCGCACTCCAGGATGAGATGACTAGTTCAAAAAGTTTTTGCCCGCTGGCTTCTCCAGCCATTAAGCTAGACCACCATGTCGCATTGCAGGTGTTAACAGGGAGTGACCTGTCAGTCTACCATATGACATGTTCCCTTTAACAATATCAGATAGGCATAAACTTATTTTGCTATGTAAACAAAATAGTTATTTTTTAGAAAGCCTTAGCATAGTCAACAGAATCTTTTTCTTTATACATATAACATCAAGTACTAATGTCATATCTACTGTAGAAAGTGTAAATATTCACAGACTGGTACAAAAACAAGGCAACAGCAATCTGTCTTTGCTTTTTCTTTGTTCTTTTCTAAACTAAACGCAGCTTCTCATTTTTCTGATATAACAATTCTTTCCAAAACAAAACTTCTGGCACATTTACCAGAATATAGACTTAATTTGGGAAAAGCTTAAAGAGGATCTGTGACTTGATTTTAGAATACAAGCTGCATACATTATTATAGATCCTATAGACCAGATGAGGTATACTCTTTTCTTAAAAATCCATTTTAGTATGGCTGTATTATCTGTTTTACCCCATGCAGACATATGCCGTACTAGTACATCATATGTCCGATCCCCATGTCTGATATGAGCTCCGGAACTCCACTTGTATCATTCCTGACAAATCATGGTTGTGTCCAATAGTCGTCATTTACAGTCTCTTTAAGGCTGCGTTCACACATTTGCTGCGCTTTTTTGCGCGCGCTTTTTGCCGCGTTTTTCGGCCGCGCAAAAAAGCGCAACAAAATACACAGGGGCTTTCACACACTGCGCTTTCTTTACTCCAGAAAACGCAGTGGTGTCACAGAGGGGAGGAAGAATCCTTCTTCCTCCTCCCCTCTGTGACAGCTGTGACAGCCCCATTAGATTTCACAGTGTTAATATACACTGTGAAATCTTAATTAAACAAAAGCAAGTGAATGAAAAATAAAAAAGAATTAATACTTCACCTCTCCGACGCCTTTTCCGGTGTTCGGTCTCCGGTTCCAAGTGAGAGGTGTTCTGACAGGACCTGTGGTGACGTCAGAGGGGCGTTCCCAGGGCGTTCCCAGCGCTGATTGGCTGCTCGCGGTCATGTGATATGTATCACATGACCGCGAGTGCCCGGGAACGGCCCTCTGACGTCACCACAGGTCCTGTCAGAACACCTCTCACTTGGAACCGGAGACCGAACACCGGAAAAGGCGTCGGAGAGGTGAAGTATTCATTCTTTTTGATTTTTCATTCACTTGCTTTTGTTTAATTAAGATTTCACAGTGTATATTAATACACTGTGAAATCTAATGGGCGGCCACAGCTGTCACAGAGGGGAGGAGGAAGCAGGATTCTTCCTCCCCTCTGTGACATCCCAGGGAGAATATGCAGGAGCAGCTGCGTAAACAATTGACATATCAATTCTTTACGCAGCTGCGCTTTCTCCCTGAAAACGCACTGCGTATTTTTGCGCAATGTCTGCACTGCAAAGTGAATTTCACATTCACTTTGCAGGCAGACAAAAGACACATTGCGTATTTTGAAAAGCGCGCGTAAAAAAGAGCAGCAAAATACGCAATGAGTGAATGCAGCCTAACACCAGCGAGTGGAGCTTCTTTCAGGTTCATATGCTTCTCTTAAACACTTAAAGGAAAACTGTCAGGTCAAAAATCCATATGTAACTGCTATCATTTTCTAATTCCTCACTCTAAACTTTCTATTTATGTATTACTTTTATTTATATTCCCCTCACATCTTCTGTAAACGTCAAATAAAGAGATTCATTCTAATCTGTCACTCACAGTGAGTGAACCACTTAGTTCTCTACTGTCCACTTCCCATAGGATGAATATGCATGTCACATACTCACACCACAATCACTGCACAGGAGATCACTGAGAGGGGCTGTATTCTCCTTTCTGCTCTGTGTTTGCAGCATCAAAAGAGGTCAAATACAACACAGAAACTGTCACAGCATGATGCCTGCTTACAGAAACAAATGGAGTCTAGATAAGGCAGATCTGTGCAGCACTCTCCCTCCGTGGTATCCTCAACAGAACAGACCTTCTGTAAGTGAAACCTGACAATGTACTGTTAGCAAAAGGAGGAGGGAGGAGAAAGCTGCTGAGAGGGAGTGCATAATTACATTACAGTTTATACAGCACTGGACTATTCCTGTTTTGTTATAATGGAGAGGACTAATCCAGGAGCTCACTGCAGGGTCTGACAATGCTGATAACATGGAAAATACAAATGGTACAATAATTATTTTTTTCATGTTTTTTTTAAAGGTTTACCCAGGCCCTATTCAAGGGTAAAATTAGTATCATTCTGAAAAATGACCTGAGAGTGTCTCTTTAAGTGCCACTGTCAATATTAAACAGTGTGGAGGATTTACTGTTCCACGAGCCCATCCCCCACGACACAACAGCAGGGTACTATTGGGTTGCCAGGTTAGCTGTGAGCCTGCTAAATAAACCCATACCTGCCATGACGATGCTGCTATGAAGACCCCCTGTGGTTGGCATTCATAATAGATTGCAATTGTTACTATATAATGCAATGCCATAGTATTGCAGTGTTTAGTACAAACGATCAGATGATTGCAGGACCCTAAGAGAACTACAAACACTGCGTTTGTGCCGTCTGATTAACAGATTTGTTTAAGTGAAAAAAAAAAAAAAAAAAGTAAAAATTTATTTATTGTAAAATAAATTCCCATTAAATCACCAGGGTCATTTTATTTGTGGCCAAATTGGTGTTGGTATTGTACACACCAGTCATCCATGTATACGCTGAGGCTTTTTTAATTGTTTTTACCCACGAATTACTGTGTGGTTATGCATAGTGTTGTATAATTAATAACATTTCTTCAAATTTAAAATACAATTTTGTGATCACAGTGTTTGTGCACATCTTTTCTTGTTTAAATGGTCATTTGTCATGAATGTGTTATACTGGTTGATCCCACTGGTTGATTATATAGTAGTTATTAAAGTCTATGGTGCCCTCCTCATTTATATATACAATAAAAAATGTATAACGCAAGCCTATGCTTTTGACAAATTTTGGTGTCCGTAGCTACCCTATCCAATTCTATCCGTTTGTTCATTGCAAATTAACAATAAAGTTTGTTCATTTTTTTATATGCAGGTGAGTTCTTTTTTTAATAAAAATTACTTGAAATAATAAAAATAAATTATGTGGGGTTTCGCAATATTTTTGGTATATAGCCAGGTAAAACTAGGCAGCAGGGGCTGGAATCCTTAGTGTGGAGAGGCTCAAGTGTTCTGAGTCCTCCGCACTGACAAATGCAGCCCACAGCTTCCCCAGAAAATTACGCATTCATAGTAGAGCCATTTTCTGACACTGCACCTGACTCTTCCAGTTGCCATGCGGCGGTGGCAGACTGGATAATAAAGGGTTAATGCCGGCTATGTATTGTCAGCTGGCACTAAGCCCAAAGTTCATAATATCGAGCCAATGTTAGACCCGACCATTATGAACCTCTAAGTCAATAGTAAATAATACAACATACTGTGAAAAATCATTTATTTGGAAAAAGAACACAAATACGTCTCGTTCCCATCTTTGTTAATCCCACACAAACCCTCCACGATCTTCTGTGATGCCAATCACAGCAGGACCAGAAACTGACTGAGTTTTGGCTCCCACTATGAGCAGGGTGACGCGGGAAAGTTCACCTAATGTCAGAGCTAAGCCCATCGCTCCAGCTGACTTCAGGTGAACCAGACTGTGACATCAACCCACTCACAATGGCAAAACTCAGTCAGATTCTGGTCCTACCATGATCGGACGTTGTAGAGGATCATGGAGGGTTTGTGGTGGAGTAATAAAGATGGAAACGATGCATGTGTGTGTTCTTTTTCTAAATAAATTATTTTTCATATTGTGGTGTATTATGTACTATTTACTTAGAGGTTCAGACATTATGAACCTATGGATAAGTGCCAGCTGGCAATGCATAGCTGGCATTCACTACTCACTACCCAGTCTGCCACCGCCACAGGGCAACTGGAAGAGTCAGGTACAGCGCCAGAAAATGGCACTTCTATGAATGTGCCATTTTCTGGGGCAGCTGTGGGCTGCAATTTGCAGCGTAAGGGGCCCAGAAAGCTTGGATCTACCCATGTAGAGGAATCCAGTCACTGCTGCCTAATTTTACCTAGCTGGATGCTAAAAATATGGCGAAGCTCCAATGCATTTTTTTTTTCAATTATTTCAAGAAACAAATTGAAAAAAATGGCCCATCTGCATTTTTGATTACCAGCCAGGTAAAACCTGGCAGCTGGGGGTGGATAGCAGCCCATACCTGCATGCTGTACCTATGCTGGTGACCAAAAATACAGCGGAGCCCTACATCATCGGTGCTAAATACACAACAAATCTCAGCAAATATGCAGTTTGAATAGTGCTGCATATTTGCCAAGTATTTTGGGGATAAAAAAGGATATGTTTAGCACCATGGAGTTATCATATGATGGGTCACATGTCTTTATTTACATACCCAGCTGTCTGAACCGCAATATAACATACGCTACAAATATTTACAAATCTATCGCATTATATTATGTTGCGTTTGTACTAGAGTACAATGTAAAAAAATAAAAGTTAACGTTTAGTGTATGTATTTTTAAAAGGACAAAAAACATAGCAATCCACATTTTTATGTGCGTTTCAAAAAACGTATACGTTTCAAAAGAATGCCCATTTAGACATACGATAGTATGAGTTTTATGAATGAAAGCCTATCGATGCATTAAACATTACGTTATATTGCATTTGTGGTGACTTCAAATGTATCCGTTAAATGGACAGCACAAACGCAATGTGAACCTAGCCTTAGAAGTGCAGGTTTTAAATATTTTGCAAATTGATCACTGGCTTTTACTTTTCACTCCTGACAAAGTGATGAGTCCTTACACAGCTTGATATAGTCAGAGTGTGTGGGGACTGATATCTGACAGGCAATACCCAGTTGTCAACTTAATCTCTTCCAAGTATAGAGATTTTTTGTTTTTGCACTTTCATTACTTTTTTCCTGTCTTCAGAGTTTGTTTTGTTTTTGCAGGACTTTCATTTTACCATTCAATGTTTTTGAAAATGAGGAAAACATTTCCAAATGTGGTGAAACTGAGCAAAAAACTAAACTAATTCCACATTTCTATTAACATGATTATCCAGGTCACTACGATCTCAAGACCTGTAACCAGGGGCGTAACTGCAATATGTGAAGGGGTTGCAATTGCACCCTGGATCTGGAGAAAGGAGGCCTAAAAAGTCTATATTAGAAAAGACTATATTAAAGAATTGCTACAATAAAAGGCCCCATTGGAGCTCCTGCATTGGGCCCATGGGCTCCAAATTACACTGCAGCCTGCAATGGGGACGTCACACACGCGTCAATGCGACATTGAGGGCTGATCGCTGGTGAGTTGTCACACAGGCAGACCCACCAGCGATCAGTACCAGCGAGAACGCTGGTAACCATGTAAACAAGCAGGTAACTAAGCGCTGTGCAGCGCTTAGGTACCCGCAGTTTCCCATGGATACCAGCTCCCAGCGCTTGCTGAGAGGCGCTGGGAGCTAGCTTCTCGCTCATCTCCCGGTGTCACACGCAGCGATGCTGCGTGTCCACCGGGCGACCATCGCCAGGTTTTAGAGCAGGTTCTAAAACCTGGCGACCATCAACCAGTAACTTATCGCTGGTTGATGCGCCCTGTCACACACGTCAATATCGCTGCAACGTCATGTGCAGCAGCGATATTGCACGCGATATTGACGCGTGTGATGTCCCCATAACAATTTTCATTATTTGGTTGGTGGAGCTATGTAACAGCTTGTTTTTACGATCTCCACCTGACATTTGTATTGATACTAATTTGAGGTAGATACAACATTTTGATTGCCTGTTACTGCATTTTGGTTATTGCAGTAACCAAAAATCAAATTACTGGAGATTTAATATTTTTTTCTATTTTGTGATCAGTGATTTAATTTGATATTTTGATAAGTGTAGTTTTGTATTCTTTTCTTTATTTTTAATGGGGAATTACCGGTAGATAGAGAATTAAGATATTTTAATATTTTGTAGATCCCTTAGGGGACTTGAGTTCACGGTTTCTTATGAAGGCCAGTCATACACAAGTGGATCAGCAGTAAACCCCCGGTTGAGGAAACTCTTCAGTGCTATTAGAGGTTAATGATGACTGAATAATATAGCCAGGGTCTACCGGCAATGCTGCGATCTCAGTTTCTGAACTTTCATCAAGAAGGGGACCAGAGATTGGATACACCTGATGGGAAGGGATTAGCATTACACTTACAAGAACTGTAACAGATATTGAAGATTCACCGATTAATAGTTTCGGTCTTTCCGTTTTAGTAATATATTTTAATGAATTGGAAAGATTCGTTTCGCAGATGTTGCTTTTATTAAAGTATTTTAAAATTATCCAGTGTGGATTAGTGTTAAAGTGAATGTGAACTTAACACAATAATAACAAATACCCCCCCCCCAGAAAGATAGTATAGGTAAAGACAAGACCCACTAATTGGGTTGGTAGAAGGGGGTGCTAATGGCAGTACCAATCGCTGCTTAGTATTTATAATGCTGGAGTAACTGCCTTAGGTGTCCCTGGACACATTTTGATACCAGATCCAGAGAAATAAGAGACATCCTAAAAAGACATTGGAGAATTCTGACAGCAGACTCTGACTACAAAAATCTGATTCCGGCTCATCCATCTATTACCTATAGACGGGGCCGGAATTTGAGGGACCAGTTAGTTCACGGTACATACAACCCACCCAAACCTAAAGGAACTTGGCTTGACAGGAGAGATACGGGAACATTAAAATGTGGGAAATGTGTTTCCTGCAAAAATATCCGAACTGGCAAAACCTTTCTGAGTAGCAATCTAGGAAGGACCTTCACAATTCGGCACTTTGCTAACTGCAAAACATGTGGGGCAATATACCTTAGTAGTTGCATATGTGGTCTGGAATATGTGGGTAAAACTATTTGTGAGCTACGAAAGAGGATAGGAGAACATATAGGGGATATACGCAATAAAAGGGATACTCTGATTGCTAGACATCTTCGGGAAGAGCATGATAACGACACAGAATGTTTATCCTTTCAAGCAATTGAGGTAATACCTCCACCAAGCAGGGGTGGGGATTGGGACAGACTGATTCTTCAAAAGGAGTGCAGATGGACACACTGCCTGAGGACGGTGTCACCTAATGGCCTGAATGAATCTCAAATCTATACCTGTTTCTTATAACCTTAGTTAGGAAAAACGGAAGGGGCAACCCACCCTGTTGACAAAATTTGGCCAAGAAGTTATGCCACCCCTTGAACAGCCCAAAAGGGCAGGGGCATAAAATACCAGGAAAGAGAATACAAATTGATGATAAAAGGCCACTTTAAAAACGTACTATTAATTGTTTGATTAGTTCATATTTTATAGAAGGAGGATTTAACTACTGTACTATTCTTATTAAAAACTTCATAAATGACATGTTTAGTGATATAATAGTAAAAAATTGTTACATGTATAAATAGGTGGTAAATATATTGGTTCTTAACATATAATTAGGATGAGACTGTATTTAGAAAATCATGCATTCAGGATGAAAATGCTGAGCAAGTTGTGTTATGATGATTAAGATGTATTTAGCCTGGCACTTTCGGTGTTTGTTTTTTTGTGTTTATTGTTGCATGTTGAATTTAATTTGAAAAGAAAAAAGAAAGAAACTCACACAAACATAAAATCAGATGATTCAAGACTTAAAAAAAAAAAAAAACAAAATGTTGATAGGTCCCAAGTTGAATCTCTGTACAAATATAACCAAGAACACAAGTAACATCCATGCATTTTCTCACAATTTTAAAACATACGGTATGTTTTTTTCACAATTGTGCATCAAAATTTTAAATTTGATTTCTCTACAACAAAATATAAAAAAACCTAACCTTGTGACATATCAAATGAAAGCCGATACCATTCTGAGAAAAATGATGCCTCTCCCACCTCTTTGTCTTAATTTTGCCCGAGATACGATAAAAAATATAAAGCCATACCAGGACAAAATTCGCACTTTTTTAAAACTTTTAGGGTATGTGCACATCAGTCGTTTTTGCATCTTTGCAGACCGACCGGGAACTGGTGGAGAATGGCAGAAACTGAGTTTTCTGAACTCGGCAGTGTCCCTCGTTTTGTTAGCGTTTTGCTAACGATTTGCGATCGGGTTCTTAGCGTTTGTACTTGGAAAAACGCTGAAAAGAAGTCCCTTGCTCTATCTTTGAAAACCGGTGGAAAACCGGTGAATAAACTGAAAACGACAATAAAAAAAACGTTCTAATGTAGACAGCGTTTTCTAAACTCCATTGACTAGCATGTTAATCCAACCGGTGGCTAGGATTAACATAAATTAACATAAAACTCAGCGGAAACCGCCGACGGAAAACGCTAAAAAACACCCCACAAAACGATGTGCACATACCCTAAAAGTCTGTAAAAAAATTTACTGATGAAGAAAAAAATTCAAAACTTTTAATTTGTAATTAACTAAAGTTGTACTTCATATAGAAAAAAATAAAAAAATCTAAAGACATCAGGTAAAAAAAAATATTCATATTTGGATCACTTGATATGAAATAACCCACACACATAGGTGGATACAACTCCATATGGCTCCAATTTTGGGTAGTTTGCCTTTTTCGTTTACAAATTATAGCATTTTGTAACAAATCTTGTTATAAATGCTATTACTCTCTATTGTCAGCTAATTTGTCCCTTTTGTTCGATCACCGGGTGACCTGGGAGTTGTCGTTTGCGGCGGTCAGGAATGGGCAGTATAGAGTCCTGAGTTTTCCTCCCTTTAAATGTGTCTCATAATTATAAAATGAGGTGGGGGTTTGCCTATTTATTAAATGAACTGTTACTTGATACATAAAGCCAACATAATGTGACATCACAATTAGAATAGAAGGTACAAAGTTTGGATAATTTTCTTTTTAGGTCCTGACAGCATGAAGGTGACAAGTCCAGGTGAGGATCTCTCCTCTCTAGGACACATGCGATACCATAGAACCATAGGATGGATGACCTCACAGCTACAAAGGTGTTTAGTCTGATAGCCCAGCTCAATTACCTATCTCTCCTGAAGACCCAACAGCTTTTTGAGAGTTGGCTGGATGACAGCATCTCTGAAAATAGGGTCCTACAGCTGCAACCAACAGTTTGAGCATCACTCAATGCCCAGAGACCAAAGGTAGTGCGTGGTCCCTCACTTGTCACTGGTTATGATGCCTCCGCCAGGGATTATTGCGGAGTGTTCTTGTGGTGGGATGCAGGTCTGGAAGCGGTCGTCATCCTAATAATAAGATAAGAATAAATGTATGTGTGTGTATGCTTTATTACAGATGGAGGGAATGCTTAGTCTAAGCCTATATTCACATGTTGCGTTGAACCATAGGGTGATAACACCAAAGGTGACAGTCTGATAGCCCAGCTCGACTACCCATCTCGGCTGAAGACCCAACAGCTTTTTTGAGAGTTGGGTGGAGGACATCACCTCTGAAAATAGGGTCCCAGCTGCTGTCCCCCCACAGTTTGGCGCCCTTGTGTCACCGAGGATGATTGGAAGCTACTGTGGTTACAACAGAGTGTTGTTGTGGTGCGACACAGGTCTGGACAGCTGTCATCATCCTAATAATAATAATAATATTTATTCATTTATATAGCGCTATTAATTCCATAGCAATTTACAAACACTTGCAAATGGACAAGAATAAATGTATGTGTGTGTATGCTTTATTACAGATGGAGGGAATGCTTAGTCTAAGCCTATATTCACATGTTGCGTTGAACCATAGGGTGATAACACCAAAGGTGACAGTCTGATAGCCCAGCTCGACTACCCATCTCGGCTGAAGACCCAACAGCTTTTTTGAGAGTTGGGTGGAGGACATCACCTCTGAAAATAGGGTCCCAGCTGCTGTCCCCCCACAGTTTGGCGCCCTTGTGTCACAGAGGATGATTGGAAGCTACTGTGGTTACAACAGAGTGTTGTTGTGGTGCGACACAGGTCTGGACAGCTGTCATCATCCTAATAATAATAATAATATTTATTCATTTATATAGCGCTATTAATTGCATAGCAATTTACAAACACTTGCAAATGGACAAGAATAAATGTATGTGTGTGTATGCTTTATTACAGATGGAGGGAATGCTTAGTCTAAGCCTATATTCACATGTTGCGTTGAACCATAGGGTGATAACACCAAAGGTGACAGTCTGATAGCCCAGCTCGACTACCCATCTCGGCTGAAGACCCAACAGCTTTTTTGAGAGTTGGGTGGAGGACATCACCTCTGAAAATAGGGTCCCAGCTGCTGTCCCCCCACAGTTTGGCGCCCTTGTGTCACCGAGGATGATTGGAAGCTACTGTGGTTACAACAGAGTGTTGTTGTGGTGCGACACAGGTCTGGACAGCGGTCATCATCCTAATAATAATAATAATATTTATTCATTTATATAGCGCTATTAATTCCATAGCAATTTACAAACACTTGCAAATGGACAAGAATAAATGTATGTGTGTGTATGCTTTATTAAAGATGGGGCGAATGCTTAGCCTAATGCTCTGTTCAAAATTGTGTTGAACCATAGGATGATGACATCAAAGGTGACTGTCTGATAGCCTAGCTCGACTACCTATCTCTGCTGAAGACCCAACAGCTTTTTTGAGAGTTGGGTGGAGGACATCATCTCTGAAAATAGGGTCCCAGCTGCTGTCCCCACACAATTTAGCTCCCTCATGTCAACGAGGATGACTGGAAGCTACTGTGATTTCAATGGAGTGTTGTTGTGGTGTGACACAGGTCTGGACTGCAGTCATCATCCTAATAATAATAATAATATTTATTCATTTATATAGCACTGTTAATTCTATAGTGGTTTACATACATTTGCAAATAGACAAGAATAAATGTATGTGTGTATGCTTTATTAAAGATGGGGCGAATGCTTAGCCTAAGGTTATGTTCACACATTACATTAAACTATAAGGATGACACTGCAGCTACAGAGGTGATAGGTCTGATAGCCCAGTTCGACTGCCCATCTCTCCTGAAGACCCTTTCAGCTTTTTTGAGAGTTGGGTGGAGGACATCATCTCTGAAAATAAGGTCCCACAGCTGCATCCCAAAAGTGTGAGCATCACTCAATACCCTGAGACCACACGGGGTAGTGAGTGGCCCCTTACTTGTCACTGGTTATGATGTCATCCGCCAGGGATTTTTACAGAGTGGTTCTTGTGAGATGCAGGTCTGGACAGGTGTCTTCATCCTATTAGATAGATAATAATTAATGTATGTGTGTATGCTTTATTAAAGATGGAGTGAATGCTTAATCCAAGGCTATATTCACATGTTGCGTTGAACCATAGGAGATGACACCAAAGGTGACCATCTGATAGCCTAGATCAACTACCCATCCCTGCTGAAGACTCAACAGCTTTTTCAAAGTTGGGTGGAGGACATCATCTCTGAAAATAGTGTCTCACAGCTGCACCCCAACAGTTTGAGCATCACTCAATACCCTTAAACCACAGGGGGGAGTATGTGGCCCTTCACTTTGTCACTGGTTATGATGTAATTTCCAGAAATTACTCTGCAGTGCTTCTTGTGGTTGATGCAGGTCCGGACGGATGTCGGATGACACCACAGCTATGGAGGTGACTTTCTGATAGCTCAGCTTGACTAACCATCTCTACTGAAGACTCTCTCAGCTTTTTTAGAGTTGAGTGGAGGACATCGTCTCTGAAAATAGGGTCTCACAGCTGCAACCCAACAGTTAGGGTCCCATAGCTGCAACCGAACAGTTTGAGCAGAACTCAATACCCCTAGGCCACGTGGGTGGTCGGGGGGGAGAGAGTGTAGCTCCGGATGTCATTCTCCAGGGAGTACTCTGGAGTGGTTCTTGTGGTGGGACACAGGTCTGGACAGCTGTCATCATCCTATTAGATAAGAATTAATATATGTGTGTATGCTTTATTAAAGATGGGGTGAATGCTTATTGTATATTAGTAAGAGCAGAGCATCCATTGTCCTAGGTTGCAAGCTCCTAGGAGCAGGCTGCATATAATTTTCCTTTCCAGGTCGGCTCTCCTGAGCTTATAATTACATACAGATATACAGCAATAAGCAGCAGGACATATGTGATCCAGGGAGATATCCGATTGCCAGAACTGGGGTCAGGAAGGAATTTTTTCCCCACTGAGGTAGAACTCTCAGGGAGTTTTCTTCGCGTTCCACTGGATCTTTGGGTCCGGTGGCTCATTAGGTCCGCAGCAAGTACTGTGGTCTCCATCGGGCTGGACCTGAGAGTCACCGTGACCTTTAATTTATTTCAGAGCTGGAAATATTTTCATTACAATGTTGCTTATTACTATTCCAAAAAATAAAAAATTAGAGATTATATATTGTGTTTTGTGTTTCATTTACCTGCACTTCACCATACACAAAAACAATTGCTCAATACTCCAGAACTAGAACCAGACTCATCTGCTGATCCAGCATCTAATAAAGTGTCTCATGCATATACACGGCGGCCACAGCTGCAGGACCAGGACCATCGGGGTGCCGTACACAGAGTGGGTCACATGACTTCAGCCATGATAACGTCACCTGTTACAAGTTACATCACTATGGGGGTTGGTCTGTGATGGGCGCACTGACATCATATAGGACCTATATAACCTGAGAGGAGGCTGAAGAGCGGGTCACAGAGACACAGAATACAGGAGATTGAAGAAAAGGAGGGAATTAGCTAAAGAGGGGGGAAGTAGCCAAAGGACAAAACGGGGGAGAACAGGAATGATCATATTGGCGCACTGACTAAGTGCCAAATTCTGCATCTATTTATCAGTAGAGGACAGATACACGATTTATGTTAATAATATACATGTCCGGGCCGGTGTCTCCCAGAGCAAAATCATCGCCCGATGCAAAATTGAGCAGCCCTAGACAACCCTTATATGTGTAACAATGACCCACAGAGCCACCTCCATCATAGATGTACACACATTTGTCCATCAAGTTGGGAGGGATGGGGAGAAATTAGTTGATATAACATGCTCTGCTTAGCGCACTTGGCTAAAAAGACGATTTACATACAGGGAAGAGGGACAGAGGGGCAGAAACACAGGAAGAACAACCGGATTCAGAATATATATATATATGGATATATGGAAAGTACTCTTTGAAGGGATGTCTGATCGATGAGAACATCTGAATGAATTCCTCACATGCCTGGTTTCCCCTTTTATGACCAGCCATTAATGGGAGACGTATGGAGATGGGACCAGTTGTGTGCAGGGTCCCCACATAAAAAAAGGTTACAAAAAGCTGATGGGGCTGGGTCTACAAAGACTTGCATGTTATGGGGCTGCGCAGCAACCAGTTCTTAAACTGCCTGTAAGCAGCAGCATTGGGGTCCGAGTGCTTTACTGCATTAGTAATTTGTGGTGATAATTAGGGACATGAGTGGGACTGCTGGTTCTAGTGTCTTAGACCCTTTATGGCCATAGTTTAGAAATGGGCATCCACTGGACACATGAAATCCTCCACAGCCGTAGTCAGCACAGTACACATCTTTGTTTCTCAACACTAAACCTGACTTACAGCCACCACCTCTTGGTTGCTCAATGTCACTGCTTCTCTAGGGTGCTTCTACTTACATAATTGCCCTGTCCCATCAGTCATCCATTTCTTCCATCAGGGTGTTCTCCTATCACTGCGCATGTGCATGGCCAGAGTTGAGTCGCTATCAGTCCACATGCGCATGCAAATTAGCCTTGAGGTGGCATCAAGCAGGGTCGTTGTCATTCCCACCCCTCATCAGGGGTCTCTGTGTGCTTCATACACAGCACCCCACATAGACAGAGAAAATACCTGCACAGCAGCACTGCGATGACTTCATGTACATGTGACTCGGGTGGGCGCAGCAGATGAGTTTTGCCAGCAGGAAGCAGAAGAATGAGAAGCTAAAGGAGATGGGACGAATATGTGCCCTCACTCCAAGCCTCCTATGTGACCCTCATCCTTCGCAGTGTATGTGACACTCCCCCCCAGCAGTGTATGTGAACCTCACCCCAACAGTGTAATGTTACCTTTTACATATTTTAATTTTTTTTAATTTTACTTTTAGCATAGGAGGAGGGGTGATCGCACAGGGGAGAGAGAAAGCACATGGGGGAGACTGCTCAAATGAGAGAGCACAGAGTGGAGAAGACAGTACGGGGGGAGAGAGACAGCACACAGGGAGGAGTGAGAGAGCACACAGGGGGGAGTGAGAGAGCACACAGAGGGGAGTGAGAGAGCACACAGAGGGGAGTGAGACAGCACACAGAGGGGAGACAGCTCAAACGAGAGCACAGGGAAAAGAGACAGCACACAGGGGGGACAGCACAGGGGTGGAGAGACCAAGAGGGGAAGAGAGACATCTCACAGGGGAAAGACAGCTCAAAGGATAGAGTACACAGAATACAGCACAGGGGGAGAGAGATGGCTACTGTCCCCAGCGCCACAGGCCTGCCATCATCGTGACGTCACCACCCTCAATAGCATCGGGCCTCCATCCAGTTTCAGATATTCATTACATTAGTGCTCCAGAAAACCAAAGCTGCCCCTGTGATGGTCATAACAGCAGCAGCCCAGGAGTCATACTCCATAACGAAGGTCCCATGGAGAGGTGAAAGATGTAACGACCCGTTTACACCAAATTCAGCAGTGCATTCAAGTCTTTACACAAGGCTTCCCAATGAATCACTGAAAAACTGGATTGTGCCGCCTGAAATTATCAGGCCTCCGAAAAAAGGGCAAATGGAGCCAAAAATATTTTACTTTGTTCAATTCAATAGCTCCATCAAGGGCAAATCTGAATCCTATTTTGAGGGGATTAGATAGAAGCCACGATTATGGACAGCAATGTACTGCAAGATTCAGATTTACTGCACTAATACCAGACAACAGCTGTAATCCGGGGCCCTGCTGAAGACAAGGAGGTAGGGGCCAGCATCGGGAGAAGTGCTTATAGTTAAGGTTCCCATCCCATTTCTAGTCCTGATTCCTGGCTACGACCTGAAGGGTCTGTTTACTTGGAAGTGGGATAAGGTTTCCAGTATTCTATTACTACCTTGTTACTCTCCTGCTCTCTAGCGCACTACAAGCTCTTTTATTAGTTAAGACTCACTCACAATGAATACCAATATTATTATTAATAACCTCATCATGGCGAGACACAGCCTCAGGAGCAGCTTTCCACCTTTGGCCATTAGATGGTCCTTACAAGATAATCATGTTCTACCCGCATTATCAGACAGATTATATAACATATTTCAGAAGGGGATAACATCACCCTGACCCCCTTACATATGTATTGGAGGAGAGCAAAAAAAATAAATAAATAGAGATAAAAAGGCAAATTGGACATAATGTCACACAAATCTCCAAAATTGTTGTCACATTTAAAGGGATCCTGTCACCCCCAAACCACCTCCTAAGCTATTAAAAGCTGTCCCTAGAGCAGGGGCGGAACTACACTGGTGCAGCTGGTGCAGCTGCACCAGGGCCCCGACCGGCTGGGGGCCCCTTCAAGCCTGGAGGGGGGCCCCCAACCGACCCCCGCAAGCCGCCGCCAGAGGAGAGGAGGGTCAGGCAAGGGAAGCAGAGAGCTTCCTGCTTCCCCTGCCTGATCCCGCCCCTCCTCTCCTCTGCTCCTCCGGCTCCTAGAATACTTCCGCGCGGCTCCCAGGTAGGAGAGCATCGCGCCTGCGGCTCCCTGCGGCTCAGTGCGGCTCCCAGTGTCACCCTTCCCCCCTTTTCCGGGCCGCGCCGACGTCCAGTAGCCCCGGCCCTCGGGCCGCGCCAACGTCCAGTAGCCCCGCCCCCCCGGTCCTCTCCTGCACCAGGGCCCCCGGGGGTGACGGTCCGCCCCAGCCCTAGAGCATAGTAACACTTACCCTACACTCCTTTTAGCTCCTAAATGCATATATTGAAACTGAATATAAACGTTATAAAAGTACCTCATTACTGATGTTAATGAGTGACTATGGTATTCATAGTCACCCAGTCAGGCTGTCCCTCTTCATAATATCACGCCTCAATAGGCGTGATCTTCATCATATATTCAAATGCGCGCCTCCCTGCGCGTCTCCCCGCTCTCCTATTCCGGACCGCTGCTGTGTGGGGGCTGTATGACGCGATTCGCGTCATTTCTGGCGCCGGGTGACGTATTTACACCCGCGCCGCTGTTAGCTTCAAGTCCCGCACTGCGCATGTATATGAAGAGGGACAGCCTGGCTGGGTGACTATGAATACCATAGTCACTCATTAACATCAGTAATGAGGTACTTTTATAACGTTTATATTCAGTTTCAATATATGCATTTATGAGCTAAAAGGAGTGTAGGGTAAGTGTTACTATGCTCTAGGGACAGCTTTTAATAGCTTAGGAGGTGGTTTGGGGGTGACAGGATCCCTTTAAAATTGTGGATAAACAACTTTCTTTCAAACAAGTGATGCTCGTTCACACTCACCTGTGGCAAGTAACAGGTGTGGGCAATATGAAAATCAAATCTGAAACCAGATAAAAAGTAGACTCAATCTTTGCATTTTGTGTCTGTTTGTACTAAACTGAGTATGGAGAACAAAAAGAGAAGGGAACTGTTTGAGGACTAGAGAACCAAAATTGTTGAAAAATATCAACAATCTCAAGGTTACAAGTCCATCTCCAGAGATCTTGATGTTTCTTTGTCCATAGTGCACAACTTGAACAACCCATGGCACTGTAGCTAATCTCCCTCGATGTGGACGGCAGAGAAATTGATGAAAGATTGTAATGCAGGATAGTCCGGATGGTGGATAAGCACCAATCAAGTTCCACAGAAATTCAAGCTGCCCTGCTGGCTCAGGGTGCATTAGTGTCTGCATAAACTATCTATCCACACTTGATTTAAATGAAACACTATGGAGGAGATCCAGGTTGACTGCACTGCTGAGACAGACACATAAACAGAGCTAGACTGCAGTTTGCCAAAATTGTTCTGGGAAAGCGTCTTCGGGACAGATGAGACCAAGATAGAGCTTTTTGGTAAAGCATATCATTCTACTGTTTACTGTGCACGGAATGAGGACTGCAAAGAAAAGAGAACAGGACCTACAGTCACATATTGGGGAAGTAAGAAAAAAGAGCACAGGAACAACAGTAATATATGGGGGAAGTCAGAGAAAAGAACACAAGACCTACAGTCAGATATGGTGGAGGGCACAGAATAGAGCACAGGACCTACAGTCAGATATGTGAGAGGTCAGAGATGTTTTGGGATTGTTTTGCTGCTTCTGGCACTGGGTTGAAAACCTGTGAAGTGATCTTAAAATAGCTGTTGGGAGAAGACACCTTCAAATATGAAAGACCTGAAGCAGATTATAAAGAAGAGTCCAAAATTCCAATGTAGAGGTGTAAGAAGCTTGATGATAGTTATAGAAAGTGCAATCAAATATTAACTTGAGGATGCCAACAATTTTGTCCGGCCCATTTTTGAAGGAAATTTGACCAATGTGGCTTTTTTCTCTTTTCCTTTGCAACAAAACATTTGTAAGTAATAATTGTCTGTGAAAAATTCTTCTAGAACAATTTCAAAGACACCAACCTTTCTGGCCATGTACATGTGATGTCGCTCCTGGCCGGCCATCAGGTGAGAGCTGGTTGCAGTGCTCTCATCTAGCAGCCACAGATTACTGACGTGGTTGAAGGATCGGGGTTTGCAAATAGATTTGTACCAACTCTACTGACAATGACTATACAAGACTGATTTTCTTATGAATTCATATATATATATACATATACATGCAGGGCCGGCCCTACCACTGTGCGAGTTGTGCGGTCGCACAGGGCGCCGCCTGCCATGCTTCAAAGGGGGCGCCAGAGAGACGGATATTTATGGTCTCTCTGCGGCTCCCTCCCTACCGGTATTCCCGAGTGTGACTGCCCGGGCTTCATATCGCAGCAAGGGCTGCGTTGTCCAGGCAACCGGCGGGCTGCAGTAGAAGTGAGATAATGATTTTATACACTTACATGCCTGTGTACTTCTGGGCGTCTCCCTGTGTGTGCTGGCACTTGTGAGCTGTGCCATCATGTCTGCTCTCCCCCTCCCTTATGCACGCCCCCTCTCAGCCTGCTATAGTGATGTGAGGCTGATCTCGTCATAAAGGGGCGGGGCTAAATCGCGGCATCCCGGTAGCCCCACCCCCTTTATGACGCAATCAGCCTCACAGCACTATAGCAGGCTGAGGGGGCGTGCATAAGGGAGGGGGAGAGCAGACATGATGAGCACAGCCCACAAGTCCCAGCACACACAGGGAGACGGCCTCAAGTACGCAGGCATGTAAGTGTCTAACATCATTATCTCACTTCTACTGCAGCCACTTTTCACACAAAAACAGTGCTGCTAATGGTTTACTAGGCTGCAGGGGCACATATTAACAGTGTATGTGGGTCATCCAAGGTGATTGGTTCCCTTTAGCTGACAGAAGCGGTAACCCCGAGTCACACTCGGGTTTACCCACAGGCAGGGCCGGGACGACAACTAGGCGCGCCATCTAGTGCAGGGCGCATTTTTGCCCGCCCCCTGGGAGGCCCCGTGCTGGCCGCCGGCGGCCGCGGCGCGTCGGCCACAGAGAGAGGAGGGCGGGAGTCCGACTTCCTGTCCTGCGGCTCTGCCCGCCCCTCCTCTCCTCCTCCGTACAGCCAGCGCCCAGCAGACTCACGGGCACGGTGACGGCGGTGACCGGTGAGTGTGTAAAGGCGCGCCCCTCTCCACAGTCCACATACTAGGCCCTGTATTCACCACCACTGGGCCCTGCTGTATACACCACCTCCACCACTGGGCCCTGTATACACCACCAGTGGGCCCTGTATACACTACCACTGGGGCCTGTATATACCACTGGGGCTGCTGTATATACTGCTGGGACCTATATATACCACTGGGGCTGCTGTATATAGTGCTGGGGCCTGTATATACCACTGAGGCTGCTGTATATATTGCTGGGGCCTGTATATACCACTGGGGCTGCTGTATATACTGCTGGGGCCTGTATATTCCACTGGGGCTGCTGTATATAGTACTGAAGCCTGTATATACCACTGAGGCTGCTGTATATATTGCTGGGGCCTGTATATACCACTGGGGCTGCTGTATATATTGCTGGGGCCTGTATATTCGACTGGGGCTGCTGTATATAGTGCTGGGGCCTGTATATTCCACTGGGGCTGCTGTATATAGTGCTGAAGCCTGTATATACCACTGAGGCTGCTGTATATATTGCTGGGGCCTGTATATACCACTGGGGCTGCTGTATATATTGCTGGGGCCTGTATATTCGGCTGGGGCTGCTGTATATAGTGCTGGGGCCTGTATATACTGCTGGGGCCTGTATATACCACTGAGGCTGCTGTATTACCCCTGGGGCTGCTGTATTACCCCTGGGGCTGCTGTATAACCCCTGGGGCTGCTGTATAACCCCTGGGGCTGCTGTATTACCCCTGGGGCTGCTGTATTACCCCTGGGGTCTGTATATACCACTGGCGAGGCTGCTGTATACCACACTGCTGGGGGCTGTATACCTGTGCTGGGGTCCACCCTCGGCTTATACACGAGTCAATAGGTTTTCCCAGGTTTTGGGGGCAAAAGTAGGGGGGTCGGCTTATACACAGGTCGGCTTATACACGAGTATATACGGGTAGTGATCCTACAATGTCTGCTGGACATGGTACGGGGAGGGTTTATGGCTCAGTTAGTACACTCCATACTTCATGGTATGGGGAGGGTTTATGGCTCAGTACACACTCCATACTTCTTGTTATTAACCAGTTAATGCTCTCTTGTCCACCGCACTGCAGTTTCAAAAGAGGACAACAGCGAGACAAGCAGCAACACGGCGTCAGAGAGTCCCTGACCTCGAAATAGAAGATCCTCAGATCCTGGTATTGTGACATAATATTAAGAATAATACTTTTTGCATTTATATTACACTATGAACTCCACAGCCTCATGTAGATATTGTTTCAGGATCTTTTTTGCAGGTGATTTTCTTTTTATAAATACTTACCGTATATACTCGCGTATAAGCCGAGTTTTTCAGCCCAAAAATTGGGCTGAAAAGTACCCCCTCGGCTTATACGCGAGTCAGTGCTGTATACCGATGTATACATCGGTACATACCGATGTATACATCGGTATACAGCAGCCCCCGCATCCCCAGTAATCCAGGGCCCCCCCAGCGTCTCTCCGGTCACCTGAAAAGCAAACTATACTTATCAGTGTCCGCGCCCGCTCGCCTCTGCCCGGTCTGCCGTCTGCGATCCTCCATCTTCATGCGGCGTCTTCCGGGTTCCTGTGCTCGTCGCAGGGAATGACGTCATTCCCTGCGACGAGCACAGGAAACCGGAAGACGCCACATGAAGAAGGAGGATCGCAGACGGCACTGTCACGGCAGAGGCGAGCGGGCGCGGACAGCGGACACTGATAAGTATAGTTTGCTTTTCAGGTGACCGGAGAGACGCTGGGGGGGCCCTGGATTACTGGGGCCCTGTATACTACCGCTGGGGCTGCAATCTACTACCACTGGGGCTGTATATACTACCACTGGGGCTGTATATACTACCACTGGGGCTGTATATACTGCTGGGGCCCTGTATACTACCGCTGGGGCTGCAATCTACTACCACTGGGGCTGTATATACTACCACTGGGGCTGTATATACTACCACTGGGGCTGAATATACCTGTGGGGCTGCTGTATACTACACTGGGGCTGTATATACCTGTGGGGCTGCTGTATACTACCACTGGGGCTGTATATACCTGTGGGGCTGCTGTATACTACCACTGGGGCTGCATATACCTGTGGGGCTGCTGTATACTACACTGGGGCTGTATATACCTCTGGGGCTGCTGTATACTACACTGGGGCTGTATATACCTCTGGGGCTGCTGTATACTACCACTGGGGCTGTATATACCTGTGGGGCTGCTGTATACTACCACTGGGGCTGTATATACCTCTGGGGCTGCTGGATGCTACCACTGGGGCTGTATATACCTGTGGGGCTGCTGTATACTACCACTGGGGCTGTATATACCTCTGGGGCTGCTGTATACTACCACTGGGGCTGTATATACTTCTGGGGCTGCTGTATACTACCACTGGGGCTGTATATACCTCTGGGGCTGCTGGATACTACCACTGGGGCTGTATATACCTCTGGGGCTGCTGGATGCTACCACTGGGGCTATATATACCTCTGGGGCTGCTGTATACTACCAATGGGGCTGTATATACCTCTGGGGCTGCTGTATACTACCTCTGGGGCTGCTGTATACTACCACTGGGGCTGCTGTATACTACCACTGGGGCTGCTGTATACTACCACTGGGGCTGCTGTATATACCTTTGGGGCTGCTGTATACTACCTCTGGGGATGCTGTATACTACCACTGGGGCTGTATATACCTCTGGGGATGCTGTATACTACCACTGGGGCTGTATATACCTCTGGGGATGCTGTATACTAACTACTGGAGCTGCTGCTGTATATACCACTGGGGAGGCTGCTGTATACTACCACTGGGGAGGCTGCTGTATACTACCATTGGGGGGCCTGTATACCACACTGCTGGGGGCTGTATACCTGTGCTGGAGTCCACCCTCGGCTTATACACGAGTCAATAGGTTTTCCCAGGTTTTGGGGGCAAAAGTAGGGGGGTCGGCTTATACACGGGTCGGCTTATACACGAGTATATACGGTATATTGCAGCATGCTTTGTGTGAGGCATTTTTAGGCGTTTTACATTATATGGATAAAAAAAACCACACTAGACAAGTGATAAAGCCAAGCATCGTCCTAGCAATGTGTGCCCCAGGTCTCCATGGTTTCACATGACGTTATTTCACATGAGACCTGCAGCCAATCAGCAGCTGTTTCATTATCCCTTCCTTCAAAACTGTGATCCAGAATAAATGAGAGCTGCTGCTGTTCCCTGATTTCCTCGGGATGTCAGTTTTATATGAGGAAAGAGTGAAGGTGCCACTGATTGGCTGCATGTCTCATGTGACATGGTCTGGGGGCACCGAAGGGGAATTTTGCACAGGGCGCAATTTAGCCTGAGGCCGGCCCTGTATACATGACACGACCAAGGTGTAAGGTTTTTCTTCAATGATCAGTGTTGTCTTAATTCTCTGGTTTTTTTTGAGCACCTAGACAGATTCGCTCTCCTCTAGTGACATGGTATTGTCACAGGGTGGTATAGGAAATCAGGAGGCAAGATAGTAAGATGGGCAATGTGAGCTGGGGAACTGGTCTGTCCCTTAGACTGGGGTCCCTGGCTAACCCTGATCCTGAAATTACCTCTAAAGGTGAGAGCATCCAGGCTGCCACCTTTGCCCTTTGTTCCTGATCAGCCCTAGGCTAAGAATCCCTACTTCCACTCACGGACCGGAAAAAAACAACATCTTGGCAATGGCAGAAACAGCAGAGATCAGCACAGCACATCTTTACTGAACAGGGTCCAAGTAGAAATGAACTGTACCTGCGACCCCCAGTGGAGGGAAGTGGAACTGCTTCAAGGCTGAGGGAGTGGAGATCTAAATGCAAGACTCACCCCTCATCCTCACCGACACCTGAATGCTATGACACACTCCTCTACCCACAGAGCCGCACACAGCATAGACTAGAGGAAAAAAACTCAGATGTAATTCACCAGCAACACTCATGGACTGCAAAGCAGTCAAAACTTGACAGGTATATGAGCAGCTACATGTCTGATTAAATAAATTGGACCTCCTGGAGGATAAGGCAATGGTTTGACCTTGGACACCTGACTAACCTCCCACAAACGATGCCAGCGCATATTACACTTTTGGCTGGTCTACAGCACATGCCAGAGCCCTAGGGGTCATTTCAAGGCGCAGCTGCAATGGGGAATTCTAGTTGATGTTTTCATGTTTCGTTGAGACTGTTGTTAAATACCTTTCAGAAACAGCATTCGTATTATAAATGTTTCTCTCTTCTCCAAGCTGCATGCATATCATTTATCTCCATGATGGTAACGTAGTCAGTTTGCTTAACATACCTGGAATCATTACATCTATATTAGGTCCCCCTCGCTATGAGACGTTAATTTTCCATAAATGGAGAACTTTTACTGAATCTACAGATGACGGTCGTAAATCACATAGGAGCCCACGGTGTTACTATCCACATCAGGTTTTCTAGATTATCTCTAGAGATATTGAGAACAAAAAAATAAAATTTAATCTAATATTGGCATCCACTAAAAAAAAAAAGGATAATTTTTGGACCGTTTCTACAATTTAAGTAGCAAATAATGTTGGTAACTGCAGTATTGTTAAATGGGCTGCGAAATTCATCTTTACGTATTTGTGACTTTTTGCTCTAAAGTGTCACAATCACAAATAACATTAAAGAAAGGACCATTTTTGACTTAGCTCAAAATTCATGAACCATGTGTACAATTTTGAAGAATGAGGCAAAAAATGGCAAAAAATACAAGAGCAAAGGAAGCGAGTCTTCAAAAGAGTAATACAAATGATAAATCAGAGACAAGGTGGTCTGAGTAGAATGGGTTTTTCTTCTGAGTTTCTCATAGTTTCCTATCTTCACAGGACACAGATATTACCTCAGAATTGAAAATTTGATAATAACTGATCATTACTGGAATACATAAAGACACAAATTTGTCTGATTAGATATATTAAAAAGTTGTTTTTTCATGTGTATGTGTACTGTTGATTTATTAAATAAAAATTAAAATAACGGTTACACTTTAAAGGAGTTTTTCTATGAAAAAGAAAATGCAGCAATTGACATATCTGCATCAACAAAATTATCACTACTATTAGAGGGTCAACAACAAAATGATTTAAAGGGACTATCTCAGGTCATTTTACAGTAATATTACCCTTGAATAAAAACATGTAAAATCATTGTTATACCCTTTGTGATTTCCTTGCTATAAGCATTTTCACACCCTCCAAGCAGCTGGTGCATTAGCCCACTTGATTACTGTCACAGCCGATTAGTCCTTCTGTGTAACTGTAATTTAAATATCCAAGCTGGTGTTCTGTCCCTCCCCTCAGTGCTCTGTGCTGAAGTCACTGAGAATCTGGGGAGGTGTTTAGTCCTGCACTGTGTGGTGTCTAAGAGATTTCTATTGTACGAATGTTGGTTTTCCTGCAAACATGTAATGTGTATATCTGCTGAGCAAATGATCAAATGTTCTTATAATCACATAGAAATATCTCAGACTGCACACACTACACACATGCCTCAGATACACAAAATGACAAGAAGAGGTCAAAGCTGCAGCTAAGTAAACACCTCCCCCCCTCCTTTCTCCTCTGTCTGCAATGAGTCACACAACAGACAGATCAGAGAGGAGGGCAGGGCAGTGCAGTGAGGCATGAATTATTCATTCCTTGGGGGTGAGCAACAGAGAACTCACTGTGATTGACAGAAGGAATGAATCTATTATTTTGAAGTCCACACAGGATAGGAGGGAAGCATAAATAATAGAAATACATGAATAGAGAGAGTTTAGAGAAAGGAATTAGAAAAGTATATCAATTACATATGGCTTTTTTACCTTAAAGGTTCCCTTTAAATATAACTTTTCTTATTACATCCTTCTATAAAATATGTCATCACAAAAGAGACGTAGGTGCTTCAACACATTAATTTACAAAAAGCTCACATGTCACATATAAAGATCACAGGCGCTAAGAACCAATAATATATGTCCAGGTAAGCCACAAAATATAAACAACACAGAAGAAAACACAACAAAAAACACAAAAGAAAAAATGAAAACGTGTAAGTTAACCAATCAGTTCAAAGCAGACTGTGGTTGCTTTTATAATAAAAAAAAAATAGAAAAAAATAAATCATATTTCTCTTACAACAGTGGTCATTTCTCCCACAAAGGTAGTGAGATGAGTATATATATATGAAAATGAGTATATATATATATGAATAAAATATAAATGGAATGGTCTCACCAAGGTCACAGAATTCTTAAACTTGTTGGGTTGGACAGTCCACATCCAATGTCCATCCCAACTAGTGTAAGGGTCAGTGTTAGTGAAGACAATAAGGATCACATTTGTAAGGATGATGATGAGATACCCTGGCTCTTGTGACCTTTGTGAGGCCATTCCCTTTATATTTTAATCATATATACTCATCCCACTACCTTTGTGAGAAAAATGACCGCTCTTATTGAAGAAATTTTTCTTGTTCTGCTTATTAATTTTTATAAAAGCGACCACTGTCCACTTTGAATTGAGGGTTTAATACACACATTTTAATTTTTTTCTATTGTATTTTTTGTTGTGTTTTCTTCTGTGTTGTTTGTATCTTGTGGCTTACCTGGACATATATTTCTGGCTCTTAGTACCTGTGATCTTTATATATGGTGCATTAGAATACAGGATAAAGTAGTTTCAGTTAACTTTTTGTAAATTAATGTGTTGGAGCCCCCATGTCTCTTTTTTGCCTATAAGTTTCACTATGATAAAAAATGTTATTAAAAAAAAAATATATATACAGTGCCTACAAGTAGTATTCAACCCCCTGCTGATTTAGGTGGTTTGATAAGATGCAAATAAGTTAAAGCCTTCAAACTGCAAACGAGAGTAGGACTTATTAACAGAAGCATAAATCTTACAAACCAAAAAGTTATGTTGCTCAGTTGAATTTTAATAAATTTTAAACATAAAAGTGTGGGTCAATTATTATTCAACCCCTAGGTTTAATATTTTGTGGAATAACCCTTGTTTGCAATTACAGCTAATAATCGTCTTTTATAAGACCTGATCAGGCCGGCACAGGTCTCTGGAGTTATCTTGGCCCACTCCTCCATGCAGATCTTCTCCAAGTTATCTAGGTTCTTTGGGTGTCTCACGTGGACTTTAATCTTGAGCTCCTTCCACAAGTTTTCAATTGGGTTAAGGTCAGGAGACTAGGCCACTCCATCACCTTGATTTTTTCCCTCTTGAACCAGGACTTGGTTTTCTTGGCTGTGTGCTTTGGGTCGTTGTCTTGTTGGAAGATGAAATTACGACCCATCTTAAGATCCTTGATAGAGGAGCGGAGATTCTTGGCCAAAATCTCCAGGTAGGCCGTGCCATCCATCTTCCCATGGATGCGGACCAGATGGCCAGGCCCCTTGGCTGAGAAACAGCCCCACAGCATGATGCTGCCACCACCATGCTTGACTGTAGGGATGGTATTCTTGGGGTCGTATGCAGTGCCATCCAGTCTCCAAACGTCACGTGTGTGGTTGGCACCAAAGATCTCGATCTTGGTCTCATCATACCATAGAACCTTGAACCAGTCTGTCTCAGAGTCCTCCAAGTGATCATGAGCAAACTGTAGACGAGCCTTGACATGACGCTTTGAAAGTAAAGGTACCTTACGGGCTCATCTGGAACGGAGACCATTGTGGTGGAGTACGTTACTTATGGTATTGACTGAAACCAATGTCCCCACTGCCATGAGATCTTCCCGGAGCTCCTTCCTTGTTGTCCTTGGGTTAGCCTTGACTCTTCGGACAAGCCTGGCCTCGGCACGGGAGGAAACTTTCAAAGGCTGTCCAGGCCATGGAAGGCTAACAGTAGTTCCATAAGCCTTCCACTTCCGGATGATGCTCCCAACAGTGGAGACAGGTAGGCCCAACTCCTTGGAAAGGGTTTTGTACCCCTTGCCAGCCTTGTGACCCTCCACGATCTTGTCACTGATGGCCTTGGAATGCTCTTTTGTCTTTCCCATGTTGACCATGTATCAGTGCTGTTCACAAGTTTGGGGAGGGTCTTAAATAGTCAGAAAAGGCTGGCAAAAGAGATAATTAATCCACACATGTGAAGCTCATTGTTCTTTGTGCCTGAACTACTTCTTAATTCTTTAGGGGGACCAAACAGAATGCTGGTGGTTTGAGGGGTTGAATAATAATTGACTCACACTTTTATCTTTAAAATTTATTAAAATTCAACTGAGCAACATAACTTTTTGGTTTGTAAGATTTATGCTTCTGTTAATAAATCCTACTCTCGTTTGCAGTTTGAAGGCTCTAACTTATTTGCATCTTATCAAACCATCTAAATCTGCAGGGGGTTGAATACTACTTGTAGGCACTGTATATACCGTATATACTCGAATATAATCTGACCCGAGTAAAAGCCGAGGCCCCTAATTTTACCCCCAGAAAATGGGGGAACCTGTTGACTTGATTATAAGCCTAGGGTGGGAATTGCAGCACCCCCACATCCTAGTATATAACCACTCAACACTGTAGATAGCCCCTCATAATGGTGTATATAGCCCTGTATATACACTGTATATAGTCGCTCATAATATAGTGCCCCCATGACTGGTATATGGCACCCCCATCACTGGTTTATAGCACCCCGATGACTGGTATATAGCACTGCATGACTGGTATATAGCCTCCCATCACTGGCATATAACCTCCCATCACTGGCATATATCTCCCCCATCACAGTATGCTCCCCCATCTCTGGTATGTAGCCCCCATCACAGTATATGCCCCTGTCACGAAGACTTAGTCAGGACCTGCAGCTCTCTGCTCTCCTAATTTATGGTGTCTACTGCAGCATGTGATGTGACAGGATGTATATATACCACCAGTTCCTGCTAGGAATGTATATATACCTTGCCAGACCTAGCCACGCATGGATAGACGTAGTTCCGTGGGGGGGGGGGGGGGGCGCTCCCCAGAAAGGTAGGATTCCCCACACAGCTGGTAGTGTCTTGCTATGTCGGGCCCCTGGGTGGAATCACCCAAAATTGGCTTCTCTGGTTTTATTAAAAGGGAGAGAACCCGTGCCCCCCCCTCGTAGGGTGATTCCTCCCCGGCGGGGAGGATCATCTGAGACCTCCTCTCTCACCATGCTTAATAAATCCTCATTCTTCATATCTGGGGATGGGGTGGGCTCACATCCATGATGTACACCTCATATTTAATGTCATTTAATTCTGAGAATATCGATACCACATATGACCCATGTATAAGGTTCAGAAAGCCAGAACTCCTTTCCCAGGTTCCTGAGTGTGGCATAGATGTACAAGACATATCAATGAATGCGCAAAACGGTGAATACTCTAAAAATATGAATTATGTGTACGTGGCATGAACGGGTCTCCTTAAATCTGACATTCACAAACTATAATTCAAGACAAAGGACTTTTTTTTTGGCGGGGACAGCTAGAAGCTCTAGCTCTGTCTCAGGTATTTACGACCCGTCGTAAAAGTTGGGGAGTGGGAGAGATAGAGAGAGAGTGGGGGTTGCATGTAGCATTGGATCTACAGAAACCCCTCAGGATAGACAAAGCCTTATGTGTAGGTTTTGGCTGATTGTCCAACCTCTTAAAATAATGAGCAATATTAATATATTCATGACAGCCCCCATCATTGGTATATAGCCCCTCATGACTGTTATATAGCCTCCATCACTGGTATATGGCCTCCATCACTGGTATATAGCTCCTCATTACCGTATATAGACGCCATCACAGTATATGCCCCTATCACTGATATATGGCCCCCACCACTGGCATATGGCCCTCATCATTATATATAGCCCCCATCACTGGTGTAGCACCCTCATCTCTGGTATATAGCCCCCATCACTGATATATGGCCCCATCGCTGGTACATAGCCCCCATCACTGGTATAGCTCCCCTATCGCTGGTATAGGGCCACCATCACTGCTATATGGGCCCCATGCAGGGATATGGCCCTCCATCGCTGGTATATGGGCCCCATGCAGGTATATGGGCCCCAATCACTGGTGTATGGGCCCCATGCAGGTAGATAGGTCCATCACTGCTATATGGGCCCCATGCTGGTATATGGGCCCCCATCATTGGTATAAGCGCTCACATATAAAATAACAACCGTTCTTACTCACCTTCCAACGATTCCCTGCACTGTCTGTCTGCTCAGTGTATCCTCCCTCTGGTCTTCCAGCTTCTAATCATGTGACACTGCGCAGCAGCGATGACGTCACTGAAGCGCCGGTTATATGATTACAAGCCGAGGACAGAAGCTGGAAGACCGGATGGAGGATACATGGAGCCGGCAGACAGTGCAGAGAATCTCGGAAGGTGATTAAGAACAGTTATTTTATTGTGACCGCCAGCATGGGGCCCATATAGCAGTGATGGGGGGGTGAGTATTTATAGTGAATGTAATATGCACCGCTTCCCCCGCCGCTGATGGACAGGAGGGATGTACTGCTAATGAGCAGGCCCACCGGCTAATGAGCAGGCCCACTGACCTCTCTGCTTCTACTGCAGCCTCCTGCAGTCCCCGGTCACCGCCCCCACTGACACATTACATTGACTTGAGTATAAACCGAGGGGGGTATTTTTCACTGTAGAGTGCAGAGTCATCGCTTCTGAGAAATCGCATATTACTGCACATTCTCTCTATCATGGACCCAGGTGAAGGACATGTGTGCACTCCTTTTCATCTGCCCAATACCCTCCAAGAATATTCCCCATCCCCTGGAATTCTGCGCCCCAACCTACACAATTATCCACCACATTCAAATCCTTCAGACAGAACTTGAAAACCTCATCTTTTCAGGAACGCTTACAGCCTGCAATGACCACGCTTCCGCCTCACCACCATCGGAGCTGCCACCTCACCACCAACAGAACTGTTACAACCCTCGACCTACCGTATCCTTTTCCATCCTGTAAATTGTACACCTGCAAGGGCAGGGTCCTATTCCCTCTGTACCAGTCTGTCATTGTTAATTTCTGTACTGTAATTTATATTTGTATTTTATATGTAAACCCTTTCCTATGTACAGCACCATGGAATTAATGGCACTATTTAAAAAAATAATAAAAAGAATATATACATGCCCAGCTATAGGATAGCCCTACTGGTGGACCGACTATATGGTTAGACTCACATTAGAGGTCCAGTGATTAGGCTACATAAGTATGCCTAACACAAAAATAGTTTATTTCTAGAAATCCCTATTTCAAAAAGAATATAATTTTTCCAAGAACTTTTAGATAGGATGATTTAGTTTTATCATGGTAAAACCCCTTTTAGGAGTTAAAAACAAAATCATGTTTTCAATGTTACTGTGAGGAATATTGAAGTCTTTTGTGAATTTTATGTACTACAAAGAATGAAAAAATAATAGAAAATGTCTGACTCAGATGGGGGCCATAAAGCCAGCAGACACACTTAGCATTCTTTCTGAAGAGCATTAACTTTCTGAGATCTCTTTTTTAAAGTATTAATGTGGAAGAGGAAAAATCTACGGGGTGGACATTATTTTTCTATTTCTTTGCAGGAAATAAGATAATTGTATGCATTGGGCTTATTTCCTTGTGTTCTCTTTTAAATTAGTTCACATTCAGAAATAATGTATTGCAGCCAGTGTGATCAGCTGTGCTCAGCAGGAGCCAAGGGTTGGCCACGGATTTCTGTTTGACAGTTGTCATCAGTAAGAGAGTGATGTTGTGCCTTATTAAATGTCTCTCCTCTGTAGGGAAAGAGGATCAACTGTACCGATCCCCAGTGCAATCTCTTCCCATCTAATTATTTCTAGTCATAATGCAAATCATTTTATAAGATTTTTAGAAAACGGTGTTACACCTAATGTTGCTACTGCTTTTCATTAAACAGATTACCGTAGAGCTTTTCTAATATGTGCTACAAAGACTGTAGGGAAAGGTGTATTCATCTGTTCATAATGGATATTCTAAAAGTTTGCTCTGTTTTTTTTTTTAAAGTAGGTAGGCCAAGTTCAATGCTTTTGTTTAACTAATCTTATGGAAATATTTTATATCATTTAGAATGAATTAGAATATAAATATTCCATGAAAGAAAACATTATAGGTTTGAAAAAAAAACTCTTACAAACACAACTTTAGCTGTTGTTTTTTTTTTTTTTTGCTCACCACTGGCCTAAAGATTTAAGTCCCCAGCCTCCGCTATTAGACTTAATCTTCGACATCTTCAATATATTTTGTTGTCTCTGATACCATGGCACCATCTTGTGACTAACTTCTGACTGTCCGAAAGTAAGAAGTTAGGCCCCTTTCACACTGTCGTTTTTAGAAAATGCGGCAGATCCAGCAGATTTACTGCATCTGCTGCCTAACGACCGCACTTGCGGCAAGCCCCATGCAGAGTCTATAGGGCTTGCGGTCGAGTGCAGCAAGTGCAGTTCTGTCAGTTGCGGCAGATGAGGCACTTGCAGCGGTGAAAAAAAAAAAGTGGCTGACCGCGTTTTTTTTTCGCGGCTGCAAGTGCCACATCTGCCGCAACCGGCAAAACCGCACTTGCCGCAAGCCCCATAGCTAATACATGGGGCTTGCTGCAAGTGTGCCGCAAGTGCGGCCGTTAGGTGGCAGATGCGGGAAATCTGCTGGACCTGCCGCATTTTCAAAAAAATGCCAGTGTGAAAGCACTCCATACAAGTCTATGAGAACCAGAACGAGCCCAGAATGAGGCTCTCAGACTTGCATTGAAAAGTGACCTCAGCATGCTGCATGAAACACTAGCACTGTGGGGAGGTCACATTTCGCCACAGACCAACAGGATCACGGATAGTAAAGGATGAAGGTAGCAGAAGGTGAGTATAACACTACAAATAGAGGACTTACATTTAAAGCACCACTACAGCTGTGCAGTAAAAAAAAAATGCTGTAGTGGTGTTCTAACCTCTTCCTGACCTTTGACCTACCGGTATGTCCTATTTTTCGTTGATTTCCCGACCTTGGACGTACCTGTACGTCCTGGCAATTCCAGTGGGCACAGGAGCTGTGCTCGCTGCGACCTCCGCCAGGTATTCGGCTTCCTGAAAGTCGAGCCGCGACTCTCACAGCCAGGGATGGTGTTGCTGGCTGTTTAACAACCTAAATACCACAAACAATATTGATCGCAGCACTTAGGGTATTGGTAGAGGGAGCGCTATTACATCGCGAGGATCAGATAGTCGCCGTGGTAGTAGAGATCATTAGGACGAGTTCATGGTCGCCAGAATACAGAAAGCTTCAGGAATCATGCCTGCAGTGTGAGCCCTGAGGATTCTGATAGTGCAGCTCTGTCAATGATCGAGCATTGCAATACACTGTAACTGTGATCAGAGCGGCAAAAGGTAATGTCCCATATAGGGACTAAGTAAATAAAAGTAAAAAAAAAAAGGTAAAATAAACAAATGTAAAAACACTTTAAAAAAGGCAGAAAATAAACAAAAAAATAGATGTATTTATGTTAAAGAAACACTACACATATTTGGTATCGCCATGTTCATAACAACCCGCTCTATAAAACTGTCACACTAATTAACACCTTCAGTGAACATCATAAAAAAATGTAAAACTTAGCAAATCTATGCAATTTTATCATACAGCTGACAAAAAAGTGTAATAAAGCACGTTCAAAAAGTCATACAAAAATAAAATGGTACCACTGAAAACGTCATCTTGTCCTGCAAAAACAAGCAAGTCGCCATACAGCTCCATCAGTGAAAAAATAAAAAAAAGCTATAGCTCTCAGAATACAGCAATGAAAAAACTATTTTTTCCTACAAAATTGTTTTTATGGTGTAAAAGCAGCAAAACATGAAAATATATAAATGTGGTATTGCTGTAATTATACTAACCCAGAGAATAAAGCTGTCTTGTTACTTTTACGACACAGTGGGCTTAAAAAGATTGCTTGACTTTCCGTTTCTTCTTGATTGTGCCTCACAAAAAGCGGAATAGAAAGGAATAAGAAAACATGGGGCCCAAAATGATACCAATAAAAATTCCAACTCATCTTGCAAAAAACAAGCCTTCACATGCCGACATGAGTCGGCAGAAAAATAAAAGTAAATTACAGCCTTCAAAATTCAATAATGAAAAAAAACTTTATTTAATAAAAAATGTTTTAATGTGATAGAAGCCAAACCTAAAAAACAGTATGAATCTGGTATCACTTTGTTTGTACTGTCCTGTGGAATACAGCCACTCTATCACTTATACTACAAGGTGAACAGCGTAAAAAATAAATAAAGCCAACCCTTCAACTGCTGATGATACATTTATTCTGATTTGAAAAGATCGCAGTAATGTTCGGCTCACATTTATCCTGCGCTCTATGCTGAGAGCTTACACCGGCGATTACGTTAAATGACTAAAAAGTGTGATTCAGACAAAATTCCCAGCAGAAAACTCACCGTGATGAGGAAGAAGGAGTCACTTTGATCTTACCTGTGGTCTGGAGATGTACATCTTTTTGCACACCTTTTCAGATGTGCACTAAAGTGTGGTCATCAACAGTTTTGTGCACCTTTGAAAAGATGGACACCACTGAACAGAGGCCAAACAGAGTCTAGAGTAACTCTGCTGCCTTATAGTGAATGGATCCATCGGGTGTTTAACCTTAATCATGTATATCATGTAGATGGAAAACCAGATGTAAGTGCTCAGCATAAAGTACAGGAAAAATGTGAACTGATCCAAAATGTTCTGTACCCAAATGTTCACCAAATAGCAACCAACTAAACTCATAAAAAGCCAATTGAGTAAAAAATGATCAGGGCACTGAGAGGTACCGACTGTCAAGTCCGGGATGACCTCCCGTTAAGGCAAATTCCCCTTCGGTGGTGCACAGCCAAAGCACCAGGTCAGTAAACAAAAATTTGAAGAAGAGGCGGCACTCACCGAAATATTCAAGATGGTCTTTTATTCCATGACATCAGGGACGGACAGGGTGCAGGGAGGTGGCCACAGGGGGCCAGCGGACAACGACGCCGTTTCGCAACAGTTGTTGTTCTACGGGTCCAGATATATGATAAACTCATAAAAACACAAGTCCCCACTCAGGTGCATTATTTGTTAGCGGAAATATAGTGGGCTTCCTCGTTCCTTGTAGCACAAGGGCTCCGTAAAAACGCTTTGGCTACCCCCTCAAAAAAGAAATCCATTGAAATCTGCGCTCCAAAATTCAAATGTCCCCCTCCCTACTGAGCATCACATTTTATCTAAACCACAGTTAACGTCCATATATGTGGAATTGTTGCAGTGAGGAAGCCCACTTAACAAGCTGGTTACAATATACGTGCACTATAAGAACTTATTTGCAATTTTTTGTTGTGCAACATTTACTGTGTTCGACACTATGGGTGTTTTC
The DNA here is from genome assembly GCA_033576535.1 of Allobates femoralis. Classification (NCBI taxonomy): domain Eukaryota; kingdom Metazoa; phylum Chordata; class Amphibia; order Anura; family Aromobatidae; genus Allobates; species Allobates femoralis. Next base: position 318,419,754 of record JARQOC010000004.1, read on the forward strand.
CAGATACTTTTATGGCACCTCAGGGACTCTACCAATGTGACACCCTCAAACCATTCCACCTAAATCTGAACTCCAGTGTGGTGCTCCTTCCCTTCTTCACTTTGCCTCAAAAGTAGTTTTCAACCATATGAGTATTGGCATACTCAGGAGAAATTGCAAAACAAATTGTCATTTCACAATTTCACAATCTACTGTTGCCCTAGTAAATTTGAAAACTTTGGGGTTAAAGCAACACTTCTGTGGTTAAAAATGTATTTTTTTATTTTCATGGCTCATGGTAAAATTTTGTGAAGCACATGAGATTTCAAGGTACTCAAACAACCAGATAAATTCCTTGAGAGGTCTAGTTTCCAAAATGGGGTCACTTATGGGAGAGCTCCATTGTTTAGGCACTTCAGGAGCTTTGTCAATCTGACATGGCACTAGCAAACCATTCCAACTAAATCTGAACTCCAATGTGCCGCCCTTCCCTTCTTAACTTTGCGCTGTGACTCAAAAGTAGTGTTTAACAACATATGGGATATTTGCAAACTCAGGAGAAATTGCCCAACAAATTTCATGGTGCATTTACTCCTGTTACCCCTGTGAAAATGAAAGATTTCTGGTAAAAGCAACATTTTTGTGGTAAAATTTTATTTTAATTTTTTTAATGGCTCAACATAATAAAATTCCATTTAGAAAGCCAAATAATGCTCTTTCCCTTTTGAGCCCTGCTGTGCGCACAAACAGTGGTTTTCCACCACATATGGGATATAAGCGTAATTAGGACAAATTGCCTAAAAAACTTTGAAAACTTTCAAAAAAATTTAGTCTAAAGAACATTTTTGTGGAAAAAATGCATTTTTTCATATTCACAGCTCAACGTTATAAAATTCAGTGAAGCACTTGGAGGTTTAAAATGCTCACCACATATCTTGATAAATTTCTTGAGGGGTCTAGTTTCTAAAATGGAGTACCCTATGGAGAGTTTCCACTGTTTAGGCACATCAGGGGCTCTTCAAAGGCAACATCAAGTCAGCTAAAGATTCTAGTCAATTTTCCATTCAAGAAGTCAAATGACCCTCCTTCCCTTCCGAGCCCTACCGTGCGCCTAAACATATCGATCATTGGTGTACTCAGACGAAATTGCACAACAAAAAAGTTATGGTGCAATTTCTTTCATTACTTTTTAATGATGCAGTATTTGAGGCTAAAGTAACATTTTTGTTGGAAAAAGTAAATTTTTTTCCTCCCACCTTGCTTTAGTTTCTGTGAAAGGTTAATAAACTTCTTGAAGGTGATTTTGAGTAGCTTGAGGGTTGCAGTTTTTGGAATGGTGTCACTTTTGGGTATTTTCTGTGATATAGTGCCCCTCAAAGTCACTTCAAATATGATGTGGTACATAAAAAAAAGTTTTTTAAAATTTTGTTGGAAAAATGAGAGATTGCTGAGAAACTTTCAAACATTCTAACTTCCATAATTAAAACAATAAAATTATTTAAAAATGATGCTGTCGTAAAGAAGGCATATGGGAAATTTTATTTCTAAGATATTTGAGTTATATAAACTCTCTGGTTTAAGGGTATAAAAAATAAAGGTTAATAGAGAAAAATGGATTCCAGATCAACAGTAATGTATTTGCTTTTTCTTTTATTTTTCAAAAAAACGGTGCATATAAAAGAAAAACTTACATGGCTGATATGACCCAGTTGACATGTTTTGACTGCATTAAATTTAATACAGTCGAAACATGTCGACTGGGTCATGTCGACCATGTAATTTTTTCTTTTGTATGCACCATCTTTAATGAAAAATAAAATAAAAATAAAATCCATCCCTGTTGAGCCGGATTCCAATTTTTCTATTAACGTTGATGCAAGGCCAAGACGCCGGTGTTTGAGCCCAAGGTGGATGAGCAAAGAGCAGTCGGGTGAGCTGGAACCCAGGGCCGGCATCACCACCCGGCCCACCCGGGCAAGTGCCGGGGCCCAGGACAGATGGGAGGGCCCACTTGCTGTCAGGCATGGTGTACTGCTGCCACTTACAGCAGACCTCTTATAGCCGCTATAAGAGCTGGAAAGACGGTGTTGGGATTTTCCCCTTCAAACAGGGGCAGTCTATGTGTGGAGGGATCTCACACAGCCAATGGGAGTTGCAGGGGGGCGGGACTTTCTATTATTCAGTCACTGCTTAGCTCATGCTGCTGCTGTATTACTGATAAGCAGATCAGTGAGCAGTGCTGGGGTGAGTGCGTCCTGATAAATGTCCCTCCAGATCAGGAGCAGCGGCATCCTCAGTCAGTCAGCTGGTGAGCCGTCACCCACACCAAGCTCACTGAGGAGGATGTCCGCTCCTAATACTGACCCTTGTCTAATTCTCAGCAGTAAATCTTGCTAAGCAGCAGCAGACTGTTGGTGTTTGTTCTGGTGGCCCCCTCCTCCGCCTATGCTGTGAAGCGCCTTAACAAGACATTGCAACTCCATTCTCAAGATTCCCAGAGAAGTTATTCGCTCCAAACTGCTCTGGAAAACTTGAGTATGGAGCCGGGGTGTCCTGTCAGGGGTCAGATTGGGCATAAATAGACCCATGCTCAGCACTAGATGGGGGAGGGCTCACCAGCACACACAGTGCACTGCACATATTAGAATTAATAGCTGATACTTTCACCTCCCATAGATGTCATTAAACACACACATACAGTGTATGTATCCATCTCTATCTAAATCTATCATCTATTAGCTACCCATCCATCAATCATCTACTCTACAGTTGTGGCCAAAAGTATTGACACCCCTGCAATTCTGTCAGATAATACTCAGTTTCTTCCTGAAAATGATTGCAATCACAAATTCTTTGGTATTATTATCTTCATTTAATTTATCTTAAACGAAAAAAACACAAAAGAGAATGAAGCAAAAAGCAAAACATTGATCATTTCACACAAAACTCCAAAAATGGGCCAGACAAAAGTTTTGGCACCCTCAGCCTAATACTTGGTTGCACAACCTTTAGCCAAAATAACTGCGATCAACTGCTTCCGGTAACCATCAATGACTTTCTTACAATGCTCTGCTGGAATTTTAGACCATTCTTCTTTGGCAAACTGCTCCAGGTCCCCATATTTGAAGGGTGCCTTCTCCAAACTGCCATTTTTAGATCTCTCCACAGGTGTTCTAAGGGATTCAGGTCTGGACTCATTGCTGGCCACCTTATAAGTTTCCAGTGCTTTCTCTCAAACCATTTTCTAGTGCTTTTTGAAGTGTGTTTTGGGTCATTGTCCTGCTGGAAGACCTCTGAGGGAGACCCAGCTTTCTCTCACAGTGGGCCCTACATTATGCTGTAAAATTTGTTGGTGGTCTTCAGACTTCATAATGCCATGCACACGGTCAAGCAGTCCAGTGCCAGAGGCAGCAAAGCAACCCCAAAACATCAGGGAACCTCCGCCATGTTTGACTGTAGGGACCGTGTTCTTTTCTTTGAATGCCTCTTTTTTTCTCCTGTAAACTCTATGCTGATGCCTTTGCCCAAAAAGCTCTACTTTTGTCTCATCTGACCAGAGAACATTCTTCCAAAACATTTTAGGCTTTCTCAGGTAAGTTTTGGCAAACTTCAGCCGGCTTTTTTATGTCTCAGGGTAAGAAGTGGGGTCTTCCTGGGTATCCTACCATACAGTCCCTTTTCATTCAGACGCTGACGGATAATGCGGGTTGACACTGTTGTAACCTCAGACTGCAGGGCAGCTTGAACTTGTTTGGATGTTAGTCGAGGTTCTTTATCCACCATCCGCACAATCTTGCGTTGAAGTCTCTCATCAATTTTTCTTTTCCGTCCACATCTAGGGAGGTTAGCCACAGTGCCATGGGCTTTAAACTTCTTGATGACACTGTGCACGGTAGACACGGGAACATTCAGGTCTTTGGAGATGGACTTGTAGCCTTGAGATTGCTCATGCTTCCTCACAATTTGGTTTCTCAAGTCCTCAGACAGTTCTTTGATCTTCTTTCTTTTCTCCATGCTCAATGTGGTACACACAAGGACACAGGACAGAGTTGAGTCAACTTTAATCCATGTCAACTGGCTGCAAGTGTGATTTAGTTATTGCCAACACCTGTGTTGGTGCCACAGGTAAGTTACAGGTGCTGTTAATTACACAAATTAGAGAAGCATCACATAATTTTTCTAACAGTGACAATACTTTTGTCCACCCCTTTTTTATGTTTGGTGTGGATTTATATCCAATTTGGCTTTAGGACATTTTTTTTTGTGTTTTTCCATTGATGACAAATTAAATGAAGATAATAATACCAAATAATTTGTGATTGCAATAATTTTCAGGCAGCAACTGAGTATTATCTGACAGAATTGCAGGGGTGTCAATACTTTTGTCCACAACTGTATCTATCTGTGTGCATATAACTATAGTACCACAAGCACAGCACAGTAGAGTATATATAGAAGTCTGCAAAATTTCAAACAGTTATAATAAATAATTGAGGCAGGTCTCCAGCATGAGATGGGTTAATTTGAGAAGAGCTGCATGGGGGAAATATAGGATCTTACACTTTTTCACCTAGACTTTGCAGCACTGCCTCAATTTTTTCTTATGTAGAAATATACCATAATTAGTCCTTATATTGCAAAGTACTCTGGAATATGTGTCCTTTCCCCTATGCTCTCTGAACTGAGCATCATTATATGTACACAATCAAGTTTATACAACTTCACCACTCGCATCGGCATCCTCACTAACGCCAGGTCACATATAATAAGAATTTGTATTTCTGTAGCACCAAACATATTCCGCAGCACCTTTCCAATTCAGAGGAAACAGGTGCAGGCAATATGAGACAATACAGAGTAGCCCACAGGTCGTTTTTCCTGCATTTTCTGCATGCGTTTTTGGTATGGTTTTATACAAATGTATGCTAATATGTCTCTGCATTTGGGCTTTCCAGCAAAACCAATGTGTTTCACAGAACTGCTGTCTCCACACACTGGTTTTGGAAGTCTGCTGAAAGTGTCAAATACCCCAGTTTTTGCTGCGTTGGGAAAGAATGAGCATGTCCAAAAATGCAGGAAAAACGTGCAAAAAAACACAGGTCAAGAAAGCAGCAAATCTGTCAAGGATTCTAGAGATATTTGATATTGAGATATTTGAAACCACTACAGGTTTTGCTGTGTTCTTGACCACAGCAAAAATGTCATGTGGGCACGTAGCCTAACAAAAGATTCACCACATATCAAGAGGAGTGAGGTCTTTGCTTACAAGCTACAATCTATGAGGAAATAGTGGAGGTGAAAAGGTGAATGGTAAAATGTGCCGTCATATATGGTCCGGCCATCAATATTATAAATAAATAGGGATTCACATAACGCTACATGAACCGGTCACCAGCCGGGATATGTACAAGTATAGATAAAGTGCTATTAAGTGCATGGGGGTGTAGTCAGATGACACAAGAGGCCAGATCTGGAAAAGGGCAAAATGGAAATAATTAAATTGATGAGGAGATAGGCCAATCTAAAGATGCGTGTTTAGGGCTCAAATAAAAGTGTGGATATTGTCAATTAATCAAATTGTTCTGGGAAATACATTCCAGAGAATTGGTGCAGCTCGTGAGAAGTCTTGGAGACCGGAGTGTTAGGTTCAGTTTATAGATGATGTCAGTCTTGGGTCATTAGCAGAATGGAGGTTGCGTGTAGGGCGATAGACAGAGATTAGGGAGGAGACAGTGTAGCACTGTGGAGAGGACAGGCAGGGGGTAGACAGATGAGGAGGAGATGTAGGGCAGTGAAGAACTGTGGAGAAGATGGGTAGGTGATAGAGATGAAGATGAGATGTGCAGAAACTGTTAAGGGCTTTGTGGTTCAGAGTGATAACATTATAGTGTATCCTGAAGGGAATGGTATGTGTTAAAGGGGCCCACTGTGACTCTTTCGCCCAGGACCTGCGAAAACTTGGAGCCGGCCCTGCTGGAACCTATTTTTATACATAAAAATAAAAGTTTGAAAATTGCAAAATTTCAAAATGTTTGCCAAATTTCTGATTTTTTCACAAATAAACACCAAAAATATCATCCTATATTTACCAATATCATGAGGTCCAATAAGTCACGAAAAAAATATTCCCAGAATCACTGGCATTCGTTGAAACATTTTGGAGTTATAAACTCAAAGTGACACTGGTCAGAATTGAAAAAACGGTCTGGGTCATGAAGGTGAAACCAGGCTGGGAGGTAAAGGGGTTATAGGAAATCTATCAGTAGGATCAACCCACCTAAGCCATCTATATGGCTAAGTAGGTCATAGGAAGCTTAGTAAAATGAAATTTGCAAACTGATGTCTTGTGTCTAGGAAATCCACGTTTTTCCTAAAATAATGGTCTAAATCTACAAATCTGCAGTCACTTTGTGTTTCACTCTCTGTGACTGCAGATATGTGAATCCTCACATCACACACATGGCACGCTATGAGGATTCTCTGTGAACGGCAGTCATGTGCTGCAAGAATACAATATGCTTATTGCCAACCAGAATCTGACTAGAAGTGCATGGTCTCACTTAAAGGGAACCTGTCACCTAGATTTAAGCCCCTACACTATCACTAGCTGTCCCTACACCTTCTTAGCTGCTCTCTATCTATCCCTCTGTGAGCTAAAGGGGCCGTATAAAACTGGAGAAAAATAACTTATAACTTACAGACGTCCCTGAGGCTGGGGACTGGAAAGGCGGCCCCAGGCTCCATTCTCCCCTCCTCGATCCGGCAGTGCACGCCCCGCTGGGCAGCATTATTCTTTATTCATCGCCGCTTCCTCTATTTGGAATCTCCCGCCCTCTGTACAGCTAGTATGCACCGGCCGCTACGTCACATCTGTCGAAGTGCATTATGTGCATTATGGGGCCGATCACGTGATAGGCCCCAGTTTATTATGGGCTTGATCACGTGATCAGCCCGGCTCCGCGCATGCGCAATGCGCTTATTGAAGCCGGGCCGATCACGTGATAAGGCCCATAATGCACTGGGGCCGATCATGTGATCGGCCCCATAATGCACCGCGCCGGATGTGACGTAGCGGCCGGTGAGAACTGCTCATCTTTATGTTCTTCAGGTACATACACAACAGCAAGTGACCCATTAAACAGTTTTTATCAAATCAATTCTCAGCCTATCTCTGCTCTCCACTAGGTGATTGATGGTTAGCGCTGCTGCGACATATCATTCACCTAATGAAAGTGCTCTGTCGTCCAGAGCACTTAAACTCATCTGCATATCACTTATATAGCAGATCCCTCTGCAATATAACATCATTTAATAAAGGTATGAATTCATTTTTGGATTATGCCTTATATAGATATGCAATAGGTTTGGAGGGGGGATGTTGAATGAGGTGACAGATTCCCTTTATATATATTAAATTGTCCAATATCATCCATTGGGGCACAGTCCAGGAGACCCCATACGTATTGGCTAGTTGGTTGATCATGCTGGAATCTGCAGGTTCAAACAACTTTCAATTAAACTAATGTGCCTTTTCAAACACCAACTTTCTGGAGCTATACACATCTGTAACAGTTAAAGGTCCTGGCAGGCCACACTGCCCATCTTTCTACTTTTAGAGATCAGTTAATGTACATGGACAACTTTATATGGATAGATACCTAAGGCTGGTTTCAAATTGCGTTTTAGTTTAATTCGATGTTGTCCGATGAAAATCAGACAGCATCGGATCTGAATCAGCCCCATGTTATCCAATGGGCATTGCATTGGATTTGGCAAAATTGCCATTCGATTTGCCTCCGATCCGATTCTGTCCGATTTTTTGCAGCAGCAAAAATCGTAGACTGCTGCGATTTTGGCTCCTGAAAAAAATTGGAGAGAATCGGATCGAAGGCAAATCGGATGGCAATTATGCCAAATCTGATCCGATCAGATGCCTTTAACATGGAGCCCTGTGGAGCAGGGTCCGAGGAAATATCTGATGTCTCCTCGGACCCGATTTTAGTGTACTGAGCATGCTCAGTACATGTTCAGTACTCAAACTATTGTGTGCTGCCTAATTTCACTGAAATATAACTAAAATCAAGTGTTTAAAATAAAAAATCTTTATTCTCACCTGCTAGCACTCCTCCAGGTGACTTCATCAGCTCCCACTCGGTAATCAGGACCTGGGATGATGTCACAACCCGATCAGCTGATCGGGTCACATGAGCAGTTACCGCGGTAACCGCTCATGTGACCCGATGACGCTTCTGACATCATCATAGGTCCTGTAAAACCGATCGAGAGCTCAATGGACATGCCGAAGGAGCGCTGGCAGGTGAGAATAAAGATTTTTTTATGTTGGAGTGACAGGAGGAGCGGGGAGAAGAGGAGAGGGGAGAACAGGGGGACAGCAGGGGACACCAGGGCAAAACAGTGGGACAGCAGGGGACAACAGGGGGACAGCGGGGGAATACAGGGGGACAGCAGGGGGAAAACAGGGGACAGCAGGGGGAAAATAGGGGGAGAGCAGGGGGAAAACAGGGGGACAGCAGGAGATGACAGGAGGCAGAGAGGAGGGGGAGCGAAGTGACAGGAGAGCAAACTGATCCTATTTGGCATCCGATTGCAGGGATCAGTTTTGATCCGATGCTGTCCTATTTCCATCGGACAGCATCGGATTTTACTAAAACGCAATGTGAAACCAGCCTAAGTGATCGCACCACTGCATCTGTACAAAGCCTGCGTTTTATATATCAAAGGGTCACACCAGTAATGCGTCTCTGAACAAAGGCTTTATTAAGTCACCGACTCCAGTTACTATTCCTTCCAGGGTATACAATGATCATTACATTTCTCTCACAAATACAGTATTTTCTTTTTCGCTCCAGTGACTCTACATACGTGGCAGCATTCTTCTGAACAAGTGCCTTTCAGTAAAACCAATGTAAATAAATAAAAGTGCCTCCTCAATGCCCAGATTTCCTGCTGTTTTGCTCCACTGGAGATGACTATATTATAAAGAATCTTAAAAAAAAATCGGATTATAGTGTAATTCAATGTATTGTCTGTGGTTTAAAGAAAACACGACACAGGCAGAACTAAACTAAGCAAACTAGACATATCCTTTCTCGTGTGAGTCAAACCAGACATTAAGTAAATGTATCACAAATCAAAAGCAAATAGCCTTTCGAGTAATATGGCCGGTGTCAGACAATAACCAGGGACATTGCTGCAGAAGAGAAATGTACGGTATATATCTTTCTAGAGCAATGTACAATGAAACAGATTCCAATGTCTCAACAAGAAGGCATGTCTTTACTGCAACAACGCTATTACGCCTTGGGTAAACATACTACGGTATATGCCTTAATCAGTTCAAGACCAGGCTATTTGCCTCTATTAATTACCTGGCACATTCTTGTAGATTTTTTATTTGTCAGTGCATCTAAAATCATTATTCTTAGATATTCAAATACAGTTAGGGCCAGAAATATTTGGACAGTGACACAAGTTTTGTTATTTTAGCTGTTTACAAAAACATGTTCAGAAATACAATTATATATATAATATGGGCTGAAAGTGCACACTCTCAGCTGCAATATGAGAGTTTCCACATCCAAATCGGAGAAAGGGTTTAGGAATCATAGCTCTGTAATGCATAGCCTCCTCTTTTTCAAGGGACCAAAAGTAATTGGACAATGGACTCTAAGGGCTGCAATTAACTCTGAAGGCGTCTCCCTCGTTAACCTGTAATCAATGAAGTAGTTAAAAGGTCAGGGGTGGATTCCAGGTGTGTGGTTTTGCATTTGAAAGCTGTTGCTGTGACCAGACAACATGCAGTCAAAGGAACTCTTAATTGAGGTGAAGCAGAACATCCTGAGGCTGAAAAAAAAGAAAAAATCCATCAGAGAGATAGCAGACATGCTTGGAGTAGCAAAATCAACAGTTGGGTACATTCTGAGAAAAAAGGAATTGACTGGTAAGCTTGGGAACTCTAAAAGGCCTGGGCGTGCACGGATGACAACAGTGGTGGATGATCGCCGCATACTTTATTTGGTGAAGAAGAACCCGTTCACAACATCAACTGAAGTCCAGAACACTCTCAGTGAAGTAGGTGTATCTGTCTCTAAGTCAACAGTAAAGAGAAGACTCCATGACAGTAAATACAAAGGGTTCACATCTAGATGCAAACTATTCATCAATTCCAAAAATAGACAGGCCAGAGTTAAATTTGCTGAAAAACACCTCAAGAAGCCAGCTCAGTTCTGGAAAAGTATTCTATGGACAGATGAGACAAAGATCAACCTGTACCAGAATGATGGGAAGAAAAAAGTTTGGAGAAGAAAGGGATCCAAGGCACACCACATCCTCTGTAAAACATGGTGGAGGCAACGTGATGGCATGGGCATGCATGGCTTTCAATGGCACTGGGTCACTTGTGTTTATTGATGACATAACAGCAGACAAGAGTAGCCGGATGAATTCTGAAGTGTACCGGGATATACTTTCAGCCCAGATTCAGCCAAATGCTGCAAAGTTGATTGGACGGCGCTTCATAGTACAGATGGACAATGACCCCAAGCATACAGCCAAAGCTACCAGGTGTTCATGAGTGCAAAAAAGTGGAACATTCTGCAATGGCCAAGTCAAACACCAGATCTTAACCCAATTGAGCATGCATTTCACTTGCTGAAATCCAGACTTAAGACGGAAAGACCCACAAACAAGCAAGACCTGAAGGCTGCGGCTGTAAAGGCCTGGCAAAGCATTAAGAAGGAGGAAACCCAGCGTTTGGTGATGTCCATGGGTTCCAGACTTAAGGCAGTGATTGCCTCCAAAGGATTCGCAACAAAATATTGAAAATAAAAATATTTTGTTTGGGTTATGTTTATTTGTCCAATTACTTTTGACCTCCTAAAATGTGGAGTGTTTGTAAAGAAATGTGTACAATTCCTACATTTTCTATCAGATATTTTTGTTCAACCCTTCAAATTAAACGTTACAATCTGCACTTGAATTCTGTTGTAGAGGTTTCATTTCAAATCCAATGTGGTGGCATGCAGAGCCCAACTCGCCAAAATTGTGTCACTGTCCAAATATTTCTGGCCCTAACTGTAGCTTTTGCCTTTTTTTCAAGATTTGTGGGGCTGACTTTTAATGTGATTTATATTTTTTTCTTCACATTTTTACTGTTATCAGTTGAAAATATAAACCAAAAAATGTGTTTTTTATATGTTTTTATTTTTTTCCAACAAAAAGAGACCACTAAAATATAGTTTATATGGTGTTGCCATTTCACGCCATTTCCATGGGTAGAGACATTAAATGGTTGCAGTGGTGATTAGTGCTTTCAACCATGAATGTGGAGTCGGAGTCAGTGCCCATTTTGGGTGGAGTCAGAGACTGAGTCGGATTTAGGGAAATTAAGGAGTTGGAGTCGGATATACGGCTTACTGGCTTCACAGCCATAGTTGTGGAGTCAGAGTTGTGGAGGCGGTGTCCATTTTAGGGGAGTTTGAGTCAGAGTCAGATTCAGGGAAACTGAAGAGTCAAAGATGGAGTCAGATGTTTGGCTTACCGATTCCAAAACCCAGGGACTGGAGCAGCCACAAGGCAGCGCCTAAGCCAGAGAGGGGGAATATTATTTGATCGTAATATATTATACTTGCACTATTCATTTGGTGTTTTTTGTGAAAGTCGACAGCCCTTTTGCAGAGGAACGTTTACCAGGTCTAAACTGGATAGTTTATGCTCTTAAATTATTCCCGCTGCTCCTGACCATTCTTATTATTGGTATTTTTTTAATTCAGCCAAATGGTTTCAAAGTTATGAATTTTTCTGATTGAGGGGCGTAACTTTGGCCTGCTCTGAATTAAAGGGAACCTGTCACCATGCAAATGAATTCTAATCTGCAGGCACCATGTTATAGAGAAGGAGGAGTACAGCACATTGATATAAAGTTTTGTGAAAGAAGATTCAGTATAATCTGTGTTTTCATCATTTAAACTTCTGCTCTTTCTGGGATTTTGGGCCCAGGGGGCGGTGCTATCAGTGACTGACAGATGTCTTTATATAAGTGTGCATACAAATATAGCTGTCAGTCATAGGACCACCCACTCGACCCAAAATCCCAGAAAGAGCAGAAGTTTAAATGATGAAAACACAGATTATATTGCATCTTCTTTCACAAAACTATGTATCAATGTGCTCTAGTCCTCCTGCTTTATAACATGGTGTCTGCAGATTAAAATGCATTTTCAGGGTGACAAGTTCCCATTAATACACTGTAAGCAACACCCAGTTGGAAATACCATAAAAACAGACTCCAATAAAAATACTTATGAGAAAAAAAAAAAATTGTGGAGCAACAGGAGAATGAATAAAAACAAAAATCGTATCACTTTTAACCTGGTGATGGGTTCTGTTTAAGCAATGAAGCTCTTTGCCTGGCCAAGATAAAAAGGTTTTATACTCTGATCTTTGGTAACAATATCTGAAACTACCAAATATTTGTCATGGATGTAAAATATTATTCCATATAAATAAAGTATCTCAGAACTAGTATACTTCTGTAATGCGACAAATGTACAAAATTATCTATAATATTATCCTACTATATAATCGTCTAATTCTGTCTGTCTGTCTCTCTGTAACAAAAATCCCGCGTCGCTGATTGGTCGGGCCCGGCTGGGCGTGACCAATCAGCGACGCGGGGATTTCCATTACAGAGAAACAGACAGAATTAGCCGCAGATGGCCCCGCCCAATACTCCCTGGCAGCTTGGCAGCGGAAAAATTCGGAGCTGTGGAGCAGGGCCGATGTCAGCACCCGGCGTACCAGGGCAAATGCCGGGCCCCAGGCATGTCTGAGGGGCTCACTGTCACCCACCCGCATTGCGCCGGTATTATAATGTTACCGTCGTCGCAGTGAGGCACGGTATAGTGCTCTCATTCATTCCTGGGGCCGGCCACCAGCCCCCGCTCTGCCCCCGCTTCCAGGCCGCCACTTCCACTTCGTGGAACGCATGGAAGAGGAGCCCCATTCACTTCCTCTTCTTTTGCATTCCATACTGTGGAACGCATAGAAGAAGAAGAGGAGTCACTACTGAGAGGCTGAGACGGGATGGCGCATGTGAGGATGCAGCGGCAGCAATGGTGAGTCAGTGGCTCCACAATGAAGCTGAAGATGACATGTATTTGCTACAGAGGGGCATTACGTTGGGGGATATTATGAATGGGGGCAGAGCAGTGGTGGGTGTATTATGAGTGGGGGCAGTGTTTGGGGGTATATTATGAGTGGGGGCAGCCTGGAGGAGAGAGGGGGAGCAGGGGGGCAAGAGGGGGACTAGAGCCTGGAGGAAAGGGGGGGGCAGGAGGGGGACTGGAGCCTGGATGAGAGAGGAGGAGCAGGGGGACAGGAGGGGGACTGGAGCCACTCCATCTTACTGTTCACCCTCAACTGCTCCCGCTCACCTCTCAATGCCTCACTCACCCCCAGTGCCCCCGTTCACACACCCCGCATCGTGATCTCACCACCTACCCGATGCGATAGCATCGAGCTCCCATCTACTATATAATCATCTAATTTTGATTGTCTGTCTCTCCGTAATGCAAGTCACGCACCCGGCCGGGCGCAACCAGTCAGCAACCGGCGGAGTCTGGCTGTGATTTGGCGCGGGATTTGAATCACGCACGCCACCGCTACCATCAGGAGATCAGTGGCGCTAGCCGCTGATCTCCCGATGGTAGTCGCGGGTCATCTCCTGTCGCACGGAGGTCAGTGGCGATGCAGCTGGGAGATGACCGGGCCCCCACTCTGAGATCGCTGATTGTGGCGATCAGTATGGCACAGTCACACTTGGCGATGCTCCAGCGACCCTGACAACGATACGACCTGTAGGTATGGCTGGAGCGTTGCCAAGTGTGACGGTACCTTACTGATCACTGGTGAGGTGTCACACGTGCAGATATATTGAACAAAGCCATGTCGCTGATTGGTTGTGGCCGGGACCAATCAGCGATATTAGCACCGAGTTTAAACCTCACTCACAGCACGAGCAATAACATTTAATGATAATGTATATATTTTACCCGGAAAATCCTGTGTATTCATTGCATTATTCTTAAATCTTCATAAATAAATGACATACATATTCTAGAATACCCGATGCATTAAGGTGGGTTTACATGCTTCAATCGCGTTCCGATATCGCAGTTCAATGGCGCGGGAGCGCGCATTTAGTGCACGTTTCTCCCGCATCGCATTGAATGTTTACACGCTGCGATATCGGAATACAACGTCCGTGCGATGTCTACGCCTCCCAACCCAGGATCGCATACTTAACATGAGAGTGAATGGGTGACGTTTGAAATCGCATCGTAGTTGTGCGTTTACACAGCACGATCCAACTTCAATCTTCCTTCAATATCGGGGCATTGAATAGCACGCTCATTCAATCCCCGATATCGCATTGACATCGTTCCTGCATCGTATTGGACGTTCACACCATACAACGCAGGAACGATTTCGGCTCCGACGATTGAACCATGTGACTTTTGATTGAAATCGTACTACGATATCGCAACGTGTAAACCCGCCATTAGAATCGGGCCACCATCTAGTTATTATATAATTACTAAACAATATTCTCATTGCTCAATGATTAGCTTGCAGACTCACAGCCACCACACTTTTGTATGTTCACCATTGTACTGCTTATATACAATACAGATATAATGAGGCCGACTTTGATTATACATTGCATCAATTATTTTGGAATGATCCTGAGTTATATAGCCTTTAACATAGTCGACAGTTATATTAAGAATTTTGGTAGTTATCACTGGAAACAGTCAAGAGGCAGTTTTACATGAAACTGCTACTGGATAAACAGTACCCTGCAAAATGGTTTTCCAACATTCAAGTATTGTACGTGTATATATTCTTCAAATGGTAAATTTGCAAAAAGAAAGAAAGCTTTAATGATATGCAAAAAATGAAAAAATGAGAACAACATTCAAAAGACCTCATAATATTAAGTAGAAAGGATGAGAAAAATGCATAGAAATACACGCACTTATACACCTTGGCATGCGATCAGTGACTTTAGGAATGTTGTACCACACTGAAGGCTCTTGCACATCATCATCAAGATTCAAATCACCAAGATCCACTTATGGCAGCTACCTTTGAAACTGTTAAGCAATTATACACGAAATCCCAGAAGTGATCGATAGGAGACAAGTTCAGAGAAACTGCAGGCGGGTGAAGCATGTTTAGGCCACGTACAGTTGTGGCCAAAAGTATTGACACCCCTGCAATTCTGTCAGATAATACTCAGTTTCTTCCTGAAAATGATTGCAATCACAAATTCTTTGTTATTATTATCTTCATTTAATTTGTCTTCAATTAAAAAACACAAAAAGAATTATCCTACAGCCAAATTGGATATAATTCCACACCAAACATAAAAAAGGGGGTGGACAAAAGTAATTGGCACTGTTAGAAAAATAATGTGATGCTTCTCTAATTTGTGAATTAACAGCATCTGTAACTTACCTGTGGCACCTAAATCACACTTGCAGCCAGTTGACATGGATTAAAGTTGATTCAACCTCTGTCCTGTGTCCTTGTGTGTGCCACATTGAGCATGGAGAAAAGAAAGAAGACCAAAGAACTGTCTGAGGACTTGAGAAACCAAATTGTGAGGAAGCATGAGCAATCTCAAGGCTACAAGTCTATCTCCAAAGACCTGAATGTTCCTGTGTCTACCGTGGGCAGTGTCATCAAGAAGTTTAAAGCCCATGGCACTGTGGCTAACCTCCCTAAATGTGGACGGAAAAGTAAAAATTGACGAGAGATTTCAACACAAGATTGTGCGGATGGTGGATAAAGAACCTTGACTAACATCCAAACAAGTTCAAGCTGCGCTGCAGTCCGAGGGTACAGCAGTGTCAACCCGTACTATCCGTCGGTGTCTGAATGAAAAGGGACTGTATGGTAGGATACCCAGGAAGACCCCACTTCTTACCCCGAAACATAAAAAAGCCAGGCTGGAGTTTGCCAAAACTTACCTGAGAAAGCCTAAAACGTTTTGGAAGAATGTTCTCTGGTCAGATGAGACAAAAGTAGAGCTTTTTGGGCAAAGGCATTAACATAGAGTTTACAAGAGAAAAAAAGAGGCATTCAAAGAAAAGAACACGGTCTCTACAGTCAAACATGGCGGAGGTTCCCTGATGTTTTGGGGTTGCTTTGCTGCTTCTGGCACTGGACTGCTTGACCGTGTGTATGGCATTATGATGTCTGAAGTCTATCAACAAATTTGGCAGCATAATTTAGGGCCCAGTGATCTAGCCATTCCTCCAGTGTCTCAGGAGCCATTTTTCCTAGCATTCACGGCCTAAATATGCTACCATGGTCTGCAGCTTCTCCAAAGTTGTCACTTATAAAACACATCTTGGGCATCATTGGTCAGCAATTACAAAGGAAGCTGCCAGCAGCAGCTCTTGAAGATATGCATGCTCAAGTGCACTAAGCTTGGCAGAAAATTCCACAGACAATTATTAATAACATCAGTGATAGCAGCCAAGGTGCTCATGTTTATTTCTGCAAATGGTGCTCATACTTAATGCAAAATAAAGACATTTTGAACATTTTATTTCTATTGTTTCATCATTTGCATATAATTAAACATGGTATATACCCTATTTGGACAACCCCTTATTATACTATACTCCCTACCATAAAATACAATGAACACTCTCTTCCCACATTGGTACCATAATAGCGGTATTAGTACTGGGTCTCTAGCGATTTGTGTGACAAAGCTATGACACATGATCCCTACAGCCAGTCAGTGACTGGTAATGGGCTTCAGTTCTCGCACTTTCTTCAGACATCCAAGCTTCATCCGATGGAAGTGAGAGTCAGGCCCAACAGCACCTGCTGATCCATATACCATGTGAGAACTGCATTAAATTTCACACAAGTTCTGGGAGACCCAGAGTGAATCTATCAGGAGAGATTTGTTATTTTATTATTTCCAAAGCATCCCAACTTTTCCTTGCAGGTGTTTCAAATTCAAATGATGAAGAGTGTAGATTGAGACTATATATATGTATGTATATTATATACCGTATATATATAAATATTATATATATATATATATATATATATATATATATATTTGTGTCAGCAATAGGGAGAATTCAACATATGACCACGATTGGGGTTTAATATATCGTACTTACCAAAAGAAAATTACGGTACATCAAAAAGGGAGGATTTTCTTACACTTTTTGTTCTGAGACTGTGTATCAGTTTCAGCAAGTAATTTGTTTTGCTTTCGCACCTGTCCAGCGTCCATAACAAAACAGAAAAGAGCTGGAATCAGTTTTCGAGTGTTTAACACCAGTTTTCTGGCACAAACACTGTGAGGTATCTGTGACTATGTAATTGAAATTACTTTGGATTGCTGTCTATACCCTTACTTTACATGTACACAGTGGAGTGAAAAAGTGTTTGCCCCTTCCTGGTTTCTTATTCTTTTGCAAGTTTGTCACACTTAAATGTTTCAGATCATCAAACAAATTTAAATATTAGACAAAGATAACACAAATAAACACCAAATGTAATTTATAAATGAAGGTCTTTATTATTAAGAGAAGAAATCCAAACCTACAGGGCCTTGTGTGAAAATCTGATTGCCCCCTCACCTCTTAAAACAAAGTAACTGCGGTCTCTCACATCTTTGTGAAGCGGAGTTCAATTTCCCTAGTCACAACCAAGACTGATTAATGCCACACTTGTTCTTAACGAAGAAATCACTTAAATAGGAAGGGAAGTAGACCAAAAGATCCTGAAAAGCTAGCCATCATGTCGTGATCCAAAGGAATTCAGCAACAAATGAGAAGCAAAGTAATTGAGATCTAACAGTTTGAAAAATGTTAAGAAGCCATTTCTAAAGCTTTGGTACTTCAGCAAACCACAGTGAGAGCTAATATCCACAAATGGCGAAAGCATGGAACATTGGTGATATTTATATGGCATCACCACAAATTCTCATCAGCAAGAATTTCAAAACAGAATACTGTCTCAATATGTCCTGTTTAAGTTCTTTTGAAGGACCACCAAGAAATGGGTAACATTGAGAACCATGGACATAGTGGTTGGCAGTGGTGTACCGCCAATGGCAGCAGACCAAGCAACCGCTTTAGGTCCAGTGAGTCAAGGGAGCCCAGTGCCAATGGTGGACACTGGGCTCCCCTCCCTCACCTACCATTGCACTTGCAACTGTATCAGCATCATAGATGCCGATACAGGGGCGTGGCCTAGCCGACGATGTAAGCAGTCGCAGCCGAGAGCTCTCCGGCCTGCGACCCTGCTTGTAGGCTGTGATCGCCGCACGGCTGGGCTCTATTTCTGATGGAGCCGGTCACTGGAAGATCCCTGGATCCTGGGGGTGCTGTTGGAGTTGTGGGAGCCGCAGCGATGATGCGCAGAAGGCAGGACGCTGGCACCGGGGATGCCTGCAGGGCCCAAGATGGCGCAAAGGCCATGGAGGAGGCGGAGAAGGAGAATGCTGCCTGTGCACTGAGGATGGCGGCGGCAGCCCGCCTGGAAAGGTTTGCATGGGTGGAGGAGCAGTCGGTGCCTGGGCAGGGGGAGATGGAGGCAGTGGCTGAAGATATAGAGGAAGAGCAGGAAAAGGCCAGGGATGATCTGCTGGAGGTGGCTGGCAATGAAAAGGAAGGCCTTCAGAAGGGAGTGGGGGATGGAAATGCAGGGGTTCACAATGTCTCTAATATAAAGGAAGCCACTCTTATGGACATATTTGCTGCAGTAAACTTCTGCAAGGAAACTTTGACTACACTTACTCAGCAGGCCCAAGGCATTCAAGCTGAGATAGTGAATATGAAAACCGCCATGCACAAGGCAGATGTCACAACAGGTGAGGTGGAGGAGAGGGTTAGTACTGCAGAGGATGACATTGTTAAGCTGCAGAAGTCTCAAAAACAATATGCTAAGCAATTGTTAGAGGTGATCGCCAAAAACGATGATTTGGAAAACTGCTCGCGGCGGAACAATATTAAAATAGTAGACGTGCCAGAAAAAGCAGAAGGTTCTACCTCCACTGAATTTATTTAGAACAGGTTACTTCAAAAAATTAGAGCGGATGTCCTCTCTAAAATATTTGTGGTTGAAACAGCCCACAGAGTGTCGATGAGACTCATGCCCCCTGGCTCAGCTGCCCGTGCTATCCTTGTGAAAACTCTGAACTATCGTGACAGGGATGTCATTTTAATAAAAGCCAGGAATGCTAAGGACATGACAATTGATGGACAAAGTATCTCCATTTACTGTGATTATTCTCTAGCAGTACAGAAACTTAGAATGTGATTCGGCGAAGTGAAGCGGAGACTGAGAGATCTTGTTATTACATACTCTGTGTTATATCCAGCCAAGCTGAGGGTAGTTGCTTTGGAGAAAGTACATTTCTTCCAGACTCCAGAAGTTGCTGATCGGTTGGAACGTAATAACAAAAGACTGCGTAACCAGGGAGCAGGTTGAGAACATTCGGATCTGAAAGTGTTGCTGAATTGGATATCTGTTTCCCATTTGATTTTTCCTTTTTTAAGAGGAGGAATGGAAGGGTTTTTTTCAAAAGTTTTCCTGTTGGTAACAAAATTTTTAATAGTTGGACTGCTATCGGTGGAGGACATCGGATGGGCCGTGTTGCTGCGGTGGGTTGCTATAGCCAATTAAGAGGATATCCCTGAGGAAGGCGCCAGGTGGAGCGCTGAAACATGTTGGAGAATAAAGACAAAGCTTGAAATAACTTCCTGCATCCCAGGTGATTTCTTTGGTACCGGTGGCGCGGACTGTCACACACCTTTTCCCAGCCTCCTGAGAATTAAGAGGATTGTATTTGAGTTAATTGTTCACTAAAGGCGGCAGGGCGAGGAGGGAATCAAATTTGTTATAGGAGGGTTTGCTAAGGGCGAAAGACCGTTAAGGTAGGAATAAGGGACTGGGTCTAGCAATTCTACCCACTCTCGTATAGGGAGAAAATAATTTTTGGAGGGGTTGAAGGAGGAGAAGAGAAGGGGTGGGGGGTGGGGGGTGAGTTGTGGAGGGTGTGGAGGGGTGGGTGGGTAAAGGGGGGAGGGTGTGGACTGCGTGGATTGAAGTTTTTGGGGAAAAGATGTTTGTCAATAAATGTTTAAATATATTATGGCTAGACAAATCAAAGTAATAAGTTGGAATATTAGGGGTCTTGCGGATAGGAGCAAGAGAGCGGCGGTATTGCGACACATTTTATCCTTCAAGCCATCAATTCTGTTTCTCTTGGAAACACATATGGCCAGGGAGAAGATTGGAATATTGGCTAGGGCCTGGATTAGGCATTCATACCATGCTACTTATTCTAATTATGCAAGGGGGGTTTCAGTCCTAGTCCATGCTTCGGTTCCATATGAAAAAGTTGATGTATGTCTGGATAAAGATGGGCAGTATGTGTTTATAGTGTGTCGAGTGTTTGGTAGCGGTATATTTTCCACCACCATATTCAAATGTAAAATTGCACGAGATCCTAGAACTTGCCAGATACAGGGTGGGGATACCACTGCTAATTATGGGTGATGTGAATAATATTATGAACTGGGACCTTGACAGAGAAGGAAGGGGTCAGAAGAATATGGGAGGAGAGGCTGAGATGTCATTTGCAAAACATATTAGGGATATAGGATTGGTAGATTTATGGAAAGTGAGGAATGCAAATGTGATGTGTTACTCGTGCTTCTTGGTATCAAATAATTCAATGTCAAGGATAGATATGGCATTTGGTAATGGACATCTAGACGCTTTGGTCAGAAAGTTAGAGTATCTGCCTAGGGTAGCATCGGATCATAAACCAATATAGGTGGTAATTCAATTCGGGATGGGATGTATGGGACATAAAGGGTAGTGGAATATTCACCTGACCTGGTTGAAGTCGATGGATATGGATAAAATTAGTAAGGAGGTGGAGTTGTTTTTCGGGAGAATGAAGGTAGTACGTCTATGGGAACGGTCTGAGAGGCCATGAAGGCTTTCCTTAGGGGTCTGCTTACAAGAGATATTTCCAGGTGTAAATCTGACTCCAGGAGGGAGGAGCATCAGGCGATAGAAGCACTGAGGATAGCAGAAAGGGAGGCAGTGAGTCGGCCTACCCCAGAGACTCAAGGGCATTTGAAGGAGGCTCAGGCAGTAATGGACAGAATCCATCTGAAGAATGCAAAGAAGAGGCAGGAGTTTCAGAGGGTGTCATTTTTTTGAAGATGGTGAAAAGGTGGGACATCTGTTGTCAGTGGTGGCAGCCGCTCAGAGGGAGTCATCTTATGTGTATGGATTATATGACAAAACAGAGAGATTGGTAGAAGAAACAGCAGATATTCTTAAAATATTTAAGGGATTCTATGGGAACTTATACAATTTCAGGCTCTTGGCTTCCAGGGAGGAGATTATACGGTATTTAGAGGGGGCGAATATAAAGCAAATTAGTGTGGAGGATAGAGATAAGCTGGGGCAGCCATTAACGGTAGAAGAACTGGAAGAAGCATTGGCTATTATGGCTAAAAATAAGACGCCGGAGGCAGATAGTTTGCCAGCAGAAGTATAAAAGCAGCTAAGGATGTTTTGTAACCTAGGCCTTAGAGGAGGGTCGGATGCCAGAGTCCATGAGGAGGCTACGATTGTGGTTTTGCTTAAGGAAGATAAGGATAATCGGAGAGCTGAGTCCTATAGGCCCATTTCATTGCTGTCAGTAGATGCTAAGATGTTGGCAAAAGTCATGGCGCGTAGGCTGACGGGAGTAATTACTCATGTGATTCACCCGGACCAGTCTGGGTTTATGCTGAACAAGTCTACAGCTATAAATCTGAGATTCAAAACTAGAAAAGGGAGAGAGAAGCGCAATAGGGTCTTATCATTGATAAAAAGGTGGACTAAATTTAATTAGTCACTCACCTGGAGGGGTTGTGTAGCGCACAACCAGCGTCAGGACAAAAGGTAATAGCTGCTGCAAGGATCCACACCACAACAGTCAACATAGTTCAAAATTGCAGAGGGTGGACGGTGTATACGGACCTGCGCTGCATAGAACAGAAAGATCAGGCGGTGTTCATCATTATAGTGTTTATTTCCGACACGTTTCGGAGTTAGGGAATGGTAGTGTTACAAATAAGGCTGATGGATCATATATATAGTTACATATAATTAACACCATTAATACATCACAGGAAGGGGAGGGAATGTATGACATCATTCAACCTAAGGTCTGCCTCTATTCGTCTCATGAGGGAGAAAAAAAATGTTTATTTGGAATTGGATCATAACACTAAAAACATGTACAGTATATAAAAAAAATAATAAAACAATTAATGGTGAATAGTACAAACAACTACATTTATTAAGAACAATACACTCAGCTTTTTTTTAAATAAATTAAAAAGTACTTAAACAATTTTTTTGCTAAAAAAGAATTCATTCAAGATTCAAACTCATTCCAACATGACATCTAATCATCATACTTCTTGTCTTTAGTATTAATAATTAATTAGTATTACCCTTCTTTGAGATCCAACAGTAGTTCCAGTTATGCATTTGATATCAAATCCACTAGTGGCTGAGGGTGAAAGACAAGAAGTATGATGATTAGATGCCATGTTGGAATGAGTTCGAATCTTGAATGAATTCTTTTTTAGCAAAAAAAATTGTTTAAGTACTTTTTAATTTATTTAAAAAAAGCTGAGTACCGTATATACTCGCGTATAAGCCGAGTTTTTCAGCCCAAAAATTGGGCTGAAAAGTACCCCCTCGGCTTATACGCGAGTATAATACACAGGCCGCTCTCCTGCCACCATCAGTATACATGCGCCCCCCCTATCAGTATCCAGGGCCCCCCCTTGCAGCCCAAACCTGTAAAGCAAGATCATTATACTTACACCTGTGGCCGCCGCCGTCCCCGCTCTGCACCACGCTCCTCCATCTTCTTCCGGCTTCCTCCGATGGACGCAGGCAATGACGTCATTGTCTGCGCAAGAGGAGGAAGACGGAAGAAGATGGAGGAGCGTGGTGCAGAGCGGGGACGGCGGCGGCCACAGGTGTAAGTATAATGATTTTACTTTACAGGTTTGGGCTGCAAGGGGGGCCCTGGATACTGATAGGGGGGGCGAATGTATACTGATGGTGGCGGGCGGGCGGCCTGTATACCTCTGGGGCTGCTGCTATATATACCACTGGGGCTGCTGCTATATATACCACTGGGGCTGCTGCTGTATATACCTCTGGGGCTGCTGCTATATATACCACTGGGGCTGCTGCTATATATACCACTGGGGCTGTTTCTATATATACCACTGGGGCTGCTGCTATATATACCACTGGGGCTGCAGCTATATATACCTCTGGGGCTGCTGCTATATATACCACTGGGGCTGCTGCTATATATACCACTGGGGCTGCTGCTATATATACCACTGGGGCTGCTGCTATATATACCATTGGGGCTGCTGCTGTATATACCATTGGGGCTTCTGCTGTATATACCATTGGGGCTGCTGCTGTATATACCATTGGGGCTGCTGCTGTATATACCATTGGGGCTGCTGTATATACCATTGGGGCTGCTGCTGTATATACCATTGGGGCTGCTGCTGTATATGCCATTGGGGCTGCTGCTGTATATACCATTGGGGCTGCTGCTGTATATACCACTGGGGCTGCTGCTGTATATACCACTGGGGCTGCTGCTGTAACACTGCTGGGGCCTGTATATACCACTGGGGAGGCCTGTATACCACACTGCTGGGGGCTGTATACCTGTGCTGAGGTCCACCCTCGGCTTATACACGAGTCAATAGGTTTTCCCAGGTTTTGGGGGCAAAAGTAGGGGGGTCGGCTTATACACGGGTCGGCTTATACACGAGTATATACGGTATATTGTTCTTAATAAATTTAGTTGTTTGTACTGTGTATGAATGTTGTTAATTATATGTGGCTATATATATGATCCATCAGCCTTATTTGTAACACTAGCATTCTCTGAGGAAGGAGATGGGACTAACTCCGAAACGCGTCGGAAATAAACACTATAATGATGAACATCGCCTGATCTTTCTGGTCTATGCAGCGCAGGTCCGTATACACCATCCACCCTCTGCAATTTTGAACTACATAAATCTGAGATTGTTATATTTGAACATTCAATTGCCTGCAGATAATGCAGGATGCAGGGCGATGGTGTCTTTGGACGCACATAAAGCGTTTGACAGCATGGAATGGGACTATCCATGGTTGGTATTAGAGAAAATGGGCTTTGGACAGATATTTATCTCCTGGGTAAAGTTGCTGTATTCTTCCTCGATAGCCCGCATAAGGGTGAATGGAGAAAGGTTGGATAGGTTTGTTCTTACCAGGGGAACCTGGCAGGGATGCCCCCTTTCTCCACTGTTGTTTGCCCTAGCGATAGAGCCACTTGCAGCACATACTAGGCGAGCTGCAGAAGTGAAAGGTTTCAAATTTGGCCCGGTGGAGGAAAAAATAGCACTTTATGCAGATAACATTCTCCTATTCTTGCAGGATCCCATGGAGTCCCTAGGACAAGCAGTAGATATAGTTGAGAGGTTTGGGAATATGTCAGGCTTAGGCCCCGTTCACAAGCTGCGTATTTGATGCATATTTTTACACGCGCTGTTTCCCCAAAAGTGCATCTGAGTCTGCGATTCCCAGCAAAGTGAATGGACATTCACTTTTGCCATTCAGACGTTACGTAAAAAGAATGAACATGTCAATTCTTTGCATTTTTTTACGCGTGTTTCTTCCATAGGCCCCTTTATAAAGAGCTGGAAATACGCATTTGTCTGCCATTCAGACAATGCGTATTTCAAGTTGTTTTACGCACATTTATTTACGCACGCTTTTCCCCAAGAAAACGCACACGTAAAAATATGCAACAAAATACACGACGTGTGAACGCAGCCTTAAAGCGAACCTGTCACCCCCCCTGGACATCAAAAGCTATAATAGCCACCTTCTGCAGCACTAAGGCTGCATTCAGGGAAGGTGGCTATAAGCTCTTGATGCCCTTTATACTATTAAATATGCACTTATATAAAGCCTTACTCTTAAGAAGACCTAAGACCGGGAGGCGGGGTTTCGCGCTCCTCCGACCCGCCTCCGCTTGTCAGTCATGGTCCTCGCCTGCTGCTGCCTCCCGTCATGAACGCGCGCCTCCGTTCTCGTCTATGGCGCCGCGCATGCGCTGTGCGCCGGGTGTCCAGGAAATCGTCGGGCTGCGCAATCAATTACAGAAATTGCTGGACATGTACATATATGGTATATACAAGTACAAAATGCTGACACTGGTTAGTAAAGTGCGCAGTGCATCACAAGTACATAGATCATATACAAAGGGAGAACCAGGTTATATAGCATTAGACTATACATTACACATATTGTGTCCAGCAAAAAACAATTACAAGTAAGTGCAAGGATAATGGAAAGGATCGATCCTAAAGGTTGTTTACAACATACCTATATAAAAACCATAAAGGGAGAGCAGAGCTCAAGAAATAGCGTGGTCCTGTTTAGAGAGGCCCCTATATATGTTTCGCCAGCATGGTAGCACAACTTCCTCAGGGAGAAGTTTGGGGAGGTAGATGACACCAAACTACAGCTGCAGCGATGCTTTTATAGCACCAGGGAAGCCAGGTACGGTGTTTGGCACTTCCGGGTTCCGCTGACGTCACGCGCATGCGCAGAATCACTGCTCAACATCCGGGAGCGGGCCGCAGTCCGGGCATGTCTCAACCCACCACCTGGTGATGGGACGCCTCCCCATGTTACCAGGCGGAAGGGGAGGAGCCAGGGCCCAGCACAACCCTCGAAGGAGCCGTGATATCTATGCAGCGTTCCAGGTCGCCTTGGTAACCAGTGAGTATACACAGAGCGGCGGATCAAGGAGATAAGCCACAAAATAACATAATTAATACATAGACTGTGATGAATGCCTAATTAATCCATTAGGATTCAGTCCTCCTTTGGAAATGGCTAAAATTTCATTATCTCCATAATAGATGCTGTCTCCATTGTTGCATAGTCATATTAGGCGATCCTTGGGCAGGGGACTTCAGCAAAGGGCCAAGCATCATAAGAAGTGCTTTAGTGATGTGTAAGTGTAAAAATCCTGAAAAACAAGGACCAGAAAAAATAAGAAAAAGTACAGACAGAAAGGAAGAAATCTGAGGTGGTAAGACAAACAATACACTACAAATATGGACTAAAGGAGACATTCTCATTGAGACCATTGGGAGTTAGGGTTCCCAACAACGTGATCCATCTTGTTTCCATGCGAGCCAGCAATTTTTTCTGATCTCCACCACGGTTGCCACAACGTACCATATCTATCCCTCTGACCCTCAGGGAGTCCCGGGTTGCACCCATGGAATTTAAGAAAATGCTTTGGAAGTGTTTTCAAAACTGTAGGATCTTCTGCGGTTCCCGCAGCAATGATATCTCGAACGTGCTCACGTACCCTCACCCTCAATTCTCGCGACGTTAGTCCCACGTAGACTAGAGAGCACGCACATTGGGCAAAATATACCACATGAGTTGATGTACATGAAATTCTGTGCCTGATCTCATATCTACGTGAGCCGTCAGCGGAATGAAAGTGAGTAGCACGCTCGACATTGGTGCAAGAAACGCAGTTCCCACAAGGGTAACAACCCAAAATAGGACCCCGAGAGCCAAAGGGATTTGGAATGTATGGCACATAATGGCTACTTACCAGAATATCACTCAGACTCCTGGCACGTCAGGGTGTCATAAGGGGTCTTGCTGGCAGGCATTTTTTCAAGATAGGATCAGTCATGAGGACATCCCAATGTCTCTGGAGAATGCTCCTCATGGTGTTCCATTCGTGATTATAAGTGCTGACATAGCGAAGTGTTGGTTCGATTTCGGTCATGTTAGGTGAAGGTCTAAGGAGACGGTCCCTTGGTGTATGCCTAGCCCTCCGGTAGCCCCGCTTTATGCACCTGTTAGAATAACCCCGATCCAGAAATCTTTGCTTAAGGTCCACAGACTGACGCTCGAATCCCTCGTTGGTAGAACAGATACATCTCATCCTCAAGAACTGGCCGGTGGGGACAGCGCGTATGGTGGAGGGGTCATGACTCGACGATGCATGTAATAAGGAGTTCACAGTGGTAGGCTTCCGATGGACGTCTGTCTGTATCAGACCAGAGCAATCCACTTCCATTGAGATGTCCAGGAAGTCTATCCTCCTCGAACTCGACTTATAAGTTAATCTGATGTTATAATCGTTCAAGTTTAACCCGCTCATGAATTCGTCCAGCTGCTCCACTGAGCCTTGCCAAATAAACAGGACGTCGTCTATGTAGCACATCCAGCACTGCACCTGGGCGTAGGCCGCCGCGCCTCCGCCGCCAAA
The DNA here is from genome assembly GCA_033576535.1 of Allobates femoralis. Taxonomy (NCBI): domain Eukaryota; kingdom Metazoa; phylum Chordata; class Amphibia; order Anura; family Aromobatidae; genus Allobates; species Allobates femoralis. The sequence goes on from JARQOC010000004.1 coordinate 318,447,208, forward strand.
AATCTCCCTCTCCCAATAACTGAGGAAGAGGTTGGCGTACGAAGGCGCGCAGGCCGCGCCCATGGCAGTGCCGCGCTCCTGTAAATAGACGACGTCCTTGAATACAAATACATTATGGGTCAAAATATCGGGACGTGTAACCCCACCATTAGGGTTCTGTTTCAAGTGCAGAGAGCATCATGAAGACCAAGGAACACACCAGGCAGGTCCAAGATACTGTTGTGGGGACGTTTAAAGCCGGATTTGGATACAAAAAGATTTCCCAAGTTTTAAATATCCAAAGGAGCACTATGCAAGTGATCATATTGAAACGGAAGGAGTATCAGACCACGGCAAATCTACCAAGGCCCTGCCGTCCCTCTAAACTTTCATCTCAAACAAGGAGAAGACTGATCAGAGATGCAGCCAAAAGGCTCATGATCACTCTGGATGAACTGCAGAGGTATACAGCTGAGGTGGGAGAGTCTGTCCATAGGACAACAATCAGTCGTACACTGCACAAATCTGGCCTTTATGGAAGAGTGGTAAGAAGAAAGCCATTTCTCAAAGATATCCATAAAAAGTATTGCTTGAAGTTTGCCACAAGCCACCTGGGAGACACACCAAACATGTGGAATAAGGTGCTCTGGTCAGATGAAACCAAAATCAAACTTTTTGGCCACAATGAAAATGATTGGCGTCAAAGCAACACAGCTCATCACCCTCAAAACACCATCCCCACTGTTAAACATTGTGGTGGCAGCATCATGGTTTGGGCCTGCTACAGCAGGGACAGAGAAAATGGTTAAAATTGATGGGAAGATGGACGCAGCCAAATACAGGACCATTCTAGAAGAAAACCTGTCGGAGTCTGCAAAAAACCTAAGACTGGGATGGAGATTTATCTTCCAACAAGACAATGATCCCAAACATAAAGCAAAATCTACAATGGAATGGTTCAAAAATAAACATGTCCATGTGTTAGAATGGCCAAGTCAAAGTCCAGACCTGAATCCAATCGAGAATCTGTGGAAAGAGCTGAAAACTGCTGTTCACAAACGCTCTCCATCCAACCTCACTGACCTCGAGCTGTTTTGCAAAGAAGAATGGGAAATAATTTCAGTCTCTCAATGTGCAAAACTGATAGAGACATACCCCAAGCGACTTGCAGCTGTATTTGCAGCAAAAAGTGGCGCTACAAAGTATTAACTCAAGGGGGCCGAATAATATTGCACGCCCCACTTTTCAGTTTTTTTATTTGTTAAAAAAGTTTAAAATATCCAATAAATTTCGTTCCACTTCACGATTGTGTCCCACATGTTGTTGATTCTTCACAAAAAAATTAGAATTTATATCTTTATCTTTGAAGCCTTCAATGTGGCAAAAGGTTGAAAAGTTCAAGGAGGCCAAATAATTTCACATGGCACTGTACTTTCTTGTTGCGACACCCTATTCGGGTAAGAGTCAAATGGGAATAAGAACTGGGGGTGATGGATGACGAAGTATGGGAATCTATATTGGAATATGGTCCGATATTGTCTTTGAGTGAGCCGAGTAGGTTGTCGCAGCTATATCTTATCCATAGAGTATACAGATCCCCGGAATTTTTGTATAAAATTGGGTGAGAAGCACATACGAGTGTCCGAGATGTATGCATGAGAATGCGGGAGTGTTGCATATGATGTGGGAATGTCCGAGGTTACAGGCTTTTTGGATGGTGACGCTGTCTCTAATTGAAAGACGGTATGAATGTGTGGTACCTAGAAAATCAATAGTATGTGTGTTGGGGTATGTGGAAGAAATTGGGGTGACAAATTCTCAAAAGATTGCGGTGGCCAGATAACTGTTCACGGCCAGGAAACTGATTGCTAGAAGTCGGATCAGGGCTGAGCCGCCCTCTTGGGTAGAATACTTGCAACAAGTAGACTATATAATACGTATAGAAGAAAATTGTTATCGGAGGAGGAATGCTATGAAACTGGTCAAAAAAATGTGGGAGTTATGGCGGAGGTTGACGTAAAATGGATAATGTGAAAGAAGATGGTACTTATATAATTAGTTCAAATATACTTTCTTGATTTATTGCTTTTTGCTCCTTTCTTAGGGGCCTTTCACACTTGCATTTTTTTCCTGATTTGGAAGATGCTATTATTGCTGTTAAATATTTAAAGAAAAGTAGATACAAACAATGCTGTCTATGGGGGAGGGGGAGGGTTTGCTGCATTGCTTCTTCTTTGGGGAATTATAAATGCCCAGAATGTATGTTACAGGGTATAAGATGTAATGTATCAAAACCCCTTTTTTTGTTTAATAAAAATGTATCTGATTTAAAAAAAAATAGATGCCGACACAATTGCAAGCAATATGAAAAAGGGAGTGATTTGCTGTCCGCTCCCTCTTCCATCAGTCTCCCACTCAGTCTGCGCTTTGACGTCTCAGCACAGTGGGGTGCGATTATGTCACTAATGCGCACCTGCTATGCTGACATGTACTGGAGCTGCGAATGCTCACATGAAGACCAGCACAGAGGTGTGACCCAGGAGTGTTTTTTTTTTCAGTGAGTATACTGGTGGAGACCTATGGGGTGTGCATTACACAATATGAAGGAATAAGGGTCTGCAGGACTATGGGGGGGGGGCTACCTTTCAATACATGGGGGATTATGGGAGTGTATTATAATATATGGAGGACTACAGGGGAGCATTACACTATATGGAGGACTATGGGGGTGTATTATACTGTATGAAGGACTATGGGGTGCGTATACGATATGGAGGACTATGGGGGTGCATTTTACTATACAGAAGATGATATGGGGCCCATTATACTATTGGGAGGACTATGAGGGAGCATTATACTATATGGAAGGCAATATGGAGCCTACTATACTATACGGTGGACTATAGGGGGGAGCATTATATTATATGGCGGCCTAAGAGTGTTGCATTATACTGTATGTGGGACCCATTACTATATGGAGGACTAAGAGAAGCATTATAATATATAGGGGACTTTGTGGGGCCCATTATACTATATGGAAGGTTATGTTGGGCATTATAATATTTGAACGGCTTTGTGAAGGCCACCATACTATGTGGAAAGCATTATAATATTTGGAGGGCTGTGAGGGAGACTTTATAGAAGAGGGCCATTATACTATATGAAAGCAATTTTACAGTGTGAACGTTTGTGTGGGACCCATCATACTGTGCAGAGGGCTGTGCGGGGGCCATTATTCTATTTGGAGTGATAGTAGGATCCATCATACTGTATGTAGGCCCATTATACTGCATGAAGGGCTGTCGGGAGGTCACACTTGGGGATCATACTGTGTTGGGGTCACCATACTTTTACAGGGTAGATGGAGGGGGAACAGTAGGGTCATCATAAATGTGCTGTGTGGAGGGTAATGTGGGGAAATTCACTGTGAGGATATATAGTGTTTGTGGGGCACTTTGGTTGGAAGTATACTTTATGGGCACAATGAAAGGGGAATCTAGGGGCTTCAATAAGCAGAAAATTACTGTGTAACGGCTGCAAAGTTGTGAGATATGTTCTTATGTGATGCAGTTGAATACTTTTTTTTGAAGCAGGGGCAAAAAAATTGCTTCAAAGAAGAAAAGTTAGGTTTTTTTTCAGATGAAACAGATAATAGAGTCATGTTTTCAAAGCAGCTCCTAAGTTGTAGAATAAGCAAGCCCCGATTTGCCGTTGAGCTTAAAGGGGTGATTATTAGCCACTGATTGGCAGCTTTCTGCCTATGCACAGTGAATACAAAGCTAAGAATCAGCCTCAACAAGGCGTATATAGCCAACAATCCTATTTAACAACATACAGTGGTACTCTGGGTGTATCATTATAGTTAATGACCCCGTTAGCACATATAACTGAATTCTGTTTTGAGGGTGTTCAGACGTAAGTGCTTAAGGCTGCTTTCACACTGGCTTGTATTAAAATCCATGTCCATTCATTTAGAAATCTGTTATGGCCTCCCTTGTTATCCTACGAGCATGGATTGGTCCTAAAGTTGCCATCGGTGTGTCTCCATTTTGCCACTGAATTGTTGGTGTCCGCAATTTTCATGTACCCAGAAACGGAATCTATTCTGCTTTTGGGCTTCCTCGAAAATCGCGGACAACAAAAGGACCGAAACGGATCCGTATGTCAGTATGAAATTAACATGGATCTCTATGTAGGACAGATCCGTACGATCTGTTTTGCTGTACTGAGCATGCTCAGAAGCAAGGTACAGCTACTCCCACCCCTATCTCTAGTGACTGATGATGGATCTGTTAAAAAAATGTATCCGTTGGCATCCTATTGCACAGTCCGTCAATGACTATACATTAATATCATGGAAACATACGGATCTGAAAATAGCCAGTGGGAAAGCAGCTTTAGGAGAAACTGAATATAGGGGGAAAAGTAATGTGATCATAGTCTTAGTTGGAACAATTTATTAACATAACCATATTTTCTCCTCCAGTATCTTATATACACTGTCCTAATGGGAAGTTTTATAGCCATGATTATATATATGTTTTGACATATTTCTTAGTTTTGGTTCATTGACCTTAAGAATATAATTTTCTACACAAGAAAAAGGAGCGCCTTGTCATAAATATTATCTCAATAATCTACACTATACAAGCCCAGTTGCAAACAATGAATGAACTTCAAATGACTTAAGTTAACAGGTTATGATTCATGAACTTTGTATCTTATGCACATTGAGAAGCGCACTAAATCTTCCAGCAGAGTAAAAGTACTCCTTTTTTTTCATGTATAAATAATATTTTGAGTAGAGAAGGAGTATATTATTTGTGGTACCGTAAATTTAGTTAAAAGGATTGTCCAGGCATGCAGTATTGATGACGTACATGACTGGTCACTACAGCGGATCAGTGAGGACCAAACACCCAGCATCCCTACTGTTATTATTATTATTTATTTATATAGCGCCATTAGGTTACAAGAGACATCAAATGGTGAATATAATATTGATTTATTAGTCAATGTGTTTCAGAGCTCTCTGAAACTCCCTGAAACATGGCAATATGATATTGATTTGTCCTGATGAAGGGGCCAGGGAGCACTGAAATGGGTTGACTAATAAATCAATATTATATTCACCCTTTGATGTCTTGTGGAATACAGCAGCACAGTTTTTAACCCTTCATCCTCCCTACACTATATGCATTTCACTTTATGTATTGAATTACTGAAATAGAATATCATCAAAAAGTTAATTTAATTCACTGAGATGCACCTGTAAATAATTAAATGACAGAAATTCTCTGGATGAAAATATAATATTAATTTCTCAAGACCCCCTTACTCCAACAAAATTCAGAAAAATGCATTAACATCTCAACTACGTTACTGAATCTCGTTTTTGAAAAGTATCCTTGATACAAAAAGTTTACTCATGTTATTCTACATGTGGAATTTTCTCTACTTGAAAAAGTACTACAAGAAGAAGAAACAGAGATTCATAACCATACAAATGTCAGGAAACTAACCCTGATGTGTCCTTAGAACTCTCTGATTTCTCAAACTCCTCTGCAAAATTAATAGACGTGGACAACGCCATACCTTCAGGTTACGACTCATCTCTAGGTCATAGCTTCAACTATAAAATCTCAAAGCGTTCTAATGACAAAAATTGAATTCCCACTTTTTTCTGCAACATTTTTCTGCTACTAATCAACCCGCAGCAAAAAGATTCATAATGAAAATATGTGAGGCCTTTTCAAGACACTACAACACCTAGCCCTGCAGTACGTTTACTAATAACCAGTATGAAACAAATATTCAAGACAAATCCAAGATTCAAGTCACATATGGACTCAAATTTTTCCAGTCTAAAAAGCGAAGTTTTTTTCAGACACTTGTAGTTGATCTTTAAAGTAGTATTTAGGCTGATAGTGATGAATTTGACCCAGATATAGAAGAAAAGGAAAAAGAAGAAAACGGTAATTCAATAACAGAAATAATAATAAAAAACCTATTTGAAAAAAAAAATGTCTACTTTTCCAGCAAAATACATCACAAATTCCTATAATGGCTTTAGAAAGAAGATGGGAATGCAGGTGTGTCACGGTCCGCGCTGCTCCAGGCTCAAAAAACTCACCAAAGAGTCAAACTTTCCTTAAGCAGATTTCCAAGCTTTAGGAAGCTTGGAAATCTGCTTAAAGAAAGTTTGACTCTTTGGTGAGTTTTTTGAGCCTGGAGCAGCGCGGACCGTGACACACCTGCATTCCCATCTTCTTTTTGGATTTCACCTCTGGTTAGTGGTCGGTGGAGGTCCTGCAGCAGCTCTTGATTGCTTCACGCTTTCAAACCAGTTGTGGGGATCACAACTGCATCAGGTGAGTGGTTTCATAATACCACCCTGCTTCACAGTGTCACTAGTGATAGGGCACTATTGCGCCTCTTGTCCCCCACCCCTTTTATATTTTCTATAATGGCTGTTTGCTCACGGTCAGGAATCGCAGCGTTTTGGACGCAGCGTCTTATCACTGCATCCAAAACGCTGCTTCATACAGTATAAGCATAGTGGATGGGATTGTAAAAAATCCCATCCTCGCTATGCTTAACCTGCCCACAGCGTGTTTGGAGCTGCGGTGCGGGTTGCCGGCAGTCCGCTCCTCCACAGCATGTGTATTTCATGCTGCGGAGTCGGAAGCGGCTGCCATTAGGTGACTGCAGGGAGAAACCGCCCTGCACCCGCCACACATGGTGAGTACAGGGCGGCTGCGGTCTCCCTGCGGCCATCCGCGGCTTCACACAGGTCCGGAGGAGCTGCGTCCAACACGCAGCTCCTCCGGACCGTGAGCACACAGCCTTAGACATCTCAAAAGCAATTACTCAACTAAAAGAAATAATGTGGTGTTTGCACACAACAAACGTGGGAAAAACGTCAAAAACCACTCGCATTTATAAAGGAAGATACAGTAATTCTTCTTTGACCCAAAACATTGCCAACCTGGAAGATCGATCCGGAGAAAAGTTGCATCCTCTAGTTTCAGATGATAATTGAATTTCTGAACAAGGACACTGTCATCGAAGCAAATAGGACTAATAAACCACTACATTTATTTGGAAAATCCCTACAGACTTATTGTTAGGTTTCGCTCCTCACATATCAGAAACAGATTATTCGCCTTCACTAAAGACTCCCAGAAATTACCAGAACCATCAATTCTTACATTTCGTGTGCTGAGGATTTCACCTTTTCTGAATAGGAAAAATCTGCACTAAAAATGTACAGAACATGAGGCAAAAATGCACATATCCTGCACCAAATACCGTACCAAATGTGTGCCCTACCTTAAGAGTATGCTTTTCTCTGAAATACCGCAGTGTTTCAGTGTCAAACATACCAAAAGAAGTCATGCAGCAATTGTACGATACATGCTACCTTACCCTCGACCACTTTTATCAGATGTCACATTCCTTTTAAACATCTAGGTGCTCTTCGTATGCAAAACTGATAGCATATGTACAGCACACTGAATAATGCAAGTCAATGTGGTAGTTCATATGAACGTTTTTATACATGAAACGATGGTGTGCATGTAAAAAAAAAAAATCACAGCCTGTGCTACTATGATCCATATGCTGGATAAGCCCATTAGAAGTCAAAGGGTGTATAAAAATGGCTCACACATGGGTTACCATCCATATGTCAAGTATTTTTCATCAAAATGATAAATATAAACACGGGAAATTATATTTAATTGTTTATTACGTTTTTATTAAATTGCTCATATAGAAAAACTTGTACCATATGGATGGACAAAACAGATATACGGATAGTACCGTATATACTCGTGTATAAGCCGAGTTTTTCAGCCCACAAATTGGGCTGAAAAGTCCCCCCCTCGGCTTATACACGGGTCTATACGGTAATGCTGTGGGGGGGGCTGTGACCGGGGGCTGGAGGAGGCAGGAGGCGGCCGCGGTGACCGCATGCGGTCACGTGGGGCCGCCTCATTAGTGCAATGAATATGCACGGCATCCCCCCGTCCATCAGCGGCGGGGGGATGCCGTGCATATTGCACTGCACAGCCCCCTCCTTAATATGGGTCCCCCGGTAGTAATAAACAGCCCCCCTCCTTATCACGTCCCCCCCAGGCTGCGGCAGCTGTGAAAATAACAAACACTTTATACATCACCTTCCGACGCAGCTTCTCCGCTCCTCCGGTCCTCTGCCCTCCGCTCGCCGGCTTCTTCTTCCTTGTTGTGCCGGTGTCATGTGACCGGGCGCAGGAGATGACGTCATTTCCTGCGCGCGGTCACAGAAGTCGGCACATCAAGGAAGAAGAAGCCGGCGAGCGGAGGGCAGAGGACCGGAGGAGCGGAGAAGCTGCGTCGGAAGGTGATGTATAAAGTGTTTGTTATTTTCACAGCTGCCGCAGCCTGGGGAGGACGTGATAAGGAGGGGGGGCTGTTTATTAATACTGGGGCTGCTGGATACTACACTGGGGCTGTATACTACCACTGGGGCTGCAATACCACCGGGGCTGCTGTATACAGGGGCTGTATACTACCACTGGGGCTGCTGTATATAGGGGCTGCAATACCACTGGGGCTGCTGTATACAGGGGCTGTATACTACCACTGGGGCTGCAATACCACTGGGGCTGCTGTATATAGGGGCTGCAATACCACTGGGGCTGCAATACCACTGGGGCTGCTGTATATAGGGGCTGCAATACCACTGGGGCTGCAATACCACTGGGGCTGCAATACCACCGGGGCTGCTGTATACAGGGGCTGTATACTACCACTGGGGCTGCAATACCACTGGGGCTGCTGTATATAGGGGCTGCAATACCACTGGGGCTGCTGTATACAGGGGCTGTATACTACCACTGCGGCTGCAATACCACTGGGGCTGCTGTATATAGGGGCTGCAATACCACTGGGGCTGCAATACCACTGGGGCTGCTGTATATAGGGGCTGCAATACCACTGGGGCTGCAATACCACTGGGGCTGCTGTATATAGGGGCTGCAATACCACTGGGGCTGCTGTATATAGGGGCTGCAATACCACTGGGGCTGCAATACCACTGGGGCTGCTGTATATAGGGGCTGCTGTATACACCACTGGGGCTGCAATACCACTGGGGCTGCAATACCACTGGGGCTGCAATACCACTGGGGCTGCTGTATATAGGGGCTGCTGTATACACCACTGGGGCTGCAATACCACTGGGGCTGCTGTATATAGGGGCTGCAATACCACTGGGGCTGCAATACCACTGGGGCTGCTGTATATAGGGGCTGCTGTATACACCACTGGGGCTGCAATACCACTGGGGCTGCTGTATATAGGGGCTGCAGTACCACTGGGGCTGCAATACCACTGGGGCTGCTGTATACAGGGGCTGTATACTACCACTGGGGCTGCAATACCACTGGGGCTGCTGTATATAGGGGCTGCAATACCACTGGGGCTGCTGTATACAGGGGCTGTATACTACCACTGGGGCTGCAATACCACTGGGGCTGCTGTATATAGGGGCTGCAATACCACTGGGGCTGCAATACCACTGGGGCTGCTGTATATAGGGGCTGCAATACCACTGGGGCTGCAATACCACTGGGGCTGCTGTATATAGGGGCTGCAATACCACTGGGGCTGCAATACCACTGGGGCTGCTGTATATAGGGGCTGCTGTATACACCACTGGAGCTGCAATACCACTGGGGCTGCTGTATACAGGGGCTGCAATACCACTGGGGCTGCAATACCACTGGGGCTGCTGTATATAGGGGCTGCTGTATACACCACTGGGGCTGCAATACCACTGGGGCTGCTGTATATAGGGGCTGCAATACCACTGGGGCTGCAATACCACTGGGGCTGCTGTATATAGGGGCTGCAATACCACTGGGGCTGCAATACCACTGGGGCTGCTGTATATAGGGGCTTCTGTATACACCACTGGGGCAGCAATACCACTGGGGCTGCTGTATATAGGGGCTGCAATACCACTGGGGCTGCAATACCACTGGGGCTGCTGTATATAGGGGCTGCAATACCACTGGGGCTGCAATACCACTGGGGCTGCTGTATATAGGGGCTGCTGTATACACCACTGGGGCTGCAATACCACTGGGGCTGCTGTATATAGGGGCTGCAATACCACTGGGGCTGCTGTATATACCACTGGGGGCTGCTGTATATCATACTGCTGGGGCCTGTATACCACTGCTGGGGGCTGTATACCTGTGCTGGGGTCCACCCTCGGCTTATACGCGAGTCCATAGATTTTCCCAGGTTTTGGGGGCAAAAGTAGGGGGGTCGGCTTATACACGGGTCGGCTTATACACGAGTATATACGGTATTCGCCTTCACTAAAGACTCCCAGAAATTACCAGAACCATCAATTCTTACATTTCGTGTGCTGAGGATTTCACCTTTTCTGAATAGGAAAAATCTGCACTAAAAATGTACAGAACATGAGGCAAAAATGCACATATCCTGCACCAAATACCGTACCAAATGTGTGCCCTACCTTAAGAGTATGCTTTTCTCTGAAATACCGCAGTGTTTCAGTGTCAAACATACCAAAAGAAGTCATGCAGCAATTGTACGATACATGCTACCTTACCCTCGACCACTTTTATCAGATGTCACATTCCTTTTAAACATCTAGGTGCTCTTCGTATGCAAAACTGATAGCATATGGACAGCACACTTAATAATGCAAGTCAATGTGGTAGTTCATATGAACGTTTTTATACATGAAACGATGGTGTGCATGTAAAAAAAAAAAATCACAGCCTGTGCTACTATGATCCATATGCTGGATAAGCCCATTAGAAGTCAAAGGGTGTATAAAAATGGCTCACACATGGGTTACCATCCATATGTCAAGTATTTTTCATCAAAATGATAAATATAAACACGGGAAATTATATTTAATTGTTTATTACGTTTTTATTAAATTGCTCATATAGAAAAACTTGTACCATATGGATGGACAAAACAGATATACGGATAGTATATGGACATACAAAAGGGAATACAAATGGTATAGGGATTGCATAAGAATGACACTATGAATGAAAAATCGTCATTTTTTTCCGGATGTAAAATGGATGATTTTTGCATATGTACATGTGAATCCAGCCTTATTCTCCCTGGTCCTATGGAAGATTCCACTGCAAGAGTATCAATTAAACATTTATATACATGAACACATACAGTGCCTTGTGAAAGTATTTGGCCCCTTCAACTTTTCAACCTTTTGCCACATTTCAGGCTTCAAACATAATGATATAAATTCTAATTTTTTGCTGAAGAATCAGCAACAAATAGGACACAATTGTGAAGTGGAACGAAATTTATTGGATATTTTAAACTTTTTTAACAAATAAAAAACTTAAAAGTGGGGCGTGCAATATTATTCGGCCCCTTTACTTTCAGTGCAGCAAACTCACTCCAGAAGTTCAGTGAGGATCTCTGAATGATCCAATGTTGTCCTAAATGACTGGTAATGATAAATAGAGTCCACCTGTGTGTAATCAAGTCTCTGTATAAATGCACCTGCTCTGTGATAGTCTCTGGGTTCTGTTTCAAGTGCAGAGAGCATCATGAAGACCAAGGAACACACCAGGCAGGTCTGAGATACTGTTGTGGCGAAGTTTAAAGCCGGATTTGGATACAAAAAAATTTCCCAAAATTTAAACATCTCAAAGAGCACACTGCAAGCAATCATATTGAAGTGGAAGGAGTATCAGACCACTGCAAATCTACCAAGACCTGGCCGTCCCTCTAAACTTTTATCTCGAACAAGGAGAAGCCTGATCAGAGATGCAGCCAAAAGACCCATGATCACTCTGGATGAACTGCAGAGATCTACAGCTGAGGTGCGAGAGTCTGCCCATAGGACAACAATCAGTCGTACACTGCACAATTCTGGCCTTTATGGAAGAGTGGCAAGAAGAAAGCCATTTCTCAAAGATATCCATAAAAAGTCTTATTTCAAGTTTGCCACAAGCCACCTGGGAGACACATCAAACATGTGGAATAAGGTCCCTGGTCAGATGAAACCAAAATCAAACTTTATGGCCACAATGCAAAACAATATGTTTGGCGTATAAGCAACACAGCTCATCACCCTCAAAACACCATCCCCACTGTCAAACATGGTGGTGGCAGCATCATGGTTTGGGCCTGCTTTTCTTCAGCAGGGACAGGGGAGATGGTTAAAATTGATGGGAAGATGGCCGGAGCCAAATACAGGACCATTCTGGAAAAAAACCTGTTGGAGTCTGCAAAAGACCTGAGACTGGGACAGAGATTTATCTTCCAACAAGACAATGATCCCAAACAAAGCAAAATATACAATGGAATGGTTCAAAAATAAACATGTCCATGTGTTAGAATGGCCAAGTCAAAGTCCAGACCTGAATCCAATCGAGAATCTGTGGAAAGAAAACAGCTGTTCACAAAGGCTCTCCAACCAACCTCACTGAGCTCCAGCTGTTTTGCAAGGAAGAATGGGCAAGAATTTCAGTCTCTCAATGTGCAAAATTGATAGAGACATACCCCAAGAGACTTGCAGCTGTAAGCGCAGAAAAGATGGTGCTACAAAGTATTAACTCAAGGGGCCGAATAATATTGCACGCCCCACTTTTCAGTTTTTTATTTGTTAAAAAAGTTTAAAATATCCAATAAATTTTGTTCCACTTCACGACTGTGTCCCACTTGTTGATTCTTCACAAAAAAATTAGAATTTATATCTTTATGTTTGAAGCCTGAAATGTGGCAAAAGGTTGAAAAGTTCAAGGGGGCAAAATACTTTCAAAAGGCACTGTATCTTAAGAAATACACTGAGCAGAGAGCATTTTGCTCCTTGAATCCTACAATGTAATTCCAGTGTTTCTGTAGCTTAATAAATGTATTTGGTGGTACTTTGTACATCTCCATCAGGAGGATGATGTCTCTTACAACCTTACCCCATTTTGAAATACTCTGTTATCAAAATACGTAACCAGTGACATGAAAAAAAGCTTCTGCATATACAGGTGCATCTCAATGAATTAGAATATCATCAGTAAATGTTTTCAGTAATTCAATACGAAAGGTGAAATGTATACAGTAGGTACAGAAAGTATTCAGACTCCTAACATTTTCACTCTGTGTTTCATTGCAGCCATTTGGTAAATTCAAAAAAGCTCAGTTTTTTTTTTCATTAATGTACACTCTGCACCCCATCTTGACTGAAAGAAATCAGAATTTTTTGCTAATTTATCAAAAAAGATAAACTGAAATATCACATGGTCATAAATATTCAGACCCTTTGCTCAGTGTTGAGTAGAAGCACCTTTTGCACTAGTACAGTAATGAGTCTTCTTGGGAATGATGCAACAAGTTTTTCACACCAGGATTTGGGGATCCTCTGCCATTCTTGCAGATCCTCTCCAGTTCCGTCAGGTTGGATGGTGAACGTTGGTGGACAGCCATTTTCAGATCTCTCCAGTGATGCTCAAATGGATTTAGGTCAGGGCTCTGGTTGGGCCAGTCAGGAATGGTCACAGAGTTGTTCTGAAGCCACTCTTTTGTTATTTTAGCTGTGTGCTTAGGGTCATTGCCTTGTTGGAAGGTGAACCTTCGGATAAGTCTGAGGTCCAGAGCACTCTGGAAGAGGATTCATCCAGGATATCTCTGTACTTGGCCGTATTAATGTTTCCTTCAATTGCAACGAGTCGTCCTGTCCCTGCAGTCGAAAAATACCCCCATAGCATGATGCTGCCACCACCATGTTTCACTGTTGGGATTGTATTGGGCAGGTGATGAGCAGTGTCTGGTTTTCTCCACACATACACTTAGATTTATCAACAAAAAGTTCTATTGTTGTCTCATCAGACCAGAGAATCTTATTTCTCATAGTCTGGGAGTCTTTCATGTGTTTTTTAGCAAACTCTATGTTGGCTTTCATATGTCTTGCACTGAGGAGAGGCTTCTGTCGGGCCACGCTACCATAAAGGCCTGACTGGTTCAGGGGCGCAGTGATAGTGATAGTTGACTTTGTGAAACTTTCTCCCATCTCCCTACTGCATCTCTGGAGCTCAGCCACAGTGATCTTGGGGTTCCTCTTTACCTCTCTCACCAAAGCTCTTCTCAAATGATTGCTCAGTTTGGCTGGACAGCCATGTCTAGCAAGACTTCTGGTGGTCCCAAACGTCTTCCGTTTAAGAATTATGGAGGCCACTGTGCTCTTAGGAACCTTGGGTACTACAGAAATTCTTTTTTAGCTATGGCCAGATCTGTGCCTTGCCACAATTCTGTCTCTAAGCTCCTTGGGCAGTTCCATTGACCTCATGATTCTCATTTGGTCTGACATGACCTGTAAGCTGTGAGGTCTTATATAGACAGGTGTGTGCCTTTCTAAATCAAGTCCTATCAGTTTAATTAAACACAGCTGGACTCCAATGAAGGAGTAGAACCATCTCAAGGAGGATCACAAGGAAAAGGATATCATTTGACTTAAATATGTGCGTCTGAGCAAAGGGTCCATGTGATATTCAGTTTTTTTTAATGAATTTGCAAAAATGTCTACATTTGTTTTTTTTTTTAGTCAAAATGGGGTGCAGAGTGTACACTGGCTGCAATGAAACAATGAGTGAAAAATGTAAAGGGGTCTGAATACTTTCTGTACCCACGGTATACTATATAGAGTGATTACAAATAGAGTAATCTATTTTAAGTGTTTATTTCTGTTTATGTGGATGATTATGGCTTACAGCCAATGAAAACCAAAAGCACTCACTGATCTCAGGGAGACCAGCCAATACTGGTCTTTACTGGTCTCTCTGAGATCAGTGAGTGCTTTGTGATGTTGGTCTACCAGGCATTGCTCCCACCTAGCCAGAATCCTACTCCACCCTGATGATGGGCAATACCCCGAAACAGCTGTCTGTGGATGGATACCTGGCTCTGTTAATTCCCTTGTCATATCCTTAACTCGGAACTGAGTGGGATATTGATTAAAAGGGCCACTTAATATGGTGGTCATGGTGGTGTCCGCAAGGATTCCACCCCAGGGCTAGGTCCTTCCCTGGAGGGATATCTGGCTAGTCCCGTGTTTGAGACTCTTAATCGAGGCTCCACGGACTCCATTTGCATAATGAAAACCAAAAGGTAATTATCTCACAAAATTAAAGTAGGTAGGCTGAAGGGTTGAAAACTGCTCTGCTGTATTCCACGAGACATCAAAGGTTGAATATAATATTGATCTATTAGTCAAAGCTTACTGAAATGCCCTGAAACATGGCAATATGATATTGATTTGTCCTGAGGAAGGAGCCAGGGAGTTTTGAAACGCATTGACTAATAAATCAATATTATATTCACCCATTGATGTCTCGTGGAATAAGTCAGTGCGGTTTTTAAACCTTCATCCTCCCTACTCTATGTGCACCAAGATGGGGACTGCAGCAGCTGTGATATGCTTTTATAAGGGTTGTGACTTTCACTACCACACAAGATGAACCTCTGATACCTATTTAGGTAATATTTTATCTCTCAGACCATCCCTACTTTACATTCCTGAGATAATGACCTGTGGGTTCCATTGACTGTAAGCCATAATCATCAACATTAACAGAAGTGTACACTTGAAATAGATCACTCTGTTTGTAATGAATCTATATAATATATGTTTCACTTTATGTATTGAATTACTGAAATAAATTAACTTTTTGATGATACTATAATTCATTGAAATGTACCTGTATCAGACATTGTCTGCTGATGAAAAAGTGGGGGGACACACAAATACAGTAATTTCTGTGAATATATTAAGACTGTCATTTCATAAGAAGCACCAATTTTATAAAAAGATTTACACCTTTTAAAGTCTTAAGTGTATTCCTGTCTATCCATATTTCAGAAACTGAAATCTATGCCAGGTGTAAATTGGTATACATCTGCCCTATAATTTACGAAAAATGGCCAGAATAGGAAAAACACTGTGGAAATGGAAGTTGTGAAATAATTGGCGGTTGTTTTTTTCAACCACAATTCTGGTGCGTAGCCCTTAATAACTTCCTCGAACTGTGCACTCTGGTAAACTATACATTTAAACCATTTTTCCTCGAATAAACTGTATCTTACCATGGAAAATTATAGTAACTCTCAAAACACACTGTTATTATTATTGGCTTCAACGAGTTCCCAGCGTTCAGGGTTAAACAAGCACAATCCCGTCCAGATAAGAAGAAATGCTTTTCTCATTAGACCAGTGAGGATGTGTTTCCTACCAATGAATGACACTGACAAGGACAGCAAAGCCCTTTCCTCTATTATTTTTTCTCCTGGGATTATTAACCCCTGCCCAATCTCAATAATGGAACATACAGTTTCGCTCTTAGTTATCTCAGCTGTTTGGAACTACAAACGCCAGCAGACACTTTCAGTAGCAGCCACAGACTTATGCCATCTTGCATGCCGATGGAAAGTCCTACTCTATCACTTTCCAATGAATGCAGTAGTCGAGGGCTGGGTCAGGGTCTGAATATTCATTTCACACTTAAGAAGTTAATGAATAATTCTAGCTATGGCTGTAGAGCATATGACTGGGACCATTTAGGAGCATGATGAAAGAAACACACTGCTTCTATAATTCCAGGGCAGTTATTTATCACCCTTTCCCTTTGATAAAGGAGAAAAAAGCTGGCACGAGAAATGGCACATGGCAGCAGTGTATATTGATCAAAGGAGCTCCTAGAAGACAACCCTTAGATCTTCGGAAAATACATAGTAATCCTGCTAAATGAATTCATGCTTAGCTGTGCCCTTTGGTGCTTTCTCTCTTGGCCAGCTGTAACTCGAGTCGAGGCATTGCCACCTGCTTGACAGACTGGAACTGCCTGGCCCTGTTGACTCACCCAGAAAAGCAAATTGAGGGCGTAGAGCAGGCAGCGCAGGCACTTCACAGAGTCCTCTCTGGCCATTGTGCAATCTGGAAGGAGAAAGCCCCATCCTTTCACCACTTCATCCTCTCCAGGGACTACCGCAGATTCAGGGCACTTCAAAAAAAGAAAGAGGAAAAGGATCAGCTTGCAAATAGTTCTAGTCAAAGTAAGCCCTGTAAAGGTTGTAACTATTGACTTGTAGCTCATGAAAGACAAGATTATTTTATCCATAACAGTGCATAGTAGTATAGCATTCCCCAGACCTCCAGTATACTGTATACCAGTATAGGTAATATTTACACATTTCTCTCTAATTAGACATGGTACATCATTAATATCAGAACTTACTAGGTAAAATTATTTTAACACTAAAAGTTAATAAATCACTTTATCTTTGTATTACAGAATAATCTAACTCACTTTCTGAATGTTACCAGGATTGAGTTGTTATGTTCTGGTGTCTGTGTCTTTTTCTTCACAACTCTTTCACTATTGCTAATGGCCGGCTATCATATTGACAACTGACGTTAGCAATAGGGGCTTGGTGTCAGCTTCAAATAAAGCTGGCAATAACCTCATTATTACTCAGTCTGCCATCGCACAGGGCAGCTGCGTCTCTCATTGAGCCACCAATTCTGGGGCAGCTGCTGGCTGCAATTTTCAGCGTGGGGGGCCCAGAGAGCTTGGACCTTACCATGCTGAGAATTCCAGCCCCCAGCTGGCTGGGTTACCTTTGCTGGCAATAGAAAATCTGGCAAAGCCCATGTCGTTTTTTTTTTTAGTTTTTATTTAAAAACTTAAGAAAGAAAATAGGGCTTCCCTTGATTATTGATTGGCAGCAAAGGTAACACAAAGCAGTGGGGGTTAGTAACCAGTAGCTGTTTGGGTTACCCTTAGCTGGCAATAGAAAATGCTGCGGGAGCCCACGTTTTTTTTTTTTAACAATAAAAGAAAAATATGGCTCCTCTGTATCTCCATCCCATGGAGTGGAGAAGAAAGAAAATTACATCAGAGACCCTTTTTATTTTTTTGAAATATCTTTCTTCACTGTCTTAGTGCACAGTGCCAAAAAAAAACTGATCCCCAATAAAGCGCATCACAAAACGCAGTGTGTGAACGCAGTGCATTTTTTCACCTGTTCAAGAAAAATGGACCCTCAACATTCAGAAAAAACGCATCCTTAAAAACAAGGCAAAAACGCAGCATGTGAATGCAGCCTTAGAGCTCACTCACAAGAGCACATAAATCGGATGAGTGCAATCTGATAATAAAAGGGATTGCTCTAGGACCAGTGTTATATTTCTCAGCTGTATTTGTCATGATAAAAAAATTGCAGCATGATGCGATGTGACTCCAACACTGGAGTATCTTATACATCCAGCAAAGTGTATAGAATTGATAGAACTTTCATGCCCACTGTGCTTCCTTATCATGTTGCGTAAACTAGCATGTGGTCTGTTTCAAATCCAAAGCATGTTAATTTATCTTGCAGGTATCAGTGCTATGGAGTTAGTGTCCATTTTGGTGGAGTTGGTATAAAATGGACATAATCCAACTCCTAAAATTTATAACAAATTGAGTAAAGTAGTTCAATGCAATATGTGCTGAATATTTTTTACATAAGATTTTGGGAGAGTTATGAAATGTCCTTCAAATGTCTGTTCTATTTCAATCTAAGGATCTAACTTGATATTCGGAATAAGAGCAGGGTTCTAGTGCACTGCCGGCAATAATTGAAGGTCCACCATCTGAGTTAAGAAGTTTATTCGGTCAACGCGTTTTGAAGCATCAGCTTCTTGAAGATGAGGAACCAGATGCTTCAAAACGCATTGACCGAATAAACTTCATAATTCAGATGGTGGACCTTCAATTATTGCCGGCAGCACATTAGAACCCTGCTCTTAACCTGAATATCAAGTTTTATTCTATCGTGGGTCTGCAGCAGCCAGTTACTCGCATCTATAGTGGTTGTGTCTAACACAACCATAAAAGATGAATAGTTTCTTTATTTCACTTTACCATTTTGTCTCCGGAGAAGACCCTATTTGCGCCTTTCCTTCTCCAGCTTGCATTGATTAGCTGATCAGTTTCTTTCTACGGATCTAATAGAGTTTTTTGTGGGCACGCACCCTAAGTATCCAGGAGTAGATTTCCTCAGTATTCGGTATGCTGCAAATCCCTGGCAGCTAGTATGTAGCTCAGACCGAGTTACCATAGGAGTATATATCCAATAGAGTTTTTACCAGGCTATTTGCGCTCCCAGAGGTCTATGATCCAAAACTTTTTGGAATTCATAAAGGGTTTTTATTATTTCTCAAGAAAAGCACATACAATGCGTTTCGATAGTAAAAATGTCTTCCTAATATGTACTTCTGAAAATACCAAACTTGTATAGCAGCTATATAGCAGGTGTGGCATTAACTAACCTTAGTGGTCCACACCCTATTTAGCATAATACTATTTCCTATAAAGCTATCCACAACTTTGGAACACTTTTAACAATATACCTGAGGAAGACATTTTTACTGTCGAAACGCATTGTATGTGCTTTTCTTGAGAAATAATAAAAACCCTTTATGAATTACAAGAAGTTTTGGATCATAGACCTCTGGGAGTGCAAATAGCCTGGTAAAAACTCTATTGGATATATACTCCTATGGTAACTCGGTCTGAGCTACATATAGCTGCCAGGGATTTGCAGCATACCGAATACTGAGGAAATCTACTCCTGGATACTTAGGGTGCGTGCCCACATAGTGGTTTAGTGACGTTCAAATCGTCAGTAAACCGCTGGAAAATTCAAGGAGCCTAGACTCCTGAGCTCAGAAGTCTCCAGCGGTTTTCCAGCGGTTTCTCAGCGGTTTTAAGAGCTGTTGAACAGCGTTTTACAGTCGGTTTTTCCGGCGGTTTTAAAAGCGGTTTTCTATGGAGGATTTTGTTCATGGAAGGGTAGAGTAGTGCCTCAGAAACGCTCAAAAACCGCTGAGAAGAATTGACATGTTGTATGCTGCTAAAACGCTAGGAAACCGCTCAACCTCTGGCAGATCCGCTCACATAAACCCACTATGTGTGCACAGCGTTTTCTAAATTACAAAGGGTTACTTGTAAGTCCTAAAGCTGCTAATGATTTACATAAATTTAAATAAAACCTATGCTAAACCGCCGGCGGTTTTCACTGCTAAACCGACGTTAAACCACTATGTGGGCACGCACCCTTAAGGGTCCCTAGTGACCGATACGCAAGTTAACAAGACCTAAAAAAGGTGAGTGCCATGTACATCCACCTACAATCTAATTATACATTTACATTTAGATTGGTGCTTTCTTCCTTTCCTTTCCTTCTACCAGAAACTTTCTAAGGATCTAGGCTTTTAGTTGAGACACATGCTGGGAAAAGGGCAATTGTACACAGGCGATCAAAATTAGAGAACGGCACACAATTTCCTTAATGTTAAGGTCATTGTGTTGTCCTATGTGAAAATATCCTAACATGTGTAAATTATCAGTGTTTTAAAGGGATCCTGTCACCTCCAGAACGCCTCCTAAGCTAGCAAAACATGTCCCTGCAGCATCCCATCACTAATCTCACACTACTTTTGTCTCCTAAAAGCATCCTGTGAAAGTGCGTAAAAGCGTTTTAATACTCACTCATTCGTTATTAAAATTAGCAGGGGCTATATTCTTTAGTCACCAGGGCGGGCTGTTTTGCAGCCTCGAGGATCCTCCCTCTCTCTGTCTGTTTGCTCTGCTTGTGCAGGCTTTACCCTTCCCCCTCTCAGTCACTCACAGAATGCAAATCATTAGTCCTGCCTTCAGCTGCACATCACAGCAGCACAGACAGAGAGAGGGTGGATCATTCAGGCTGCAGAACAGCCGGCCCTGGTGACTAAAGAATATAGCCCCTGCTAATTAACATTGCTAATGAGTATTAAAACGTTTTTATGCATTTTCACAGGATGTTTTTAGGAGACAAAAGCAGTGTGAGATTAGTGATGGAATGCTGCAGGGACATGTTTTGCTAGCTTAGAAGGTGTTTTGGAGGTGACAGGATCCCTTTAAGCTTATTTCAAAAACTGAATATATTCTAAAGCACAAAATAAAAATGCAAATGAGCTAAATGAAAAAGAACACTGATCAAAATTAGAGAACACTTCCAGATACCTGCAAATTATTGGTTTTAATCTGCCAATTTAATTGCCTTAATTATCTGACAAACCCTATTTTTCTGGCAGCCTAACTTTCCGGTTTGCACTCACTTTGCAAAAATGGTGTGCCGTTCCAAAGTAACTGAAACCCTCTGGCAGCTGGTTGTCCAGGTGAAGGCCAAAGGTGTCACCTTATCAGCCATAGCAACAGAAGTTGGTCTTTCCAAGTCTGTGATTTCTAGAATATTGCATCTTTACAACATCACGAATGTTTTCAAGTCCTCCAAGGAGGCTGGTCGTCAAAAGACAAAAGCAAAGAAAACAAGACAATACGAAGAATCTTTATGGGTAATTGTTTCAACACTGCAGCTGGAATAGCTTGCTAGTTCAGCACTTAACAGGTAAGGATCTGTCTCGTCATACAGTGTCACAATGTTTAAGAGCATTTGGACTTACAGCCCACTCTGCAGTGACCAAACCTCTCATTAGCAGAAAGAAACTAAAATCTAGACTCACCTTTGGCGAGGAGCATGTTGTGTGGACAGAGAAGTGGTCCACAATACATTTTAGTGATGAAGTTTAATTTATTTGGGTCTGATAGGAAATATTATGTTTGTCGACAAACTGGGGATAGACTGAACCCAAAGTGTGTAAAGAAGTCAGTGAACGGTGGTCGAGGAAGTGTCATGCTTTACGGAATGCTTTCTGTTGCAGGTTTTAGACCTCACATACACCTACATGGCATAGTGAATGCAAGTGTGTCTGAACCTTCTTCAGCAACACATGGTACCTTACTCATGTTCAGCACGCAATCAGCCAGCAATTTTGATATAGGACAATGCCGTCACACAGCAAAACAGGTAGAGCAGTTCCTAGAACCAGAAAACATTGAAACAATGAAATGGCCAGCCCAGAGACCTGATCTAAACCCAATAGAAAACCTCTCTAAAATCCTTGGTGCCAAAGTTATGGCCAAGAAACCGACGACAGTCATAGAACTGTGGAAGAGACTGGAAGACGAGTGGACCAAAATCAAACACAGCAGTGTGAGACTAGTGATGCCCTATGGCCGCAAGCAAATATGCTGCAATCATTCAAAAGCCTATACACTTCCTCCTGATTGGCGACTGTGGTAACCTTCACAATATGTAGTTTTAATCTTCCTCTGTGCTACAGTCATTGCTGTTTTCCAATTATGATCATCACGTTTTGAAACAAAGGTTTTAAATTGATAAACTTTGCTTATTTTGGAAAACACTTTTCTAGTGGCATGGTGTACCCCTTACACAAAAACTTTTAAATGTTGAATTATGTAGATTACCGTGCATCCTGTCTGAAAAATCAAGTGATCATACATTGTTCTCTAATTTTGATCGCCACTGTATATCAAACCACTCAGTGGGGGCAGCACCAATTTAATGATTGAGCAATTACTTGAGCTGAAATCCTTTCTTGTAGACATGTCCAACCCTCAGGTAACACTGAAGGTCAATGGACACAGGTGGCTGAATTGAAGGAGTTGATTCATCACCCATTTACAATGACTAAAACTATTTTAAGCTGAAAATGTAACTCCTTGCATTGTCTTAAAGGAGTGGACGAACTTGCTGTTTTGCCTGTCCTAAAGAGATCCTCTTTCCTCCTGTACCTTTGTGTGCCTTATATTGTTCATGAATACTGTACTTCTCTCTACTGTCTGTCTATACCCCTTTTCACATGTAAAACGTTATAGAATATACGGCAGTATAATAATAAATAATAATAAAGTTTGTGTTCTAAAGTACAGTTGTATTCCTATATATATATTTTGTGTTTTATATAAAAAGCTTGTTTATTGTATCATAATGGTGATAAAAAGCCTGATGTTACCAATTTATTACAGTAAATTTACCACTTAAACATGAGCCATGTATGAAGGAGTCAGAGTCAGGGAGATTGAGAAGTCAGAGGTTTGGCTTGCCGACTCCACAGCCCTGGTGGGTCCGTTCTGCCTTCTGTGCAGATTTTATCCATAAACTTATATTAGATGCGGAAAATCCGCAAGTAAAGAACCCATATTTGTCTTTAGCACGTTTCCGAGGCAGAATTGTATATATCTGTACCTAAGAATGATAATAAAGTTTTGGCAAAGCCAAATAATAGGAAGTGTCAAAAACCAGTCAGCTTTATTTACAGCATGACACACGAAACAGTGACAAAAAACGTATACCGTATTCAAAAATGTGATAAAAACACAAGTTAAAAAAATATATAATACATAATTTACATAAAAATGCTGTGAAAAAACATAACTAATCTAATTTACATAAAAATAAAATGGTGGAGAAATTCTGAAACATCAAAAACTCAAAACATTCAACGTGTGTAAGTGGCCTGATATGTATAAGTTTTATTAAGCAGTTAACCCCCTCTAATTCCTATTCAGTATATGTATCGGGCAGCAGAGTGGCCTTGCAGCACTGAGATTATATTCTTCAAATCCCACCATGGATAACATTTCTGTGGGTTTCTACTGGAGAATCCCACACTCCGAAGACATAATAAATCATTTAGATTGTGAGTCCCAATAGGGAGTGATGATGATGTCTGTAAAGCGCTGTAGAAACTTTGGGTGCTGCAAAAATGAGTAAAGATATTTAAAAAAATCTGCACATATTTGTTCATCAGTTAACTCTAGCTCAATACTCTAAGGGTATGTGCACACTTACGTCGGCTTAGTGTCGGCGGCGGCTGGGCGGACCCGACAGGAAGCTCGGCAGCCGTCCACCGGCTTCCTGTCGGGTATGTGCGGCGGGAGACGGGCGGGTGTGCGGCGGGTGCACAGCGGGTTAGCGGCGGCGGTTCTTCAGCGGCTGGAAGCAGCACATGATTCTGCGGGTTAGCAACAGGTGAGCATGTGGAAACCGCCGGTGTGTGCACACCGGGGGTCGGTTTATATGTTAACCCAAAAGCCGCTTTTGGATTAACATAAATTTACATAAACCTCATGGAAACCGACCGGCGGTTTCCGCTGCTAAACCGCTGCTAAACCTACAAGTGTGCACATACCCTAATACTCTTCATGGTGTTGTCAGCAAAGTCTCCAGATCAATATTTGGTTATCATTGTGTCCAGACAAAAGTGTGACTAATAGCTGAACTAGACCAATCTTGATTCCATCCTCCAGGGCCATCTTGCTCTGCAACAATGATAGTGGTAATACAGAGTCAATGAAACACTGTATTTGGACATCTGGCTCAAAATCCAAAATCATACAAATCATTTGTCAAGTTTATGTTGAAAAATATTGGAATCTGAGAGTCCTCAGTGTGTTTTGTATTCCTTTTGATGGCTAACTGAAAAGATGGTAAGCATAACAAGCCTTCAGGACACTATGACCCCTTCGTCAGGCAGATAATGACACAAATTCTGAAGACACATACAGTTGTGGCCAAAAGTATTGACACCCCTGCAATTCTGTCAGATAATACTCAGTTTCTTCCTGAAAATGATTGCAATCACAAATTCTTTGGTATTATTATCTTCATTTAATTTGTCTTCAAGGAAAAAACACAAAAGGAATTGTCCTAAAGCCAAATTGACTATAATTCCACACCAAACATAAAAAAGGGGGTGGACAAAAGTATTGGCACTGTTAAAAAATCATGCGATGCTTCTCTAATTTGTGTAATTAATAGCACCTGTAACTTACCTGTGGCACCAACACAGGTGTTGGCAATAACTAAATCACACTTGCAGCCAGTTGACATGGATTAAAGTTGACTCAACCTCTGTCCTGTGTCCTTGTGTGTACCACATTGAGCATGGAGAAAAGAAAGAAGACCAAAGAACTGTCCAAGGACTTGAGAAACCACATTGTGAGGAAGCATGAGCAATCTCAAGGTTACAAGTCTATCTCCAAAGACCTGAATGTTCCTGAGTCTACCATGCGCAGTGTCATCAAGAAGTTTAAAGCCCATGGCACTGTGGCTAACCTCCCTAGATGTGGACACAAAAGAAAAATTGCCAAGAGATTTCAACGCAAGATTGTGCGGATGGTGGATAAAGAACCTCGACTAACATCCAAACAAGTTCAAGCTGCCCTACAGTCCGAGGGTACAACAGTGTCAACCCGTACTATCCGTTGGCATCTGAATGAAAAGGGACTGTATGGTAGGATACCCAGGAAGACCCCACTTCTTACCCCGAGACATAAAAAAGCCAGGCTGGAGTTTGCCAAAACTTACCTGAGAAAGCCTAAACCGTTTTGGAAGAATGTTCTCTGGTCAGATGAGGCAAAAGTAAAGCTTTTTGGGCAAAGGCATCAATATAGAGTTTACAGGAGAAAAAAAGAGGCATTCAAAGAAAAGAACACGGTCCCTACAATCAAACATGGCAGAGGTTCCCTGATGTTTTGGGGTTGCTTTGCTGCCTCTGGCACTGGACTGCTTGACCGTGTGCATGGCATTATGAAGTCTGAAGACTACCAACAAAGTTTGCAGCATAATGTAGGGCCCAGTGTGAGAAAGCTGGGTCTCCCTCAGAGGTCATGGGTCTTCCAGCAGGACAATGACCCAAAACACACTTCAAAAAGCACTAGAAAATGGTTTGAGAGAAAGCACTGGAGACTTCTAAGGTGGCCAGCAATGAGTCCAGACCTGAATCCCATAGAACACCTGTGGAGAGATCTAAAAATGGCAGTTTGGAGAAGGCACCCTTCAAATATCAGGGACCTGGAGCAGTTTGCCAAAGAAGAAAGGTCTAAAATTCCAGCAGAGCATTGTAAGAAACTCATTGATGGTTACCGGAAGTGGTTAATCGCAGTTATTTTGGCTAAAGGTTGTGCAACCAAGTATTAGGCTGAGGGTGCCAATACTTTTGTCTGGCCCATTTTTGGAGTTTTGGGTGAAATGATCAATGTTTTACTTTTTGCTTCATTCTCTTTTGTATTTTTTCATTTAAGACAAATTAAATGAAGATAATAATACCAAAGAATTTGTGATTGCAATTATTTTCAGGTAGAAACCGAGTATTATCTGACAGAATTGAAGGGGTGTCAATACTTTTGACCACAACTGTACATATACATACATATACATAAGCAAAAAAAAAAGCAGGATTAGATGCTGTAGTAAATACGACAGGTGACATAAAGCAGAGTCAGGCTAGGGAGGGATAGAGGAGCTGGGAAAGTAAAGTCAAAATTCTAAGATAAGAGGAACAGATTGTATTATTGTTCTATGATTAGTGGCCTGTGGAGACAAGAAAATTTTTCAGTGAGTTGTAGAAAGCTATCAATTCAAACAAGAGAGTTCACATAAGAAGTGTCAAAAGTTCATTGTCCTCTAACTTGAGTCTATTGGAGATGTGATATCCTCAAATGTCCTTTTATTTTATATAAAGACGCATGAATCCATGTGAGGCATTTAGTCCTGTTTTGAATGTGTCAAAGGTCAATATCAATTTGTATTCCCAAATTCTTCTCTCTCTCTGAGATTTGAAGTTGCTTTTTAAAATGAGCAGATTAATATCGGTTTCACTGTGGTCAGGGCTGGAGAAATGCTTTGCTACAGGTAGATCTATATGCCTTTCTTTTATTGTGTGGCGATGAGAATTCATCCTTGTTCTGAATTTTTGCCCGGTCTCCCCTATGTATATGCCACCTGTTGGACATTTGGTACATATAATTAAATACACCACATTGCTTGTGATGCAACTGAAGTTACCTGGGATCTTGAAGTCTGCTGAATGTCCCGCAATGCATCCACCTCCGATGGCTGCAAAGACCTTAATAAGCTGACTGGGAAGGGCTGGGGCAACCCGATCAGCTGATGTGTCACATGACCGCATCAGCGCGGTTTAAATCACCGCCAAACCGATCAGCGGGCGGTTGATTTAAACCGCGCTGATACGGTCATGTGACACATCAGCTGATTGGGTTGCCTAAACTCTTCCCGGTCAGCTGATTACGGTCCTTGAAGCCATCGGAGGTGGATGCATCGCGGAACACTCGGCGGACAGGAGAGCATTTTTTTTTTTTTTTAACCATTCCTTTATTTAATTTCACTTTAGCAGTGTATGTAGATACACTGCTAAAGTGAAATTACGGGAACAGAGCAGTTTTAGTGTACTGAGCATGCTCAGAACGCTACAATTGAATCTGGGAAATGATCCTATTTTGTTCCAGATCCGGCGCCCATAGACTCCCATGCTATGTGCGCCGGATCGCCCCAGATTCACTTCTGTCCAGTTTGGTCTGGTTTTTACACCGGAGTCCAAAATCAGAGCAGTCTTCGATTTTGGGGCCGAGAAAAAACAGGACAGAAACGAATCCGGGACTGAACTGACGAAACCAGATGACCATTTATAACCAATGCAGCACCATAGGGATATATGGGAGGTAAAAACAGATCCTGTTCTGTCCTTTTAAAAACAAACAGAACAGGATCCCAAAAAACGTGGTGTGAAGCCAGCCTAAGTGCAGGTATTTCTGCACGTCATATTCATACTTAGCATCTAGTGCATGCAATGGATTATATATTTAAACAGAACCTGTCAAGTGAAAAAACGCTATTAACCTGCAGATATGGGATCAATCTAAAGCGTTTTTAACCTGTCCAGTGCCAGCACTTAGAAACCCCGGTATCGGGAGATAAAGAACTTCAATCCTCCTGGCAGCATTCAGGCTTTAGCCATCAAGGTGGGGCCAGAGTGTGTTCTATCAACACTCTGTATCAGGAGAGGTGGCTGCAATCCTGACTGCCAGACTGACAGATGGTTTTAATGATGAGCGGCTGTCACTGTCATATATATATAGCTGAAGCTATAATAAAGATTAAATGCATGTCATAACCTAAAAAAGAAATCAAAACAGGAAAATTGACGCATTTTAGTCCCTATTTAGAAAAAATTGCAATAAAAAGTGATCAAAAAGTGATCAAATCCACTGATATATAAAGTGTAGCACAATTAATGCACAAGTAAGGGTCCTTTCACATCAGCGTTTTTTTTAAATCGCGGCAGTTGCGGTGAAAAAACTGCAACTTCCGCGATTACCGCATAAGGGTACTTTCACACTAGCGTTTTTTTGAAATCGAGGCAGATGCGGTGAAAAAACCGCATCTGCCGCGATTACCGCATACCGGCTGCACTTGCGGCACGGTTGCGGCACGCCCCATACAATGTATATGCGGGCTTGCGGCAGGTGCGGCAAGTGCGGTTTTGGCACTTGCGGCAGGTGCGACCGTGAAAAAAACCGCGGTCAGCCGCGGTTTTTTCGCGGCCGCACCTGCCACAAGTGCCAAAAAAGCACTTGCCGCACCTGCCGCAAGCCCGCATATACATTGTATGGGGCTTGCCGCAAGTGCAGCCGTAATCGCGGCAGTTGCGTTTTTTTCACCTCAACTGCCGCGATTTAAAAAAAACGCTGATGTGAAAGCACCCTAACACTGTACTAAACGCAAAATATGACAGAACTGAGCTTTTATTATTTTTTCACCATTTCACCTCACTTGGAAATTTTCAGTCCATTATAATCTACATCTCTTCTGGCAAATAAGTGCTCATAAGGCACTTTTATTACCAGGTTACATAAAAATGTATGACCATAGCAATAAGTGTGTGACAGGCAGCCTTTTATATCAGTTCTCTATGGTCATAGATACATAAAAATATAACATGTTATGAAGCTGCCTAGTAAAAATTCAGTGTTTTACTTATACCAATTAGAAAGTGAACATTTTAACTTTTAGGTGTCTTATTTTCTATGGATCCATAATACGGCTGCCATAAAGATGAATGAGCCCTTTTGCCATAACGCCATACTCCTCGTAGTAGTACGCTCCTTCAGACTTCGCATTATTTCTTCGGAATAATATCATTGTACCACATACAGGCTCAGTACAGAGGCCTCTGCTGGGTGCATCTCTTATTCTGAATAATTTGTAGGCATTTTACCATAACTCGCTCTTTAGAACGAAGCAGATTTATGTTCTCATTCTGAATAGTTATGTACTGTATATATTTTCTACACATCACTAGAAAATTGGCCATGAGCGACTACAATTCTCCATAAGCAGGCAGTCTAATATGAATGCAAGAAGAATCCACTGCACCCAACCATTCTATTTAACAGGAAGCACAAGTGAGATAAAGCTCACTGGGCGCAGGATTCACTATGGAGAAATGTTCTGCTCTATTAACTTAATGTGACTGTACGTCACATAACTCACCACACAGGATACAAAGTTGCACAATACCACACCTATACATCCAGATAGGAAATAATAATACAATTCAATCTGGTGTTTAATAAAATGAGCTAAAGACATTGAAAGTATATTCACATGTGCTAGATTTGTTGCAATAATTATTACAAATTGTTTAATCATTCTGTTTTCTGTTTATGCCAAGCACATACTGTATTTTACGGATTATAAACAGTACTTTTATATCCCTCAAATTGGGGGGGGGTAATGGGTGTGCATTTTATAATCCAAATCTTGTTTTTTTAGAAAGAAAGAAAAAACGTACTGAGTTGGGGTTGCGGTGATGGAGCGGGGGTGCAGACAGCAGGTTTGCAGGGTCCATGGAGGGTGGGGGCAAGGCTGCAAGCCCAGAGCTGCGGGGGTGTCGTGACGGTGTGTGGTGGGGGCCACCATTTTCCATGTGCTTGCCTGCATTGCGAGCTGGACCTCAGCCTCTAGCATGCAGACTTCCAGAAAATGCCATTTTCTGGAAGTCTGGACTATAGAGGCCGAGTTGCAGCTCGCAATGCAGGCAAAAACATGGAAAATGGTGACCCCCACCACACACCGTCACGACACCCCTGCAGATTTACCCCCACCTTCCATGGACCCTGCAAACCTGCCTCCCGCACCTCCGCTTCACCACCACAACCCCCCTTCAATAAGATATGGTGGGTTCAGGATGGGGATGGGCCACATACCAAGATGAGGGATATATATACCAGGATGGGGGGCCATGTACCAGAATGAGGTGGACATATACACCAGAATGGGTGGGTCATGAAAAACGATGAGGGACATATATACTGATTGTAAGACGGACATTGGCATTATAAGACGGACCTCATTTAACACAGACGTATTTTTTTTCTCTTTTCCTTCACCAAATTTGGGGTCAGCCTTATAATCCGATGCATTTTATAAAGCAAAAAATACGGGTATTTACATTTTGGCAAACCTCATTTAAAATAGTGAAATAGCTGAAAAAAGTCTGCATCAAATCTGCCACGTAAATACTCTCTCATGGCCCAGCACCTCAGATTAGATTCTATTCACAATAGAAATATTTCAGATTGTAGAGAAAAGCAAGTTATTAAAGAGGACCTGTCACCCCCCCACCATGGATGATAATCTAAGTGCAACACTGAATGCAGCATGTATGCTGCATTCAGGCAAGGGGTCCCCCATTTCTCTGTGCGGCTGGTACCCAGAGATATAGGCTTAGAAAAACTTACAGTTAGAAGGCATGGAGGCTGGCCCTTATGCTGCAGCTACCTCTTAGCACGGGTGCATTTCATGCCCCCTGCACCTTTGTGCTGCCTTTTTTACATGCCCTTGCCTTCTCCCTCCTGCCAGTCATGTCTTCCTCGTCTGCGCCTCCTTGTGCTGCTTGACGCAGACCCAGAGCGAAGTATCGCTTCTTGCGGTTCCTGGGCACCTGTCCTGCCTCCTGCGGTGACGTCCTCTCCTTTCCTCGGCCTGCAGACGAGGAAGACATGACTGGCAGGAGGGAGGAGGCGAGGACATGGAAAAAAGGCAGCACAAAGACGTAGGGCCGTGAAATTCACCCATGCTACGAGGTAATTGCAGCACAAGGGCAAGCCTCCATGGCTTCTAACTGTAAGTTTTTCTAAGCCTATATCTCAGGGTACCAGCCGCAGAGAGACATGGTGGACCCCTTGCCTGAATGCAACATGCATGCTGCATTCAGTGCTGCACTTAGATTCACATCCATGGGGGGTGACAGGTCCTCTTTAAATGACGAAATGTTCATCTTTACAGTTTAGCTCCTTCCCAAACCAATATATTGTATTACATCATTAACAGGAGGAGGGTGTATAAAGCTGTCTCAGGACCTCAGCACAATCTACACAGGGCAAGTGCCAGCTATGCTGTACAGCGAGCACTTATCTGTAGGAGGAGCAATGGGAACTAGCTCAATCTCTGATAGCAGCATTCAAGTAGCTTGATTTACAGCCAGTGTGGTCTTAGTAGAGCATCCATTCTGATGCTGGCTGAAGGCCTCGTTGTTCACCAGCCCCCTGTGACCAATGAGCATTTGCTAAAGGCCTCCATTGCCTGTCTTGGTACTCTTGTGAGGCCAAGTCAGCGCAATCAAATATAGATTCGTTTTTGACATCCATCGTAAGCCCACGACCAATGGACACTTGATGATGGCCCCCGTCACTGCCATCTCATTACATACAGTAGGGAAAAAAAGAGAATTTTGTTTACGTACCGTAAATTCTTTTTTCTTTAATCATCAATGGGAGACCCAGACAATGGGGTTTAGGGCTCCGCCCTCCGGAGGTCACACTAGGTACTACAAGTTTGTAGACACCGCCTCCTCCGCTTATAAACCCCCACCGTAGGAAACATCCTCAGTTTAGTCCATAAGCTGCGAGGAGAAAAATGAACCACACCCGAAACATCGGGAAGAATACCGTGCACAGACGGTTTGAACAACCCGGAAAAAAACACCGTCTCAACAGAGAACAGATCAAATGCAAACATGCAACGGAACAACTGGGTGGGTGCTGGGTCTCCCATTGATGATTAAAGAAAAAAGAATTTACGGTACGTAAACAAAATTCTCTTTTTTCTGGTCATCATAATGGGAGACCCAGACAATGGGGATGTCCTAAAGCAATACCCCAGGGCGGGAAGAGTTCCTCAACAAGACGGATAATACACGGTCCCCCTTAAAGGTGGGCAACCGCCGCCTGGAGGACCCGCCTGCCCAAACTTGCGTCCGCAGAGGCATGGGCATGCACCATATAGTGCTTTGAGAAAGTGTGCAGGCTGGACCAGGTGGCCGCCTGACACACCTGTAGAGCAGATGCTCGATGTCGCAAGGCCCATGAGGCACCTACAGCTCTAGTAGAGTGTGCCTTCAAAC
Source organism: Allobates femoralis (assembly GCA_033576535.1). Taxonomy (NCBI): domain Eukaryota; kingdom Metazoa; phylum Chordata; class Amphibia; order Anura; family Aromobatidae; genus Allobates; species Allobates femoralis. Next base: position 318,479,396 of record JARQOC010000004.1, read on the forward strand.
CCACCGGGAGAGGCAAACCAGAAGACCGGTATGCCTCCTGAATGGGAGCCTTGATCCATCTGGCCAAGGTCGACTTCGAAGCCGCGGACCCCTTACAGCGACCCATCGTGAGGACAAATAAAGAATCCGAACTCCTAAAGGAGGCGGTCCTGGACACATAAATGCGTACAGCTCTCACGAGATCCAAAGTATGGAGGTCGCGCTCAACCTGATGAACGGGAGCGGGGCAAAATGATGGGAGAACAATCTCCTGGTTTAGGTGGAAAGCTGAAACCACCTTCGGCAAGAATTCAGGCCGCGGGCGCAACACCACCTTGTCTTGGTGAACCACCAGAAAGGGTGACTTGCACGAAAGTGCAGCCAATTCTGAGACCCTTCTCAGAGACGTAATTGCCACCAGAAAAACCACCTTCTGGGACAGACGAGAGAGAGAGATGTCTCTCAGTGGCTCAAACGGCGGTTTCTGCAGTGCCGCCAGGACCATGTTGAGGTCCCAAGGGTCCAGAGGTCGTCTGTAAGGCGGAACCACCCGAGACACCCCCTGCAGAAATTGACGAACCTTCGGGAGGAGCGCCAAGCGCCTGTCAAACAGCACTGAAAGTGCTGATACTTGACCTTTCAGAGAGCCAAGGGATAATCCCAACTCCAAACCCGACTGTAGGAAAGCCAACAATGTCGGGATGGACAGGGGCCACGGTGAGCGTCCACCAGAGGCACACCAGGAGAAAAAGATTTTCCACGTTCTGTGGAATATCTTCCTGGAGACAGGTTTCCTTGCCCGATTCATCGTGGCAACCACCGTAGGAGAGAAGCCCCTGGATGTCAGCAGCCAGGCCTCAAGAGCCATGCAGTCAATCTGAGGGCCCTGGAATTGAGGTGGAAGAATGGCCCTTGCGCGAGTAGATCTGCGCGTTCTGGAAGAGCCCACCGGTGTCCGCCTGACAGTTGCCAGAGGTCCGGGTACCAGGACCTCCGGGGCCAATCTGGAGCCACTAGAATGGCTACTCTGCATTCTGTCCTGATTTTCCACAGAACCCTGGGAATCAGAGCGAGAGGCGGGAACACATACGGCAGCTGGAAGCTGAACCAACTCAGGATCAGGGCATCCGCCCCCAGAGACTGAGGATCCCACGATCGTGCCATGTATTGGGGTACCTGATGATTCAGCCGTGAGGCCATCAGATCCACGTCCGGAGTGCCCCATTTGCTGCAGATGTCCCGGAAGACGTCTGGATGCAGGGACCACTCTCCGGCGTCCATCCCCTGTCGGCTCAGGTAGTCGGCCTCCCAGTTCTCGACCCCTGGGATGTGAACTGCGGAGATCAGGCAGCCGTTTTCCTCCACCCATGCTAGAATGCGGTGGACTTCGGCGAGGGCCTGAGCACTTCTGGTCCCTCCCTGATGATTTATGTAGGCGACGGCCGTCGCATTGTCGGACTGAACCCGAATGGGTTGTCCTGACAGGAATTTCTGAAACGCCAGGAGCGCCAGATAGACCGCCTTGATCTCCAGCACGTTGATCTGTAATGCCGACTCCGCCTGAGTCCATAGGCCTTGAGCCCTGTGGTGTAAGAACACCGCGCCCCAGCCCTTCAGACTGGCGTCGGTGGTCACCACTAACCATGACGGTTTTAGAAAGGACCGGCCCCGTGACAGATGATGTGGCTGGAGCCACCACTGTAGGGAGTCCCTGGTCGATTGTGACAGCGTCACCAGCCGATTCAGAGAAATCGTCCTTTTGTCCCATCGGTGAAGAATCTCCAACTGGAGAGGACGGAGGCGAAACTGTGCGAAAGGCACCGCCTCTATCGCCGCTACCATGCGTCCCACCAGCTTCATCAACTCCCGTAGGGAAGATTGTGGTGACAGGAGAACATTCTGCACTCCTGATTGGATCGCAAGCTGTTTGGCTTGAGGTAGGGACACCAGGGCTGAGTCCGTGTGGAAGTCCATGCCCAGATATGTCAAAGACTGGGTCGGAACCAGGGTCGACTTTGGAATGTTGAGAAGCCACCCGAACTGTTCCAGAGACTTCATGGTCACCTCCAGGCTCACCCGACAAAGGTCTTCCGATGGCGCCCTGACCAGCAGGTCGTCCAAATAGGGAATGACGGCGTGTCCCTGCACATGCAGGAGAGCCATCATTGAGGCCATCACCTTTGTGAACACTCGCGGTGCCGAGGCTAGCCCGAATGGCAGTGCCACAAACTGGAAGTGTTCTTCCCCCACTGCGAATCTCAACCAGCGCTGATGAGCCGGTGCAATGGGCACGTGAAGGTAGGCGTCTCGGATATCTATGGATGCCAGGAAGTCTCCCTGTGACACAGCCGCGATCACGGAGCGCAGGGATTCCATACGAAACTTCCGAACCAACACGTGGCGGTTGAACAACTTGAGGTCCAGAACCGGACGAAAGGAGCCGTCCTTCTTTGGGACAATAAAGAGGTTGGAGTAAAAACCCCTGAACCTCTCTCCCGTGGGTACTGGGACCACCACTCCGTCTCTGCGGAGTCCCTCCAACACCAGATGAAAAGCCTGAGCTTTGTCTAGGGATGGAACAGACCGATGGAATCGGTGTGCTGGCTGTGACGTCAGCTCTATCCTGTAGCCTTTTGAGACTACGTCTCGGACCCACTGGTCTTGGACGTGGAGAAGCCATCTGTCCTGGAAAAGAGACAGGCGGCCCCCCACCTGTGGGGAGACAGGATGAAGGAGCGAGTCATGCCGAAGCGGGTTTAGGGGTGGCAGCTGCAGCCCCTGCCGGCTTCTTTTGGCGACTTTTGTTGCGCCACTGAGTGGAGGGCTTGCCCCCACGGTCCGCGCGAGCGGACGCCGCTGATGACTGCGAGCTGGGGCGAAAGGACCACTGTTTTGGGTTCCTTTTCACGGTAATACCGTGGCTTAGGCTTATTCTGCGGTATCTTAGACTCAGCAGAATCCTTTATCAGCTTGTCCAGCTCGGTGCCGAAGAGCCTGTCACCAGAGAACGGAAGATTTTGCAAAATCTTCTTAGACGTGGCATCTGAGTCCCAAAGACGCAGCCACAACAACCTGCGGATCGCTATAGCATTGGCCGAAGCCACAGCCGAGCGAGTGGCAGTTTCCAAAGTTGCCGTCCTGGCGTAATCCGCATAAGCCCTTGCCCTGTCGGAGAGTGCCAGGACCTCTGGGCTGGCCCTAGCTAGATCAGAGATACCATCCAAGCAGGAGGTAATCGCTTGTAGGGTCCAGACCGCGGCAAAATTAGGGGCAAATGAAGACCCCACAGCCTCATAGGAAGACTTGGCGAGTTGCTCGACCTGTCTATCAGTAGCATCCTTCAATGAGGAGCTATCAGAGGCAGAAAACAAGGAGCGTGCAGCAATCCTAGTCATGGAAGCGTCCACCTTAGGGGACTGTGACCATTCCAGAAGCACCTCCTGAGAAAAGGGAAAGCGAAGGTCCTTAGGTTTACGGACATAACGCCGCCCAGGATGTAACCTGGGTGCTCTAATCACCCTTCCAAAATTAGTGTGGTCCATAAAGGATCCACTTGGTCTCGCCTCCGGCCGCAGCCATTGATAGACCTCCTTGGGGTGAACAGTCACCTCCTCAGGAGGAGTGACCAGACGTAATGTCTCATTGATGGAGGACACCAGATCCTCCACCCCATCTGGAGGTTCAGAGACAGACCCGAGAGTAGAACCCCCATCATCTTCCTCACCATCAGAGGAACGCTCCTCCTCAGAGAGAGCTTGGAGCTCTGGAGAGGCCTCACGAGCTCGCTTAGGGGGTCTCACAGAAGAAGTAAGAGCCACCCGGGGGTAACTGGGAGGAGTAGCTGGGTTTTCCAGCCTCCTATGAAGTGCCTCCAGGGATTGCGACATGGAGGACATCTGGGACAGCAGAGATTCATTTATCTTATTCTGCGCCTCCCATGTCCCTGGGATCACCCGAACCTCAGGGTACAGACCCGCAGATTCTGATCCAACAGTAACTGTCCGGGTCTCTGGGCGTCCGCAATTATTGCAGGACCCCTCCACCAGTGAACCGTTGCATGTAGCGCAGGTAATGGTGCCATCTGCCGTCTTAGCAGCATGCTTCCTTACTGAGGACATCGCCACAGTAGGGGGAAATAAGCCAAGTTGTAATAAACAAACCGGAGATCCCGGTGGCTTACCGACCGCAATAAGCGGTAGGAGGAAGCGGTGTTCGTGTGTGACCTCCGCGAGTTCCGGTCTCCCCTGGAAAGTGCAGACACACGCTGCAGCCAGATCCCAGCCGGGAAGAGAGGGAGAAGATGGCCGCCGACAGTAAAGTCATAGGCGTGGCCAGGAACACGCGGGAGAACACAAAACACGCCCATCGGTGATGTCACCGTAAGAGCTGCTTCCTCCTCCTCCAGGCAGCCTCAGTAATGGAGGTGCCAGAGCCCGCAGCGCGGGAAAAGAGTGTGTAACAATGCACATACACACACAGACTGCATGTCCAAAACAAACATCAGCAGTCTACAGCCTCAGCCCCTGTGACACACAGGGCGGTCAGCCAGAGTGACCCCAGCACAGGGTACACCGACAGAACCGCGGACCCGAGGGTAACCGCGCGGTCTGAGTGTCATGACACCAAGTGACAGACACTACCCCCAGGCACACAGGAGACACACCAGGTGCCTCAGTGCCGGTCCGGTCTGTAAGCACCTTTAGGGAGGCCTCGGACGGGGGTACAGCACCAGTCCGGAGTGTAAGCACCATTTAGGGAGGCCTCGGACTGGGCTGGCTCCGTCCGGTCTGTAAGCACCATTTAGGGAGGCCTCGGACGGAGCGGAGCTGTGCAAGGCTCCAGGCTCCCCCTCTCCAGAGCCTCCATGGAGGGATGGAAAGGAAGGAGCTCGACAGCGTACCGGGAGAACAGAAAGTGTCCAGGCTAAAAAGCCCTCCGGTACCTCCACCAGCGTGTTCCACAAAGGGTGAGCGGGGAGACTGTCGAGGGTCCCAACCGGGACCATTTACCTTGTCTTCATACGCCATCACGTAAGCTGTGAGAATGCAGTGAAGTGCAAGCAAAGCGTGATCCTCCGAGCACACTAAGTTTAAAACTGAGGATGTTTCCTACGGTGGGGGTTTATAAGCGGAGGAGGCGGTGTCTACAAACTTGTAGTACCTAGTGTGACCTCCGGAGGGCGGAGCCCTAAACCCCATTGTCTGGGTCTCCCATTATGATGACCAGAAAAAGTATTTAGTCAGGCACCAATTGTGCAAGTTCTGCCACTTAAAAAGTTGAGAGAGGACTGTAATTGACATCATAGGTGACCTCAACTATGAGAGACAAAATGAGAAAACAAATCCTGAAAATCACATTATGTGATTTTGAAAGAAATGTTTTTCAAATTTTGGTGGGAAATAAGTATTTGGTCAATAACAAAAGTTCATCTCAATACTTTGATATCCTTTGTTGGCAATGACAGCGGTCAAACATTTTCTGTAAATCTTCTCAAGCTTGGCACACATGGTTGCTGGTATGTTGACCCATTCTTCCATGCAGATCTCCTCTAGAGCAGTGATGTGTTGGGGCTGTTGCTCAGCAATACAGACTTTCAACTCCCTCCAAAGGTTTTCTATAATGTTGAGATCTGGAGGCTGGCTAGGCCACTCCAGGACCTTGAAATGCTTCTTTTGATGCCACACCTTTGTTTCCCTGGCGGTGCGGTTGGGATCATTATCATGAGGAAAGCCATGTTTCATCTTCAATGCGCTTGCTGATGGAAGGAGGTTTGCACTCAAAATCTGACGATACATGGCTCCATTCGTTCTTTCATGTACATGGATCAGTCGTCCTGGTCCCTTGGCAGAGAAACAGCCCCAAAGCATGATGTTGCCACCGTAATGCTTCACAGTAGGTATGATGTTTTTTGGATGCAACTCAGCATTCTTTTACTCCAAACACGATGGGTTGTGTTTCTACCAAACAGTTCTACTCTGGTTTCGTCCGAACATATGACGTTCTCCCAATACTCTTTTGGATCATCCAAATGCACTCTAATAAACTTCAGATGGGCTTGGACATGTACTGGCTTAAGCAGGGGCGCATATCTGGCACTGTAGGATCTGAGTCTCTGGCAGTGTAGTGTGTTACTGATGGTAGCCTTTGTTAAGTTGGTTACAGCTTTCTGCAGGTCATTCACTAAGTCCCCCTGTGTGGTTCTGGGATTTTTGCTTACCATTCTTGAGATCATTTTGACCCCACGAGGTGAGATCTTCCGTGGAACCCCATATAGATGGAGAATCTTTCTACCTTGTCCCTGCACCCCCTCTTATCATTTCTAGCCATCCCTTTTGCAGAAAAAATCGATGTTGTAAAGTAGAGAAAAAGTTATATTTACTTTGTCCTGTGTGAGTTCTTTCTTTCTGAGGAAGCCGCAAATAGGCGGGCCTGTCTGCCGCTGCCTTGTAATTATGCACGCCCCTCTCTGCTGGCTAAGAGCCTGGCCGCGTCATGAAAGGGGCGGGGCTAAATTGTGTCATGCCAGAGCCCCGCCCCCTTTCATGACACGCCCAGGCTCTGTGCTAGGCAGCAACCTGAGAGGCGCGTGCATAATTACAAGGCAGCAGCAGACAGGCCCCGCCTATTGCGGCTTCCTCAGAAAGAGAGAACTCATACAGGAGGAAGTAAATATAACTTTTTCTCTACTTTACAAAATCGATTTTTTTCTGCAAAAGGGATGGCTAGAAATGATAAGAGGGGGTGCAGGGACAGGTAGAAAGATGTGGGGGGGTCAGTTTGTGGGTTTAGGATCACTTTAAGTGGCCTAATAATTCTGCACAGTAATAGTTACCTGCACAAACAAATATCCTCCTAAGATAGCCAAATCTTAAAAAAAAAAAAAACACTCCAACTTCCAAAAATATTAAGCTTTGATATTTATGAGACTTTTGGGTTGATTGAGAACATAGTTGGTGACCAAATACTTATTTTCCACCAACATTTGAAAATAATTTCTTTCCAAATCAGACAATGTCATTTTCAGGATTTGTTTTCCCTCATTTTGTCTCCAATAGTCTACCTATGATGTCAATTACAGGCCTCCCGCATCTTTTTAAGTGGGAGAACTTGCACAATTCGTGGCTGACTAAATACATTTTTACCCCACTGTACAGCAACCCTAGCCTATGGTATAATATATATATATATATATATATATATATATATATATATATATATATATATATATATATATATATATATATATATATATATATATATATATATTTTATACACACACACACACATATATACAGGGTGGGTCATTTATATGGATGCACCTAATTAAAGAGGGAATGGAAACCTCAATGCCACTGGATATCTGAATCATGTAGCAGCTTCAGTTATCCAGTGGCATTGAAGTTTCCATTGATGAAGAATGGCCCCACACTATCTTTGTACCCCATATACCACACTGTACCATCAATTTTTGTGTCCCAACAGTCTTGGAGGGATCTAGCCTCTGTGGGTCAGTGTCACACCAATAGTGGTGGTTTTGTTTGTTAACTTCACCATTCACAAAAAAGTTTGCCTCATCACTCATCTGAAGGCAATTGTCTATGCTGTGAAGATACGAGATGAGCAGCATCTGAAACAACAGATACTGGAAGCCTGTACTAGCATTTCTTCTGCAGTGTTGCTATCAGTGTGTCATGAGTGGGTTGCATTGACAATCCAACACAATGGGCAGCACTTTGAACACATTTTATAAGTGGTCATAAACTTGTAAATAACTCATGAAAGAATAAAGTCACGTTAAAGCCAAGCACACTATTGTTTTTCTTATGAAATTCTCAATACGTTTGATGTGTCATATGACCCTCTTCCCTTTGAACAAAATAAAGATGGATCCAAAATGGCCAACTTCAAAATGGCCGCCATGGTCACCACCCATCTGGAAAAGTTTTCCCTCTCCCATATACTAATGTGCCACAAACAGGAAGTTGATATCACAAACCATTCCCACTTTATTTATTAGCATGGGAGTCTATGGGCGCCGGATCACACCAGATCCAACAAAAAATCAGACCGGTCGCCGGACGCCGGGTGCTGAAGTGCCCGGAGAGCTCCCGGCTGAAATTTCAGAACTGCGGCTAGCTCCCCGCTAGACGTGAATCTGAAATTTCAGCACTGGACAGTGGCAGCAGCTGCACAGTGCCGATTCTGGCAGAAAACAGGATCGGAGGACATATTTGCCCTCTGGTTCAGTTTGTCAGGAGCTGTCAGGCTGTGTCCGATGCATCCTGAAAAACACCGGACATGGCCTGACATCTCAAAAAACGTGGTGTGAAGCTAGCCTTACATGGACCTGAGTGAAAAGTGAGATTTTCTTGCATTTCACTCATGCCAGTCACACGTCAGTGTGACTCCAGCCTAAGTCAAGTCAAGAGGTATTTTTTTGTCTGAAGCACCTATGCAAAAAAGCAAATATAAAGCAAAACGTATGTACGTATGTATTCCAAAACGGTACCATTAAAAACTAAAGCTTCCTCATGCTAAAAACAAGCCCTCTTATAGGTCCTTCAATGGATAAATAAATTTATGGGTCTCAGTAAATGTTGACAAGTTTTTTTTCTTAAACATCAAACATTTTTAAACCACTAAAATAATAATTAAAAAAGAAAAATACTAATTTGGTATCTCTCTAATTCTACCCCAAAAACTAGGACAGTTTTTTTTTAAGATAATGTAAATTATTTTGGTTTTATTCAGACTAGTTTTATTAATTAGAATTGTTGGGGATGTACCAAGATGGCAATGCATAAACTATGCTGATTGTTGTGAATCCCACAGATGGGATTTAGCCATCTCTATCAGTCCCATCAATGACAATGACTATGACTGCCATTCTATTCAGTTATCAGTAATTCATAGGAATACCGTGTTTCCCTGAAAATAAGACCGTGTCTTATATTTTTTTGGGCGCCAAAAGTGGCACCCTGTCTTATTTTCGGGGAGGGGGGGGTCTTATATGGGCAGCCCCAGCCACTGCAGCCTCCCATCTACACACACCCACCACCCATACACATACAAACACACATACACACACACACATACACATACACACACACACACACACATATACACACACACACACATATACACACACACACACATACACACACACACACACATACACACATACACACACACACACACACATACATACACACACACATACACACACACACATACATGTACTCATACACACCGCTTCTTACCAGCTCCTCTGGCCTTCGCTGTGGCTCCCGGCTGTCCTCCGGTGTGTCCAGGCTCCTCCAGTGTCCTCTGTATCCCCCAGGTGCAGCCGCGCTGGAGCAGATGGGGTTAATCACAGCCTAACTTGCTGTGTGCCCCTGATCATCTCTGCCCAGCCTGATGTCACAAAAGCCAAGCTCGAGCTCTGATTGGCTCTCAGGAACCAGCGGGCGCGGCCAGATGACGAGCCAATCAGAGCTCACAATGTCATCTAGCCGTGCCCGCTGCTTCCTGGGAGCCAATCAGAGCTTGAGCCGGGCTGCAGTGACGTCAGGCTGGGCAGAGATGAGCAGGGGCACACAGCAAGTTAGGCTGTGATTAACCCCATCTGCTCCAGCACGGCTGCACCTGCAGGACACTGGAGGAGCCTGGACACAGTGGAGGAGCCTGGACACACTGGAGGAGCCTGGACACACCGGGGGACAGGTACCAGGAGGCGGCGGCGGCGGCCTTATATTCCCCAGAGCCCCCCCCTAGGCGGTCTTACTTTCGGGGAGGGGCCTTATATTAGCAGACCCCCCGTTCCCCCTACCCTGTCTTACTTTCGGGAGGGTCTTGATATCGGGGAAAGACGGTAGATGAGAAGTTATAATTCTAATACAACCCTGAAGGCAGAGTTCGCACCTGTATATACCTCTGTAAGTAATACAGAACAGAAAAAAAGAATTAAAGTTGGCGAAAATTGTGCAAAGGACCCCAGTAACTCATAATGGGGTTAGTAGGGTTCCTCGAAAATGAGCACAAATTTCATGAATTAAAAAAAGCACTGTGCTACTTTTTTGTGAATTCTTGTAGTTGTGATACCTTTATTGGTTAACAAAAATAAAGTTATTGATGTTACAAAGCAAGCTTTCGAGACTTCTCACGTGTCTTCATCAGGCATGGTATGACAAATGATGAAGAGATGTGAGTAGTCTAAAAAATTTTCTTTGTAACATCAATTTTATTTTTGTTAGCCATTAAAAGGTGTCACAACTACAAGATTATTGTTTCTCCTACTGAGAGACCAAACCTTTTTTTTAGTGAAATGTGATGGAATCGTTAGCGGAGCTTTTATTCAAATGAAGAAAGACTTAAAGGGGTGCAAATTTTATACCTAAACATATGCCTCAGCAGCTGTATAAATATGCTGCTGACTTTCATAGTATAACTAATACCCCGATGGATACAGCGTACACTGTTCTATAAAGCAGAGCAGTCTATGTTATTCAGTACTGAAACAAAGGAATCCAGACCTGCCAAACGTCACACTTATGACTCTCTTCTGGCATACCCTCACTATAGAACTGTTTATGGAGGTCACAGTATACATCTGAATACTTCATATCTTGCCATCTAAACCTGATGAATGAATTGACAGGATATTGTTACCAATGGAAAAACATTTTTTTACACATGGCAAAAAAAAATTAGCTGTAACTTTGTTTAAAGGGAATCTGTTAACAGGTTTTTGCTATGCAATCTGAAGACAGCATGTGGTAGGGGACGAGAAAATATCTGGGATATGTCACTTATTAGGCTGTGTGCTGTTCAATGCAATTAGAGTTTTATCAGCAAGAGATTATCACTGGCTGGACTAGGTGCCCATGTGAGACCTGGTCAAACCTCACCCCCAGCAATGATTAGCAGATTACTATTAATATACAATGTACACAAGATGAGGTGTAGGCGTTTAGCTTTCTGAAGTTTGATACACACTTCATCTTAAAACTCTGATTGTTTTACAACTGCTGTACCCATTAAAAGCTAAGTGATACATGGATGGAATCAGGGTTTTTTTTTGTACTGGGTGCTGACGCTCCGTTTTTTGCAGCATTTTTGTGTCACCTTTTGTCACAATCCTGCATGTCTATCCTTATCCCACAAAGTATATGAAAATTTTGAAGTGTTGTGCTCATGATGCTTATTTTTTTTTTGCAGTTTAGGTGCAGATTGTGGTCAAGACAAAAGAATGAGCATGTCAATTATTGCTGCATTTTGTAGCCCTCCCAGCCATTGACTATACTAACCAAAATCCGCATGATCACAATCTGCACCTAAAACGCACCAAAAATCATGTGTTTTGTGGTGCGTTTCCCTGCCACAGGGTGCAGTTTTGCAGCATTTTTGCACCAAAAAAGTAGCAATACGCTGTTTGCGTACGCTATTGACGTACGTATCAGAGACAGACCACCAGTTCTACAGCACTGCTACTGGTCCTCTATGCAATTTATGTACAGGACCACGGACAGCACCTTCCGTGCAGAAACAGACTGGCTTTTATATAACTGAAACGAAAACCCGACAAATACCGGGATCAGATTAAAACTGTATTAACCCCTCAACTTCCAGGGTGGGATCTCACCATGTGTACACAGAGTGTACACGCTCTGGCGTAGTCCACAACGAAGGTTCGACGATGCTCGATCGCCTCTGCTCAATCCAGAGACTGCAGCAAGGGATCAAGTGTCCTCTTCCTACAGTCTCTGGGGTCAGACTTATAGTGCACTGTATGTCAATGATCTGTCATACAGTGCACCATGACTATGATCCCAGAGACTATAACAAGAGGACACCTGATCCCTTGTTGCACCCATCCATCCACCCATGCATCCATCCACCCATGCACCCATCATCCACCCATGCATCCATTCATCCACCCATGCACCCATCATCCACACCATGTACCCATCCATGCAGGCACACATCCACCCTTGCACGCACACATCTACACACGCACACATCCATCAATGCATGCACACATGCACGCACACATCCATGCATGCACTCATCCATCCACCCATGCATGCTAGCATGCATTCACCCATCCATTCACCCATGCACTCATGCATGCACCCATCCATCCACCTATCCATCCATCCATGCACCCATGCATGCATGCACCTCATGCACCCATCCATCCATTCATACTTACTTCACTCATGATCCACTGGTGAGGAGGAGGAGCCCAGGAGAGGAGGAGGGGCACCACACCGGAGCAGAGGAGGCTGACCAACAGGTGCACCATTGGGTGCAGCCCGCCGTGAGAGAGGTGACATGGGGAACAGAGGTGGGGGGCAGGACAGGGGGGTGATTACAGAGGGGGCTGAAGAGGCTGACCGGCGGGTGCAGCCTGTCGGGGGATAACATGATGAGGGACACGGACCGGAAGTGGGAGGGGCAGAGGAAAGGGATTGGAGGGGTCTGATGAGCCCTGGAGTGGGAGGGGGCTGAGGAGGGGGAGAACTCCCGCCAACCCGTCCCCCCAGATCTGATTGGAGAACTCCAGTCAGATCCGGAGGGGTGACTCGCTCTGATTGGCAGTTTCAGTTTCAACTGCCAATTGCAGCGACTTTAGCCACGGGGGGCTAAGCCACCCCCCCTGGGATAAATTATAGATCCTTGCGATCTTGCAGCTCCGGTGAATTGTCACTGACCCGGTCACCGGAGCTGTAGGACCGCAAACAAGCCATGACGTTATAGACACGTCATGGGTCGGGAAGTCACCGACTTCCATGATGTCTTTATAACATCATGGTCGGGAAGGGGTTAAAAACTGCATTTAATGGCTGTGTGGGCATGGCCAGCAGCTGAGATCAGTGAGGAGTGTGATGTACCAGCAGAGATGGGACAAGATCAGAGATTGTGAGCTGTGTGGGAAGCCAGCAGCTAAGAACAGCGGTCAATTCTATGTTCCAGCAGAGAAGGAACCAGATGACAGATCAGAGAAGCTTCTGGCAAGAAAAAAAGGCAGAGGAGTTTGCAGTGTTCCTGACTTTCTGACATTGCTCATCACTGTGCTGTAGCCTGAAATAATCTGATACACTGTCACTTCACAGCTGCAGACAGGAGCTCGAACACTGTAGGCTACGCCTCCTTTTCCCTTATATGGTTATGTGGCCGTATTCAGCGTGAAGGCAGATCTGACTGAGAATGAACATATGTCTGCTTCACAGACAGTGTAGTGGGGACACCTGGTGGAAGGTTTATGAGTGGTTTTCCACCAGATTTCACTTCTAAAGTATATTTGAAAGTTTATTAAAATCTCTTAGGGCCCTTTCACATCAGCGGTATTTTCAAATCGCGGCAGATGCGTTGAAAAAACGCATCTGCCGCGATTACCGCATAACCGCGACACTTGCGGCACACTTGCGGCAAGCCCCATGCAATGTCTTGGGGCTTGCGGTAAGGGTGCGGCAGGTGCGGTTTCGGCACTTGCGGCAGGTGCGGCCGCGAAAAAAAACGCTGCAAGCAGCGGTTTTTTTCGCGGCCGCACCTGCCGCAACCGCACTTGCCGCACCCTTACTGCAAGCCCATAGACATTGCATGGGGCTTGCCGCAAGTGTGCCGCAAGTGTCGCAGTTATGCGGTAATCGCGGCAGATGCGGTTTTTTCACCGCATCTGCCGCGATTTGAAAATACCGCTGATGTGAAAGGGCCCTTACTCTACACTATTATTAAATAAAAATTTAAATGGTGGTTAACCCTTGAGTAAATTGAATTACTTGCATTTCTTTACAAGCATTTTTATTCCATTCTCAAGCTGTGTTTTTGACTCTCAGTAATATGTCATACTTTAAACAAAGCTGCTTTTTTATACTTTCTGGTATTTTGTTTTAACAAAACTTTATAGATAAACAAGTGCTTCTCAATAAATTAGAATATCATGAAAAAGATTATGTATTGAAATTGAATTACTGTAATAAGTTAAATGAAACGCATACCGTATGTTATACAGAGTCATTAGAAACAGAGTTATCTATATCAAGTGTTTATGTAAATGTTGATGATTATGGCTTACAGACCATGAAAACCCGACAAACATTATCTCAAAAAATTAGAATATTACATAGGACCAACTGAAAAACTTATTTTTAACTCATAAATGCTCACTTAATGAAAAATATGTACAATAAATGCACTCAATACTTGGCCGGGCTCATTTTGCATGAATCATCATGCATCAATGCAGCGTGGCATGGAAGCGATCAGCCTGTGGCACTGCTGAAGTGTTATGGAAGCCCAGGTTGCTTTGACAGCAGCTTTCAACTCTGGGTTTTCTTTTTGGGTGCTAGCCTTGTTAACCATTGATTAAGACAAAATTATAATGTAAAGGAAGCATTTTAATAAAAGGGACTACCTCAATCATACATTGCATTCCTTAAGCGATGCCATAATTATATAAAAGGTAGCGCTCAGCCTGTGACTTATATACTTAAACGCAGCTTTCAACTCATCTGCATTGTTGGATCTGGTGTCCCTCATCTTCCTCTTGACAATACCCTATAGATTCTCAATGGGGTTTAGGTCAGGCGAGTTTGCTGGCTAATCAAGCATAGTGGTAATGTGGTTATTAAACCAGGTATTGGTACTTTTGGTAGTGTGGACAGGTGCCAAGTCCTGCTGGAAAATGAAATTTCCTTCTCCAGAAAGCTTGACAGCAGAGGGAAGCATGAAGTGTTCTAAAATGTCCTGGTATACAGCAGCGTTGACTTTGGTCTTGATAAAACACAGTGGACCTACACCAGCAGATGAAGTGGTTTACCAAACCATCACTAATTGTGGAAGCTTCACACTAGCCCTTAGCAACTTGGATTGTGCCTAACCACTCTTCCTTTAGACTCTGGGACCTTGATTTCCAAATGAAATGCAAAATTTACTTTAATCTGAAAACAAAACCTTGGACGACTGAGCAACAGTCCAGTTCTTTTTCTCCTTGGACCAGGTAAGCTTCTTGCATTGTCTATTGGTCATGAGTGGCTTGACACAAGGATGCAACAGTTGTAGCCCATGTCCTGGATACATCTGTGTGTGGTGTTTTTAAAAACACTGACTAAGGGCCGCTTCACAATGCGGCGTGATCCGGTCCGGATCTGTCCGGGATGCCCCTGACAGCCGCGGACCGAATCAGCACACAGGACTGGGGGGCTATTATGCCCTCCGGTCCTGTGTGCAGCGCACGCAGTTCCCGCTGCTGATAAGACAGAACCGCGGGCGCCGTGGTCCTGACCTGTCTGCGGCTGCAGCTGCGTGATTTTTTTTTTTCTATATGAAGTACAACTTTAGTTAACTACAAATAAAAAGTTTTACATTTTTTTCCTCATCCGTTAATTTTTTACAGATTTTTAAAGTTTTAAAAAAGCATGAACTTTGGCCTGGTATGGCTTTACATTTTTTATCATATCTCAGGCTAGAAATAACAGGGTTAAACACATGCAGTGTTTTTTTAAACACTCAGTGAGTGAGTAAATCACTGCTTGCACCACGTTTTGATCGCTGCACTTAACACAGCATTTATCACTATTTATATAATAGAAAAAATCTGCCATCGTTTTCACTCGGGATTAATAACACTAAGGGCCACGTCACACACATAGATATCTGTGCAGATATTGTTCACAGATTTCTGGTGCAGTGAAATCATGGACACATTGTTGCATTTGTACACAGCCACAAAATGGAATAATGTGTCCATGATTTCACTGCAACCAGAGATCTGCTGCTCTGCAAACAATATCTGCACAGATACCTATGTGTGTGACGTGGCCCTAATGCAGATATAGTGAAAACTCAGAAAAAAGCTGCCAAAACCGCAGCGTTTATCCGCAGACAGTAAAGGTTGTGTGTGCTCTAGCCCTAATACTCACTTTATAGTAAGACAGTTATGTTTCAAGTATACTGTAAATCTTTATTTTTATTACCCATCTTCCTTACTTAATATTACTGTAACTGTATTACTCTCACACAGCAATGGCTGCTGCTTCTCAAGGAAAAGCATTTTATAATATCTACTGTTGCAATCCCTTTAAAAAAAACTGGGCACACAACAAGAAAAAACCTTAGGCCAGTCCAAGATTGGATGTTTGATATAAATCCATCACTCAATGCAGGCATGAATATTTGTGACAGTGGTAGAAAGCAACTTGCAAAAGAGAAAAATACTCTGCAGCCACAACATTTTGAAGAACCTGTAACTTCCAACACAGAGGATTTTATAAAACCTGATTTAACAATAGAGTATTTGAATAAATCACTTTCTAACAACGAAGATAATTACGATAATGAGGTGGGAGAGGCATCATTTTTCTCAGAATGGTACGGGCTTTCATTCGATATGTCACAAGACTATGATTAATATTTTGTTAATATGTATACTGTACTTTGCAGTACAAAGTGGTCTGAGCTGTGGACCATTAGCAACGGTTCTATAGATTCCTATTAACAGGGCCGGCCTCAGGCTAAATTGCGCCCTGTGCAAAATTCCCCGTCGGTGCCCCCAGACCATGTCACATGAGACATGCAGCCAATCAGTGGCACCTTCACTCTTTCCTCATATAAAACTGACATCCCGAGGAAATCAGGGAACAGCAGCAGCTCTCATTTATTCTGGATCACAGTTTTGAAGGAAGGGATAATGAAACAGCTGCTGATTGGCTGCAGGTCTCATGTGAAATAACGTCATGTGAAACCATGGAGACCTGGGGCACACATTGCTAGGACGATGCTTGGCTTTATCACTTGTCTAGTGTGGTTTTTTTTATCCATATAATGTAAAACGCCTAAAAATGCCTCACACAAAGCATGCTGCAATATAAGTATTTATAAAAAGAAAATCACCTGCAAAAAAGATCCTGAAACAATATCTACATGAGGCGTCTTTACTTTTACTTTACTGATAGGTTGTTCACATTGTGAGCCCCAATGGGGACAGTGTTCATGATGTATGTAAAGTGCTGTGGAGTTCATAGTGTAATATAAATGCAAAAAGTATTATTCTTAATATTATGTCACAATACCAGGATCTGAGGATCTTCTATTTCGAGGTCAGGGACTCTCTGACGCCGTGTCGCTGCCTGTCTCGCTGTCTTCCTCTTTTGAAACTGCAGTGCGGTGGACAAGAGGGCATTAACTGGTTAATAACAAGAAGTATGGAGTGTGTACTGAGCCATAAACCCTCCCCATACCATGAAGTATGGAGTGTGTACTAACTGAGCCATAAACCCTCCCCGTACCATGTCCAGCAGACATTGTAGGATTACTACCCGTATATACTCGTGTATAAGCCGACCTGTGTATAAGCCGACCCCCCTACTTTTGCCCCCAAAACCTGGGAAAACCTATTGACTCGTGTATAAGCCGAGGGTGGACCCCAGCACAGGTATACAGCCCCCAGCAATGTGGTATACAGCAGCCTCCCCAGTGGTATATACAGACCCCAGGGGTAATACAGCAGCCCCAGGGGTAATACAGCAGCCCCAGGGGTTATACAGCAGCCCCAGGGGTTATACAGCAGCCCCAGGGGTTATACAGCAGCCCCAGGGGTAATACAGCAGCCCCAGGGGTAATACAGCAGCCCCAGGGGTTATTCAGCAGCCCCAGGGGTAATACAGCAGCCCCAGGGGTAATACAGCAGCCCCTGGGGTAATACAGCAGCCCCAGGGGTAATACAGCAGCCCCAGGGGTTATAGAGCAGCCCCAGGGGTTATACAGCAGCCCCAGGGGTAATACAGCAGCCTCAGTGGTATATACAGGCCCCAGCACTATATACAGCAGCCCCAGTCGTATATACAGGCCCCAGCAATATATACAGCAGCCCCAGTGGTATATACAGGCCCCAGCAATATATACAGCAGCCCCAGTGGTATATACAGGCCCCAGCAATATATACAGCAGTCTTAGTGGTATATACAGGCCCCAGCACTATATACAGCAGCCCCAGTGGAATATACAGGCCCCAGCAATATATACAGCAGCCTCAGTGGTATATACAGGCCCCAGCACTATATACTTACAGTAGGTTATCTGCCGCGACACTACTTTTTCATGATTAATGATAATGTGAATCAATGAGTGTCACTAGAAGCAAGAGGATCCATTGGATATAATGTAAGGTGAATTGCAGAAACTGCCTTATGCTAAATGTAATAAAACGGAGATCTTGGTTTTCAATAGTGATCACTAGAGAGTAAGCTTGGCATCCACTTACAAGGAGCCTCCACTGCCAAGTCCTATCACTAACCCTGATAAAATTGTGAATTGTGAACGGGTTTATATGCCCAAGGATAATTGGAAATAATGAATAGGTGTGTGTAGGGCCTTCACAATGGTGTCCAAGTGTGGATACCAAATTAAGGAATGTTGAAAGGGGAATAATTACAGTGGGAGCTCAGTCACAAATAAACAATATATATATCAGATTAAGACGGCATCACCACAAGCGTAGGTGCTGGCAGAAAATAATAATATACTTACAGTAGGTTATCTGCCGCGACACTACTTTTTCATGATTAATGATAATGTGAATCAATGAGTGTCACTAGAAGCAAGAGGATCCATTGGATATAATGTAAGGTGAATTGCAGAAACTGCCTTATGCTAAATGTAATAAAACGGAGATCTTGGTTTTCAATAGTGATCACTAGAGAGTAAGCTTGGCATCCACTTACAAGGAGCCTCCACTGCCAAGTCCTATCACTAACCCTGATAAAATTGTGAATTGTGAACGGGTTTATATGCCCAAGGATAATTGGAAATAATGAATAGGTGTGTGTAGGGCCTTCACAATGGTGTCCAAGTGTGGATACCAAATTAAGGAATGTTGAAAGGGGAATAATTACAGTGGGAGCTCAGTCACAAATAAACAATATATATATCAGATTAAGACGGCATCACCACAAGCGTAGGTGCTGGCAGAAAATAATAATATACTTACAGTAGGTTATCTGCCGCGACACTACTTTTTCATGATTAATGATAATGTGAATCAATGAGTGTCACTAGAAGCAAGAGGATCCATTGGATATAATGTAAGGTGAATTGCAGAAACTGCCTTATGCTAAATGTAATAAAACGGAGATCTTGGTTTTCAATAGTGATCACTAGAGAGTAAGCTTGGCATCCACTTACAAGGAGCCTCCACTGCCAAGTCCTATCACTAACCCAGCAGTATATACAGCAGCCCCAGTGGTATATACAGGCCCCAGCAATATATACAGCAGCCCCAGTGGTATATACAGGCCCCAGCAATATATACAGCAGCCCCAGTGGTATATACAGGCCCCAGCAATATATACAGCAGCCTTAGTGGTATATACAGGCCCCAGCACTATATACAGCAGCCTCAGTGGTATATACAGGCCCCAGCACTATATACAGCAGCCCCAGTGGTATATATAGGCCCCAGCAGTATATACAGCAGCCCCAGTGGTATATACAGGCCCCAGTGGTAGTGTGTGTATACAGGGCCCACTGCTAGTGTATACAGGGCCCAGTGCTAGTGTATACAGGGCCCAGTGGTGGTGGAATACAGGGCCTAGTATGCGGACTGGGGGGAGGGGCGCGCCTTTACACACTCACCGGTCACCGCGCCACCGCCGTCACCGTGCCCGTGCGTCTGCTGGGCGCTGGCTGTACGGAGGAGGAGAGGAGGGGCGGGCAGAGCCGCGGGATAGGAAGTCGGACTCCCGCCCTCCTCCCTCTCTGGCCGACGCGCCGCGGCCGCCGGCGGCCAGCACGGGCCTCCCAGGGGGCGGGCAAAAATGCGCCCTGCACTAGATGGCGCGCCTAGTTGTCGTCCCGGTCCTGCCTGCGGGTAAACCCGAGTGTGACTCGGGGTTACCGCTTCTGTCAGCTAAAGTTAACCCCGAGTCACACTCGGGAATACCGGTAGGGAGGGAGCCGCAGAGAGACCATAAATATCCGTCTCTCTGGCGCCCCCTTTGATGCATGGCAGGCGGCGCCCTGTGCGACCGCACAACTCGCACAGCGGTAGGGCCGGCCCTGCCTATTAACTTGTCAGATTGTGTATGTGATAGACATTCAGTGAGTCATAGACCAGCTCATTATGTTGATGAGCCTATATGAATATGCAGATTATTAACAAAATATAACAAAATTATAAACAAAATATTAAGAAACATGGTCTTGTGATATATCAAATGAAAGCCTGTTACTTCTGGGAAACATGATGCCTCTCCCACCTCATTGTCTTAATTCTAGTCCGAGATATTATAAAAAAAAATGTAAATCCATACCAGGCCAAAATTTGCGCTTTTTTAAAACTTTAAAAATCTGTAAAAAATTAACTGATGAAGAAAAAAATTCTGAACTATTAATTTGTAATTAACTAAAGTTGTACTTTATATAGAAAAAAAATTTAAAAAAATCTAAAAAGAGGTCAGGTAAAAGAAATATTCATATTTAGATCACTTGATATGGAATGACCCATTGACGCTATAATAGTTAAATATTTTAAAATATGATCCCATTGCGATCCCAACTTGAACTTTGGTACAGATGTGGCTAAGAGCATAGCAGACACATGTGCATTTTTGGGAATTTTTAAATTATATGTTTTTTTCGGAAATGCGTTTTAAAATTTTGCATTTGCATGGGTAAAATATTAACAAAGATACTCTTGTGACATATCTGGTGAAAGCCTGTGCAGTTCTGAGTAGAATGGTGTTTATTTTGTTTCTCTCTCTTATTCCTAGCCTGAGTAAGGCGGGAGTCACACGCATCAATTAAATGCACGATATCGCTTAAGCGATCTGCTTTTTGATCGCTTAAGCGATATCGTTTGTGCATCGCTGCATGCAATCAAGCGATTTTACAATGTAAAATCGCTTGATCGTTACATCGCAGATTGGTGAGCCGGAGCTCATATCAAGCGATAAACGCTTGATCAATCTGCCTCATCGTGGTGTGTGACACCACGATGAACGATCTCCCAGCGGCAGAGCCTATGCTGGGAGATGGTATCTATGGTAAACGTCGGGTTACTAAGCGCCGGCGGCGCCTAGCAACCAGATGTGTACCATAGTTACCAGCGATCTCGCTGCTCCACATCGCTGGTGAGTCTGCCTGTGTGACAGCTCACCAGCGATGTGAGCGATATTGTTAGCGATCTCGCGTGCACGTGATCGTTAGCAATATCGCTACTGATATTGATGCGTGTGACGGCCGCCTTAGGAGGAGAAATGTAAAGGCAGGCAACACCGAAATTCACACTTTTTCCAAACTTTGAAAATCAATTAGAAATTTAAAAAAAAAAAGTTTAGAATTTTTTTTTCCACATTTTGCATTGTCTGAAATGCTATTATCAAATAACAAAATCTCAAAAGAATTAAAAATATAGAGGTAAAATCTTTGGTTCACTTGACATGGAATAACCTCTCACCCAAATTTCTGAATGGCCTTTTCTTAACAATCTTTTCAAGGCTGCGGTTATCCCGGTTCCTTGAGTACCTTTTCTACCACACACTTTTTTACGTCCACTCAACTTTCCATTAATATGCTTAGATACAGCACTCCGAACAGCCAGCTTCTTTAGCAATGACGTTTTATGGTTTACCCTACTTGTGGAGTGTGTCAATGACCGCCTTTTCTGGACATCAGTCAAGTCAGCAGTCTTACCCATGTTTGTGTAGCCTACCAAAACAGAGCAAAGGCCCCGTCTGACGCTTCAATGGTTAAACAATCCGATCAACGATCCGACTTGACGTAGATCGCTTGAATGACGATCAATGATCACTAGTGAAATGTCACACGTAGACATATCATTAACGACACAGCAACGATTCCGCAACAAGCAAACGATACTTGCGGTTGTTAGCTCGCCTATGTCCTTCACTTCTCAATAGGCGAAGTCATTAACAACATCATTATCGAGGTGTCACACTCACCCATGCTGCAGGTTGAACAAACACTCATCGTTTGGTTTAAGATCTGTTTCACAAACCTCCCATCAACGATCTGCCCGATTATCGTTGATCGTATGTACATGTCACACTGAACGACGTCGTTACCACGTCGTTTGAACGACTGAAAACCCATGACGTTTCAACAATATCGTTAACGATATCGTAGTGTGTGACGGGGTCTTAAGGGACCATTTTAAACACTTAGTAAGCCTTTGCAGGTGTTTGTGTTATTCTAATTTTCTGATATAATGACCTTTGGGTTTTCTTTGGCTGTAAGCCATAATCATCAACATTAACATAAATAAACAATTGAAATAGATCACTCTGTTTGTAATGACTCTATATATTATAGAAATAATGGGAGTGCTGGTGTGTCACGGTCCGCGCTGCTGTGGTATGGATAAACTCACCAAAGAGCCAAAAGTACTTTCATCCTTTATTCCTCCTCTCTCCTACGCGTTTCAGCGCCCACACCCGGCGCCTTCCTCAGGGATATCCCTGAGGAAGGCGCCGGGTGTGGCGCTGAAACGCGTAGGAGAGAGGAGGAATAAAGGATGAAAGTACTTTTGGCTCTTTGGTGAGTTTATCCATACCACAGCAGCGCGGACCGTGACACACCAGCACTCCCATTATTTCTTGGATTCAAACCACTATCCAGTGGTCGGTGGAGGTCCTGCAGCAGCTGGAACACAGTTTCCAAAAACGCCTTCAAACCAGTTGTGGGGCTCACAACTGGACCAGGTGAGCAGCTTCACAGCACCACCCTCACAAATAAGTGTCACTAGTGATAGGGCACTATTGCGCCTCTTGTCCCCCTCCCTATTTTCTTTTTACTCTATATATTATATGCTTTTCACTTTTTGTATTGAATTACTGAAATAACTTATCTTTTTGATGATATTCTACTTTATTGAGAAGCACTTGTACATGTCTGCAGATTATATGCGTTTTTTTATGTATGGCCGTAGCAAAATTAACTAAAAGCTCATGTGCATTTTTTTACCTGTATTTTTTATGCATCTATAGCTATGTTCCTACAATGATCTTATTACGCTGTGTGTTATCGCTGTCTTAAAGTCGGGGCATCTTAACAGTTCCAGAAAAGTGGATGGGATTTCTAAAAGAATATAATCAAATGATAAGTATAGCATATGAAAAAGGTATTGTGAATAAAAAAGAAAAACAATTCCTCACCAATAAGGAATACACACAAGCCTTTTTGTATCACTTGCCAAAAGTCCATAAGGACATAAATAAACCCCCTGGCCGCCCAATCATATCAGGGATTAATTCCCTGACGAGTTTTCTATCGCACTTGATAGACCTCCATTTACAGGATCTTGTGAAAAATGTACCATCCTAAGTACTGTGTTAAAAGAGAGAGGGGAGGGGGACAAGAGGCGCAATAGTGCCCTTATCACTAGACACTAAGGTACAACGGTGAGAAACGTGATTCACTCACCTACTCCAGTTGTGTGACCCACAACTGGCTTGTGTGCATGTAGGATAGTATCCTGATGGCTGCTGCTGGACCTCCACCGACTCCACGCACGTGGGGTTAGACCAGAAATTTCAGGAAGAAAAGGTGTACTCCGGTCCGCGCTGCCAGAAACATCTTCCTTGATGTTTCTGGCAGCGCGGACCGGAGTACACCTTTTCTTCCTGAAATTTCTGGACCATCCTAAGTACGGGATTCAACCCAATTAATTGAGGAACTCCAGAATATAACCTGGAATGAAGATTATTGGTTTATAACACTCGATGTTGTATCTCTCTACTCCAATATCGATCACGAACTTGGAATAGCGGCAGCAAAATTCTATTTGGAAGATCAAACAAAATGCCCTCTGAACAAACACAGTTCTTGTTATCTGGCCTGGAGTTCATTCTGAAAAGAAACATCTTTGAATTCCAGGGCCAGATATACATTCAGAGGCTCGGCACAGCGATGTGGACTCGGATCGCGCCAAGTTTTGCAAATTTGTTTATGGGACGATTCGAGTCCCTATAAGCGTTAAAAGATCCTCTATTTAAAGATAAGATCGTTATGTACTGTAGATTCAGCATTTGGTGAGGTTGTACCACAGTATTTGTAAGGCCATGTGCCCACATTCAGTATTTGGCATACCTCCCAACTTTTGAAGAATGTAAAGAGGGACAAAAGATGTGGCGCGCTGAGCACGCCATGCAAGTTGTAGCAACTCCCCTAACCATGCCCAAGCCACACCCATTTACAAGTGATGGACATTCAACAGATGCCCATGACTGTTAATTTTTAATATTAATCTTCTGATTAAGGCATTTTTGCTAAATTTTTTTCCTTTTCCAATTCATTTGATGGGCTTTAGTGCAGTTTAGTGCTGACAGCACAGACTTTGGGCTGCCCCATCATACAACGCAGCAGGACGGCTGAGAGTAGTGCCTGCCTTGCAGCATTGTTCAGTTTATAGCCAGGGATGTGCAATCAGTAAGGGCCCTTTCACATCTATGCACCCCTGGGTTTGCCTGGCCAGAGCTAGCGCAAGGGCAAGCGCAGGTGCTATCAGAGGCAAGTGCAGGCAAGCGCATAGATGCAGAGCCCTTGCGCTCATGCCGAAATTACCTCCTATCGACGAGCACAGCCGACCGCAGGAGCCCGGAACCCGGAAGCGCAAGTGTGACAAGGCCAGTGTCACAGCGCATGCGCTAGTCCAGCCGCACCCAGAAACGCGTAATGTGACGTTTCTGGGTGCGTCTGGACAAACACATGAAATTCAGCTGTCAAAACATGGTCTACAAGGCATCACTTATTTTTCTTTAACTGTTTAAAAGGGTTATCTACGAACTTTGAGTTTTTCTTCTAATGGAGCTAAAAACGTACAGGCAGGTCGATGCTAAGTATCTGCTCGGCGCCGCCATCACTGACACACACCATACATCACACATTCATCACTCACACACCAGACACATCACACATGCATCACTCACACACCACATACATGACACGTATCTCTCTAACTGATGCATCACTCACACACCCCACGCATCACTAATTGTCGCATCACACACACTCATCACTCACACACCCCACGCATCACACATATCACATGCATCATTCTCACACACCACACACATCACTCTCACACCACATGCATGACTCACACAGCCCCACATATCACACACATTACACGTATCTCTCTAAGTCATGCATCACTCACACACGCATCACTCTCACACACGCATCACTCACACACACACATCAAATATGCATCACTCACACACTACACACATCTCTCCAACTGATGCATCACTGTCACACACCACATCATTCACACCATACGCATCACTCACACACACCCCACGCATC
The DNA here is from genome assembly GCA_033576535.1 of Allobates femoralis. Lineage (NCBI taxonomy): Eukaryota > Metazoa > Chordata > Amphibia > Anura > Aromobatidae > Allobates > Allobates femoralis. Next base: position 318,504,698 of record JARQOC010000004.1, read on the forward strand.
ACACACACATGCTCTCACACACATCACTGACACACACCATACATCACACATGCATCACTCACACACCAGACACATCACACATGCATCACTCACACACCACACACGAGACGCATCTCTCTAACTGATGCATCACTCACACACCCCACGCATCATTCACACACGCCAAGCATCTCACACACACATCACTCTCACACCACATTCAAGACTCATACACCGCACACATAACACACATCACACGCATCACTCACACACCACAAGCATCGCTCTCTCGCCACATGCACGACTCACACACACCCCACGCATCACTCACACACCCCACGCATCACATGCATCACACACATTACACGCACTCAAACTTACGCATCATTCACACACACCCCACGCATCACTCACACACCCCACGCATCACTCACACATCCCATGCATCACTCACACACACTACATGCATCACTCTCACACACCACACACATCACTGTAAGTTACTCATGCATCTCACACACCCATACCATCATACACACATCACACATACCATTATACATACATGATATATGTATAACAGAATATACTCACTCTCTTCATCTTTCCAGGGCATCAAGTAGCAGCATAGTAGTGGTGGAGAAGGCGGGATCATTAGCAGACGATTGTACACACAGGAGGCATCCATTTCCTCCTTCCCCCCCCCCTCCCCTGCTCCCGACAGCTGAACTGGTAGTGAGATTACAGGAGGGAGGGGGCTCCAGTGGCTGCCCTTCTCTCCCCTCTCTTCAGGGCAGGCTGCCTTGTGTTTCTTCCCCCCCTCCCACACAGACTTGGCCCCGCCCACCTAATGCTACTGAACCACATCCCCCTTCCCTCACTAATGCTGGCACTGCAGTCTCAGTGCTGAACGATGGAGGAATCCCCTTGGCCACAGCTGGGGTGAGGGAGAGCAGTGTGCGGGAGGAACACAGAGCCGTACTGTGCAGGGCAGTGCCAGCAATCCCCGCCTGCATATGAGAGTCACAAAACATTATTTAATAAAAAATAAAAAAGACATTAACTACACATCGGGCAGAGCACTAATGGGCCAGGCTTCGGATCTTAGTGCCTAGCGACAGCCCTGCACTGTGACGGTCCTGCACTGTGACACACGGAGCTAAAATGTATAGGGGGCGTGGCCAGCAGCTACTCACTGCTGTGCGGGAAATGTAACCTCCCAGGTGGAGGTTACATTTCAGCGACTGAAAATCGGGAGTGTCCCGCTGGATCCGCATTGGTTGGGAGGTATGTATTTGGTGAGATTTTACCTCAGTATTTGTAAGGCCATGTGCACACATTCAGTATTTGGTGAGTTTTTTTACCGCAGTATTTGTAAGGCCATGTGCCCACATTCAGTATTTGGTGAGTTTTTACCTTGGTATTTGTAAGGCCATGTGCCCACATTCAGTATATGGTGAGATTTTTACCTAAGTATTTGTAAGGCCATGTGCCCACATTTAATATTTGTGAGGTTTTTACCTCAGTATTTGTAAGGCCATGTGCCCACATTCAGTATTTGGTGAGGTTTTTACCTTAGTATTTGTAAGGCCATGTGCACACATTCAGTATTTGGTGAGGTTTTTACCTAAGTATTTGTAAGGCCATGTGCCCACATTCAATATTTGTGAGGTTTTTACCTCAGTATTTGTAAGTCCATGTGCACACGTTCAGTATTTGGTGAGGTTTCACCTCAGGATTTGTAAGGCCATGTGCCCACATTCAGTATTTGGTGAGTTTTTTACCTCAGTATTTGTAAGGCCATGTGCCCACATTCAGTATTTGGTGAGGTTTTTACCTTGGTATTTGTAAGGCCATGTGCACACATTCAGTATTTGGTGAGGTTTTTACCTTAGTATTTGTAAGGCCATGTGAACACATTCAGTATATGGTGAGATTTTTACCTAAGTATTTGTAAGGCCATGTGCCCACATTTAATATTTGTGAGGTTTTTACCTCAGTATTTGTAAGGCCATGTGCCCACATTCAGTATTTGGTGAGGTTTTTACCTTAGTATTTGTAAGGCCATGTGCACACATTCAGTATTTGTGAGGTTTTTACCTCAGTATTTGTAAGTCCATGTGCACACGTTCAGTATTTGGTGAGGTTTCACCTCAGTATTTGTAAGGCCATGTGCCCACATTCAGTATTTGGTGAGTTTTTTACCTCAGTATTTGTAAGGCCATGTGCCCACATTCAGTATTTGGTGAGGTTTTTACCTTGGTATTTGTAAGGCCATGTGCCCACATTCAGTATTTGGTGAGGTTTTTACCTTAGTATTTGTAAGGCCATGTGAACACATTCAGTATTTGGTGAGGTTTTTACCTTAGTATTTGTAAGGCCATGTGAACACATTCAATATTTGTGAGGTTTTTACCTCAGTATTTCGATGTAAATACTTAAGTTCCAAAAAAAAGGGGTTGAGAAAAGTATTATAGGAGTGATACCTTTATTGGCTAACAAGAAAAATTATATTTGTAAGCTTTCAGAGCTCAAGGCTCCTTCATCAGACAATATCGTCTGATGAAGGAGCCTTGAGCTCTGAAAGCTTACAAATATAATTTTTCTTGTTAGCCAATAAAGGTATCACTCCTATAATACTTTTCTCAACCCCTTTTTTTTGAGACTTAAGTATTTACATCGATTTTTCTGGCTAACACGGTACCACAATATTATTTTGTACTACCTCAGTATTTGTAAGTCCATGTGCACACGTTCAGTATTTGGTGAGGTTTCACCTCAGTATTTGTAAGGCCATGTGCCCACATTCAATATTTGGTGAGGTTTTTACCTCAGTATTTGTAAGTCCATGTGCACACGTTCAGTATTTGGTGAGTTTTTACCTCAGTATTTGTAAGGCCATGTGCACACATTCAGTATTTGGTGAGGTTTTTACCTCAGAATTTGTAAGGCCATGTGCACACATTCAGTATTTGGTGAGGTTTTTACCTCAGAATTTGTAAGGCCATGTGCACACATTCAGTATTTGGTGAGGTTTTACCTCAGAATTTGTAAGGCCATGTGCCCACGTTCAGTATTTGGTGAGTTTTTACCTCAGTATTTGTAAGGCCATGTGCCCACATTCAGTATTTGGTGAGGTTTTTACCTTAGTATTTGTAAGGCCATGTGCTCACATTTAGTATTTGGTGAGGTTTTACCTCAGAATTTGTAAGGCCATGTGCCCACATTCAGTATTTGGTGAGGTTTCACCTCAGTATTTGTAAGACAAAACCAGGAGGGGGACAGAGGAAAAGTATATAATAGAAACACGTCAGCACTTTTGTATTTTTTATCCACTCCTGGTTTTGGCTACAAAATATGAGGTAAAAAACTCACCAAATACTCAAAAGTGTGCACATGGCCAAATTCTGCATTTCTGATGCAGCAAAAATACAGTGTCAAAAACTCCCTAAAAACTTGCTTTCTTCACAGCAAAACATGTTTTATGGTGTGTATAAAGTAGGAAGGCAAAAAAGTTACACCTGTTAAGGTACCTTTACACGCCGCAACTGCGGGAATCAGGCGACAAGCGATTTATCGCCGCGAAATTCCCCAATTACACACCTTTAGAATAGGGAATTCTGCAGATTGGTTTGCTACCACACTTTTTTGCCATTGTCATAGCAATATAATATTGCCATGTACACATATTCTTGACTTGATCTTCTGTTTCTGTCTGTGACCGACGTGTACTGTACTGATGTGTAGCGGGAAACTAAATTTGATGGCGCTCCATCAGCAATGGGAAAATGTCATACCACAAGAGAAAAAACTTACACATAAAACCCCTCGCAAAACAAAATCTACTGATGTAAAATTCTGTAAACCTGAGAATGTAGTAAAATATCTCTCACATATTTAGCATAATGACCAACTATTAATTACACACATAAAATATAGGTACAAAATATGCTAAGTATTATAGGTACTGCATTATGTACAGTATAGGTACAATATGTGTATGAAGTATGTATATGTATTATATATACAGGTATGATATATATATACTATGCATGTATATGCACTATGTATACTTATATGTATAGGTACAATATATATAATATGTACTATATACATGTATGAAATGTATAATATGTAGTACATGTACATATTAATATTATATGTTAAATATTGTAAGATATGTATAATATGTAGTATATTACTATATATGTATAGGTACAATTGTTGTATCTAATATAATGAATATATTTATATGTAAGTAATTTATACTATATATAATATAGTAAATGTATGTGTAATATATTATATATTATGTACAGTACAATTGTATGTTTGTATACTACATATCATATATATGAAAAGGTACGATATGTATACTATGTAAGCATAGGTAAGATTTATACAATACTATGTATGTATAGGTACGACAGTGTATATATTTATATATACAATGATATACACACACTATGTACAGGTATGTATAGGTACTTATAACAATACCATACATAGTATGGGATACATATATGTTTATACTTCACCATTTCCCACCACTTTACCAGTAGTATTTTTGACCATGGGAGAGACCCTTCAGAGCTGGGCTCTTCATACTTTGTTAATGAGAGGTACCTGGGCCTGGAGCAGAGTGCAGCTCTGGAGAAGAGGTGCTGCAGGTCACCACTGCCTGTGCAGAGTGCAGCTCTGGAGAAGGTGCTGCAGGTCACCGCTGCCTGTGCAGAGTGCAGGAGAAAGATGCTGCAGGTTACCGCTGCCTGTGCAGAGTGCAGCTCTGGAGAAGAGATGCTGCGAGGTTACCGCTACCGTGCAGAGTGCAGCTCTGGAGAAGAGATGCTGCAGGTTACCGCTGCCTGTGCAGAGTGCAGCTCTGGAGAAGAGATGCTGCAGGTTACCACTGCCTGTGCAGAGTGCAGCTCTGGAGAAGGGGTGCTGCAGAGGTACCGCTGCCTGTGCAGAGTGCAGCTCTGGAGAAGACATGCTGCAGGTTACCGCTGCCTGTGCAGAGTGCAGCTCTGGAGAAGAGATGCTGCTGCAGGTTACCGATATCGGTACAGAGTGCAGCTCTGGAGAAAGTGCTGCAGGTTATGGCTATGCTGTCCAGAGTGCCTGCTCCTGCTGTCACCCTCCAGCCCTGTGCTGGGAATGTGAATAGATGGGCTGTGCACACTGTAGGAATGCCGGATCCTCCAGCCCGGGGCTGTGACCTGCAGCCATTTGTGTCTGTGCAGCTGTGGCAGAAGACAAGCTCAGACACTTCTGCCCTGTGCACTGAGCTCTCATTCATTGCTGCCAGCACCAGCAGGAATGCGGCCACCATCCAAGGACTGGCACAGTAGTTGGGCACTTCTCTACTATGTGACAGCTTGCCATTCTGCTTCCAAGTCCTATACAAACTGTGACAACTCCACTATGTTTACCTGATAAGTGCGCTGTTGATACCAGAGCTCTGTGCTTCTCCCCCATGTGCAGAGAGACTCATCTCTACCATGTGAAGCGCAGGATCCTTCCTGTATGGAGCACAGTCTTCAGTACAGATCTCAGCTGCTCCAAACTCTGCCAAGTCCCCACCAGCAGGGGAAATAAGTGCACAGCGCATGCGCGGCCAGCCTCCACCATCATTGTTGGGTCCTGTCAGACATTTGATAAGTGCTAGGAATAACTCGCCCAGGATTCATGCCTCGGGCTGGACACAGCACTATTTCCCACAGCACTATTTTCACATGCATGCACATGTTTCACAATACTGACACTACACTTCCAGGAATAGCTTTCTAAATTTGTGCTGGAAATGAATTTGTAAAGTTTGTTATTGCATGGAGGTATCCTGCTGTGACTACCCAGGGGATGACATGCTTATCATGATCATGTATATTGGGGAAGATTAAAGGGATATTCCCATATCCAAGATCCTATCCCAATATGTAATAGGTGTAAAAGTAATAATATTAACAAATCCCTCCAATTAGAAATTTAGTATAGTATAATATATTTATATATACATGGTCGTAACCATGGATACATAAGCTGCAATGCCCTGCATATGAGGTAATAGACATAGCTAATCAGGAGAACAATACTACATTTCTAATTAGAGGGATTTGCTAATATTATTATTATTACACCTTCTACATATTGTGATAAGATCTTGGATATGGGAATAATACCTCTTTAAGTGCTTGGAAAAAGCAGGAAAGAACCTTGAATTCCAGCTGTCACTTAATTTTAATCCACCACATTACACATCCTAGGCTGTCTTCACTCCACGATTTTTGGGATTCAGGGCTGTCCGGTGTGAACCGAACAGCCTTGGATCTGAATTGGCCCCTATTATATCCCTATGGTTCCTGCTGCGGCCGATGGTAGCTATTTGCCATCCGTTTTGCTGTCTGTTCGGCTGGATCCAGGGGATTTCATTTTTTGCCCCAGACAAAAAATTGGAGCTTGCAGCGTTTTTTGTGTCCAGGGGAAAAATTGGACAAAGTCAGATCCTCCTGGATCCGCCACACAATAACATGGGAGTCTATGGGCACCGGATCCGACATAAAATAGGACAGGTTCCCGAACGCCGGGTGCTGAATGAGCAGTCGGCTGCTAAAAGCAGCCATCGCTAAATTTCAGCACCTGGAGAGCTCCCCGGCTGAAATTTCAGCACCTGGAGAGCGCCCTTCCAGACGCTATGCTGAAATCTCAGCACTGGACGGCGGCAGCCGCTGATTCCAGCAGAAAACAGGATTGGAGGACATATTTGCCCTCTGGTTCTGCTTTGTCTGGGGCTGTCAGGTTCTGTCCGATGTTTCCTGCAAAACACCAGACAGAACCTCACTGCAGAAAATAGTGGTTTGAAGGTAGCCTTAGGCCGGCTTCAGACCATGATTTTTGGATCCAAGGCTTCTGGCGTGAACCAACAGCAAACAGCCCCGGATCCAATTTTGCCCCTATTGTATCCATATATGACCGGATGGTAGTGATTTGCCATCCAGGAGGATTCAGCACATGTAATTTTTTTGCCCCAGACACAAAATCGGAGCTTGCAGCATTTTTTGTGTCCGGGGCAAAAATCGGACAAAGTCAGATCCTCCCGGATCCGGCAACCATAGCATGGGAGTCTATGGGCGCTGGATCGCGCCGTATCGACATAAAATGGACCGGTTCCCGGACGCCGGGTGCTGAAAGAGCGCCAGCTGTTAAAAGCAGGCGCCACTGAATTTCAGTACCTGGATAGCTCTCCTCCAGACGCTATGCTGAAATTTCAACACTTGGCCAGCGGCAGCCGTTGATTCCGGCAGAAAATAGGATTGGAGGGCATATTTGCCCTACGGTTCTGTTTTGCTGGGGCTGTCAGGTTCTGTCCATGCTTCCTGCAAAACACCGGACAGAACCTGACAGCAGAAAATCGTGGTGTGAAGCTACCCTTAGGCCGGCTTCACTCCATGATTTTTTTTTTTGTAAATATATTTTTATTAAAGTTTTTAACGGAAACATACATATAACGTATTGAGCAAAAGTTATTAAGCTCAAAGTATAACATATCAATATTACATCATAATATAGTTCAAATCAGGCTGAAGCCTCCTGGTGCAGTCGAGAAGAACGATGTCACCATGGCTACTACAAACTTCACATCAAAGTAATAGGTGGGACCCCTCCCTGTTCCAAAGGGAACAGAACGGGGAGGTCCCTAGATCTCCACAGGAGATTAGAGTGAAATAATACTATGGTCTAATTACAGTAAATTAGATGAAACGGCTTCTGGCCGTCCACTGGATATGGGGGTGGGGGGAAGAAAGTTGATCCAAAAAAATAAGATGTAGAGAAGAGAAAAGGTTTGAAAGTGAGAAAAGGGAATTGAGAGAAGTATAGAAGTGAGAAGGAAGAGCAGAGAAGACGAGAACTGTACGACTGGGGAGTCACAGGTTAGGAGAGTGAAACTTGCATATTTCAGGTAGTGCACAGGCGATTCACCCACAAGAGAACATATCTCTAAAATTAGGGGCATCTCTGAAGAGGATCCATTCCGTCCAAGTAGTTACATAGACAGATTAAGTTTGGGAGGACTCAGCTGAAAGCTCCTCAAATCTACGAAGGGTCTCCATTTCTGAGTACCACTCAAAAATCGTAGGGGTGCCTGCTCCCTCCAATGACGAGGGATCACATTTCTCGCAGCACTGAGGCAGAACCGAAGGATATCCTTCTTTTGGGTCTTCCAGGATCCAGGGAGCAGAGAGAGTAAGGCCATTTCAAGAGACCCCTTTAAACTCCTACCCGTTACCATGTTATAGTTCGAAAAACTGCAGACCAGAATTCTTGGATCAGGGGGCAGCTCCACCAAATATGGATCAAGGAACCAACCTCTGCGTCGCATCTCCAACAAAGGGGAGAGGTGGAAGAAGAAAACCCATGCAACCTGTCTGGTGTGAGGTACCACCCAAGGCATATCTTGTAGCATTTTCTAATGCCTCACATGACCCTGAGGATTTCCGAGCCATCAAAAAACACTTCTCCCAATCCTGTGTCAAGAAACCCTTCCGAGTTCCGACTCCAGGCCCTCCTATATCCATGAGTTTCCACGTCTGACGCCCCCGATAGAATAGAGTAGATAGCTGAAATCCCTCTAGGGGGTGCTTGGGTGGCAGCAAAGATCGCCTCTAGGGGAGACAGGGCGACATCGGGGCCTCTCCGGAGTGTCAGAGAGTTCATGTAAGACCTTAACTGAAGGTACTCCCACCACTTCAGTTTTACCTCCGGTGAAGAGACTTGCAGGTCATTTAAAAGAGGGGAGTCCCCTGCCCGTAGGAGCTGACCGATTCGGGTATCTTCATCAGCCCGCCATAACAATAGCTTTTGTTGGGTCACCCCCGGGGGAAAGGCCGGATTGCAAAACAATGGAGCAGATAACTGGTGGTATGTGTCTAACCAGCTTCCCCCATGCTACGCGCCAAGCCTTCAGTGCCTCGGTGGTCAGAATAGTTAGGTGGCCCGACGTAGTCAATGCCTCAGAGGGGATCCTTGTAGATAACGTAGGGGTATCTGCATGTCCGCCTGCTCTATCTGAACCCACTGCTTGGTAGCCGCTCTGAAATTCCAGTCAAGCAATCGGACCAATACAGCGGACAGGCAATACCTGCGCATGTCCGGCAAACCCATTCCTCCCACTTCGTCTGTGCAGTCAAGACCTTGACGCTCACTCTCGGCCTTGTACCATTCCAGACAAACCTGGAGATGAGAGTACGGATAGTATGGAAGTATGCGCCCCTGGCCATACCGGTGCGGCTTGGAAAATGTACAAAAAACGTGGCAAGATGTCCATCGATACAGTGTGGATTCTCCCAGCCAAGACAACTTTAGAGATTTATAGGACTCCAACAAGACCCCCACTTTGTCTAAAATAATTTTATGATTTAGCTGGAAAACCCTGGACAAATCAGCGGGCAGATTAATTCCCATATATGATATGTGGCCCGGCCTCCAGTGAAAGGGGAACCCCTTGGATAAGGAGAACGCCTCAGCGCAAGCCAGGGAGACATTCATCGCCTCGGACTTTGAGTAGTTCACTTTAAAGTTACTAAGGCCTCCAAACAATTCAAACTCTCGCAGCAGAGCGGGGAAGGTCACCGACGGGCAAGTCACGTACATAAGAACGTCATCCGCAAATAATGCTGTCTTATTATGGGTATTCCCCACCAGGATCCCGTGTATTTCGCCATTGTCCCTTATAGCTTTAGCTAAATGCTCCATGACAATAACATAGAGCAGGGGAGATAGCGGGCACCCCTGTCTGGTCCCATTTCCAATCAGGAACGAGCCAGACAAGCCGCCGTTAACACGCACCTTTGCGGATGGGTTAGAATACAGTGAGGAAACCCCGTTCATGAATTTACTGCCTAGGCCAATGTGTCTCAGTGCCCCCCAGAGGAAACCCCAATGGACCCTGTCAAAGGCCTTTTCTGCATCGACAGAAAGCAGGCAAAGAGGGGACTTCTACATCTTAGCCTTCTCAATAAGAAGATAGGATCTAATGATGTTGTCCCGCGCCTCTCGGCCCCTAACAAAGCCCACTTGGTCAAGGCGAATGATGGAGGGGAGTCTCGTTGAAAGCCTCTCAGCCAATATCTTGGCAAACAGCTTAAAGGGAACCTGTCACCCAAAATCACCCTTGTTAGCTGTAAATACATGTCCCTGAAGCATAACACCACAGTCCTACACATCCCTTTGTGGTGTTTTAGTTCAATATGAAAGTGCACTTTAGTCGTTTCAAAACTTACAAAATCCGTGGCAGTGGGGCGTTCCCAAGCCTTCTTGTCTATGAGGCGGTTCCCCTGTGCCGCTGTATTACGCCCTAATGGGCGTTGTTTCAAACTTTGTAGCGCGGGCACGATTCATAATATCGCGGCCGCGACGTCACGGTCATGTGATGCCGTGACGCGTAATTTCCGGGCGGACGGGGCGCTGTTGTCTGACGCGCACCGGCCGACTTCATAAAGCGATCTGCGCATGCGCTGAAGTTGGCCAGCGCATGCGCAGATCGCTTTATGAAGTCGGCCGGTGCGCGTCAGACAACAGCGCCCCGTCCGCCCGGAAATTACGCGTCACGGCATCACATGACCGTGACGTCGCGGCCGCGATATTATGAATCGTGCCCGCGCTACAAAGTTTTGAAACAACGCCCATTAGGGCGTAATACAGCGGCACAGGGGAACCGCCTCATAGACAAGAAGGCTTGGGAACGCCCCACTGCCACGGATTTTGTAAGTTTTGAAACGACTAAAGTGCACTTTCATATTGAACTAAAACACCACAAAGGGATGTGTAGGACTGTGGTGTTATGCTTCAGGGACATGTATTTACAGCTAACAAGGGTGATTTTGGGTGACAGGTTCCCTTTAACATCCACATTAATCAAAGAAATGGGGCGGTAACTTGCTGCCTCTAGGAGATTCTTGTTCGGCTTGGGGATCACACAAATGTGCGCCTCCAATGCCTGTGGGGGAAAAGCATCTCCTCCCAGAAGCGCCTTAAATGAAGAGAGCATGTGAGGCAGCAAGTCACCGAGCATGGTCTTATAAAACATGGGCCGTCAGGTCCCAAACTTTTCTCCGTCGGGGACATCTTAACCGCATTAGTCAGTTCCTCCACCGTGATGTCTTCCTCTAGGGAAGCCACGTCTTCCTCAGACAAAGAAGGTATATTTACCCTCTCAATATACGACCCAATTATAGATCGCAAGGCCTCAGGGTCCATGTCAAAAAATTTACCCCTCAGGCCGTATAGGTCGGCATAGAACGTCTGAAACACCTTCGATATTTCCTCGGTGCTATGGACTACTCGACCCGAGGTAGTCTTAATAGAGGGGATGTAAGTGGGACCTCCTCGAGGGTGCAACAATCTAGCCAAGGGTCGCCCACAGTAGTTGGCCTTCTTATAAAAAAAACCCTAGAACGTTCCTTGTGCCTCTTGTATTTGCTGTCCAAGAGATTTCTCAGCTCCACTCTTTTCAAAGTTAGGTCTATCAAAACCTCGTGATTACGGGTAGACTTATGTGTCCTCTCCAAACTATTGATCTGGGATACCAGCGTGTTCAACTGTTCGGACCGACGTTTCTTTACTCTCGCCCCATGTTTGATTAACGTACCCCGGAGGATACACTTAAGGGCCTCCCATTTGATGGTCGGGGAGGTCTGATCTGACATATGTGTCTGAGAGAATGTGTTAATGTCTGACTTCAGTTCAGCCAGACAGGACGCATCAGTTAAGAGGTGGCTATTCAATCTCCAGGACCCTTCTTTTTTAGTCAGACCTGGCAACTCCATAGAAAGGAAAATGGGGCTATGATCTGACAAGACAATGTTACCAATAGATGTTTTAGGTGTCCAAGACAGGGTCTTCTGGCTGACAAGAAATAAATCTATACGGCTATACGAGCCGCGAACTCCAGAAAAGAAAGTGTAGTCCTTAACTGAAGGGTTAAGGATCCTCCAGATGTCAACCAACTGGAGTTTGTGTAAACTTTTCCGGAGAGCCATTATACGTTTGCGTGGAGCCGTCCCCCTACCAGATGAAGAATCCAGGAGTGGATCTAGAACAAAATTAAAGTCACCTCCAATGACAACCTGGCCTTCAGCAAAATCTGCCAATTTTGTCAAGAGGATCTACAGACCCTCGTCTGCTCCCTGTTGGGGAGATACCAGTTGACCAGAGTCAATGGGGTTCCCGCCATCAATACCTTGAGAAAAATGTATCTTCCCCGTTTGTCGATCACCGAGTCCAGCAGTTTATAAGGCAAGTTTTTGTGTAGGGCTGAGACTCCCTTAGTTCTGGAATCGAGGTTCGTACAATGGATCCATTCCGAGTAGTGTCCCCCTCTAAAAGAGGGGACGTGGCACTCCTTAAAATGTGTTTCCTGGAGGAAAATCCCCTGCACACCTTTCCTTTGAATGTCAGAGATGACATGTTGCCTTTTCTGGGGGGTGTTAAAACCCCGAACGTTTAGGGATCCTATCTTCAAGGATCCTCCAGCCATTTCGCACCCAGGAGGCTATCCCCTGATGGGCCTCGCAGAGGTTACCACCTGCAACTCCTCTGAGGAAAAGAAGAAAGAGATGAGCATAGGAAAGAAGGAGAGAGGGGAAATCCAGTGGACCGTCTAGCCCTATTAACACTCAAATTGGGGTAAGTTCTTTACAGAAGCACTACACTCAAAAGGAGAGTGCAGCGTCCCCCTGGGAGGTATCCTTTCTCAATGGAAGGGAAACAGTTATAAATTCAAACTATAGGGTGTATTAACCCTAGTCAAAATAAACACAAGAACAATAAATTTCACTAGACTCGAGGGAAATGTCCCCCCGGCCATCAACCTAAAAAAAAAAAAAATCACATCAACTATATATCAACAACCTGGCTATTGTAGGCTCCCTGTAGTAGGGCATAATTAACACAAATATAAAACGTACAGGAAAGCCCTATTGTATGATGGAGCAAGCGCCCCTCATTATTACATAGCATAACTTCAGAGGTAACATTAATTGAAGGAAGGGTTTAGGAGGGGGGTTCAGGAGGGAAAGCAGGAATAAAGGGGTAGGAAAGGATAGGCAAGGAGGGGAATGGGAATAGAAGAGAAGGGAGGGTATGAAATAGGGAAAGGGATATATGAAGGGGAAGAGAAAGAAAAAAAAAAGGGGGGGGGAGAGAGGATAGGGGTCTCAAATAAAAGCCTCGCAGGAATTGTAGCAGAAGGGTCGATCTTCCCCGCAGGGGTGCGCTATAAGGCATATCAAAAAGGAAATGGAAAAAAATTCACGTGTGGATCACAAAGTCAGCCCTCTTCACTCCGGCTTTTCTCACTGAGTCTGCGTCTCCGTCGGTTCCTGTTCCTCCCATTCCTCTTCTTTCTCGGATTCCTTGCATTTCGAGGTGCTGACCCAGGTCAGGGATGTCAAGAGCCTGGAGAAACCCCTGCAACAGCTCTAAGAGGGGTCGCAATGCTCCCCGCTTCTGGAGGGTCCTCCTGGAAAGATCAGCAAGTAATTGCAGCCGGCATCCCTGAAAACAGATCTCCTCGCGCCATCTCGCCTTACTGAGGACCTCCTCCTTAATCTGGTACTTATGGAATCTGCAAATGATGTCTCGGGGTAAAGCCCCTTCTGAAGGAAGGGGGCTTAGGGACCGATGGGCTCTGTCAAAGTCGATGATGGAGTCAGTCGGAGCATTTCTTATGGAATTGAACAGACTCTGCATGGTGGCACTCAACTCAGACGGGGATACCGTTTCCGGAACACCGTGGACCCGGATGTTTTGTCGCCGCTCGCGATTTTCAAGGTCCTCCATTGAATCTAGGAAGGCTTCCTGTTGGGATTGTTGAAGTGACACCGTATCCTCAAGTGCTTTAACCCGCCTAGTTAAATCTTCGACGGTGGTGTCTGTCTGGGAGACCCTACCAGAGATCACCTGGACTTCACTGCGTATCGCAGCCGTTTCAGACTTAAGAGAGGCTTCTACCTTAGAAATAAAATCTGACATTTCCTCTTTGGTGGGAATATTCATAATGCGTGCCTTAAAGGACTCCCACATGTCTGCTTTTGGGATCGGGGACTCATGGGCTGCAGTGTCAGAAGTCAGGCAGAGGCTTGAGCAGGCAGAGATTGAGCCCTCTCTCTTATCACCGTCACTGGATGTCGCAGATAGAGACAATTCACATAGGGGCACCCCAGTGATATTAGTATTATATGGCTGTGTAAAGGACAGCGCCCCACCATGGGTGGTGGTCTCTGGTACTGTGTCCCACCATGCTGCAGGGGGTACAGGGTGCACTGCTACAGGGCTTGCAGGGGGCTCAGATTGCATTATATTGCCCAAATGTGAGGTAGTACTCCACCAGCAGCACTTGTACTGTGTTCTCTCATGTCCCCCGTCCCAGCCGCTCCATTACACAGAGTGTCTGCTGCCAGCATATGTTTGCTGGCCACCTCCTCTCCCTCCAAAATGTCCCCGTCTGCATACCTCACTTGTGGCTGCACTCTGTTAGGTGCCTCAGTGTGCAGGTCTCCCCATTCAGTGGCCAGGGTCCTGCAGTCCAGTCCAGCTCCCTCCGGTGAGTGCAGGGCTGTGCACATAGATCCTGCATGCAGGAAAACCTGTCAACTTCAACTTAAACAACCGGCGGGAATGTTCGGTGTGACACCACAATAGCGATGTCACGGCCGATCCCTCCTATTCGCTGCATTGTTCCCAGCCCAGCGAGCGATCGTGGTGCTAACATCGCAGTGCCGTCACCGGCAACATCTTGCCGTGTGACAGCTAGGCTGCAATGTTGGAAGGAAGCGCACACCTTTAGAGAAAGACCTGGACCAATTTTGCCCCGGTGGTCATCCCTCCTGAGGAGGTTCCACATGTTTGATTTGATGTACCTAAGAAATTGGGTAATGTAACTTCTCGTGCTAGTCCATCTGTGGTTCATCAGGTTGGGGGGTCTTGCTTCTATTGTTGATCATTTTATTAGGGTCTGTCCACATTGCTCTAAACCTGTTACCTAGCCGCTGAAGTCTTTGAGGATAAGTGCCTGAGTACTACTGTCTCTGCTCTGTTGGTCAGGCCTGCTCCTATGTCTCCGGTGGAGGTAGTAAAAAAGGACCTTTAGATTATGTATGTACAGCAGGGCGGGCTCCAGCGCTGACGTCACCGGCAGGAGGCGTCTCAGCTGCCGTCCATTGCTCACTCTGCGTCTGCGTGACTTTAGACGCATAGGAGCATTGAGTGGCCGAGGAGGGCAAACACAGAAAGGAGGCATTGCAGAAGGAGCTGGAGGTGGCACAGACAGGGCTGGAGGCGGGGAGGACACCAGGGAGCAGCGAGGATTCATTATGAGTCCCTCCGGCATCCTTATCTGTACACTTTCTAAAGTGTTTTGTACAACTTACAGGGGGGCTAGAGACATGGGGGACCCTTCACTGAATGCAGCAGACATGCTGCCTTCAGGGATGCTTTCAGTTTGCAAAGCACCAGAGGGGTGACAGATCCTCTTTAAGCACCTACCGCAAAATAGGAACAAAACTCAACTTACACCTCAGAGTGATGCTAGGCCTAGGTGTTATCCTGGGAAGAGTGAAAAGGGGAGGGTGGTCACTTCCTCTAAGTGTCCTATGGGAAAGTTTCATAAGAGACAGGGAAATGTCTCCACTGTTTGCCCTCCTAAGAAAGTAGCCTCTGTCAGTAACTGGATGAATGTGAATAAATGTTCAGGTCCAGACTTGAGTGTGGATGATTTTATGTGGGTGTTGTTCAAACACGTCAGGTGGAGGTGTGCAGCTGGGGCTCCTAGTTGTGGAGTTTAGGGTATCAGCCATTTTCAACAATCTGTTGTTCCAGCTCGAACTACCCCCAGTGCTAAATATCCAAAATATCTTCCACAGGTCATCGCTCAGGAAATTTAGACCGTTTCCGGACAGACTCTATTTAGGAAAAAGAAAAAAATAATAATAACCTACAAATTAGACCTCGGGGTCTAAAAGATTGGAATATCGAAGATAAAAACCTAAACACAGGGCCACACTCCACCCTTATTCAGTTGTAAGGAGAAGAGAACCACTGACACCCAATCCAATGCTAATAATTTTATTAATTTAATATTGCACAAATTCAAAACAGATAATAAATATACCCACTGATAGAAAAGACAAAAGGAACAAAAACACATAAAAACATATCAGATCGACATGCAAGAGAAAGGGTGCGCAAGTCCCTGACTCACAAGTTATATTCCAATGAATACTTAACAGAAAAAGTGAGAGCTGGATTACTCCAGCATGCGTTTGCACCATAAGTACATGGTATAAACCCTATAATAACCCTCCAAGGAAAATCAGACCACTAGAGCAAATGTCAACCCTGAAAATACTTGATTAAGGGGACCATTAGTAAAGCTGACATCAAAGGTTAAACTGTTACTCATTCTGATTACCTTGTGACATAGTGAATCAGGAAAGAGCGCACCCCTCGCCCCAACACATGTTTCTCCCATCCAGGCTCCGTTTTTTTTTTTTATTTTAGACTCTATTTAGGGTCCAGAGGCCAATCATAAAGCAGGGAGTACTGTCACACGTGCAATGCTCTGAATTGCTCTGCAGTAGTTAAATTGAGTAAATTTCCTTTAATCTATTAAGGGTTAACTTCTGTGGCTTTCCAGTATTAGATGCTCTTGCTGAGTGAATCGGGTGATGTGGTTTGTCCACTCTCCCAGCCTTTAGGTGGTCCCATGATCCATCAGCTGGTGTCGCTAAAAGAGTTCATTTTTCTGCTGTGTTGACGCAGAGAGCTGTTCTGCTGAAATCTTCTTGCTTTTAGCTTTGTCATGGATTGAGTCACGCTGCTATCTATCAAAGAAAGACATATTCCTTTAAGCGCCAAGTTGTGATTAATTCAATGCATTTTGGAGAATATCTCCTTCATCGGGAATTTATCACATTCATACATCGCCATGTTTCTGGAAGTTGCTGTGCTTACCCCGGTCCCTGGGTGGAGCTGAGGGGGTTATAGACAAGGGAGGGTCAGGACTAAGGCAAGGGTGGTGCCCCCAAATCCTCACCTTTAAAGAGGACCTGTCACCTCCCTGGTGCTTTCCAAAGTGAAAGCACCCCTGAATGCAGCGTGTTGGCTGCTTTAAGGAAAGGATTCCCCCTTGTCTCTAGCCCCCCCTGTAAGTTGTACACTTTAGAAAAAGTGTAGAGATAAGGAGTCCAGAGGAACTTACTCAGTAATGAGTCCTTGCTGCTCCCTGGTGTCCTCCCCACCTCCAGCCCTCTCTGTGCCACCTCCAGCACCCTCTGTAACGCCACCTTTATGTGTCTTCCCTCCTCGCCCGCTCAATGCTGCTCTGCGTCTGAAGTCACGCAGACGCAGAGCAAGCAATAGGTGGGAGCGGTCCCGGCAGCTGAATAGCCTCCTGCCGGTGACGTCAGCACCGGAGCCCACCCTGCATTCAGCATAATCTGGAGCAGGGTGGGCTCCGGCGCTGACATCACCAACAGGAGGCATTTCAGCTGCCAGGACCACTCCCGTCCATTGCTTACTCTGCATCTGCGTGACTTCAGACGCAGAGCAGCATTAAGTGGCCGAGGAGGGGAGACATATAAAGGGGGTGGCACTGAGGGGGCTGGAGGTGGCACAGAGGGCTGGAGATGAGGAGGACACCAGGAAGCAGCGAGGACTCATTACTGAGTAAGTCGCTCTGGATTTCTTATCTATACACTTTCTAAAGTGTTTTATACAACTTACTGCGGGGCTAGAGACATGGGGGACCCCTTCCCTGAATGCAGCAGACATGCTGCATTCAGGGGTGCTTTCAGTTTGGAAAGCACCAGGGGCGTGACAGGTCCTCTTTAAAGGTACTTCTGGGCACAGGGTCAACTAGGGACCCCCAGTCTAAGGATCCAACTAATTCCCCTTATCACCTTTTGCCCGTCACTGCCATCCTGCTATCTAACTCCTTTGTCCGTTACTAGCACCCATGACACTCAGCTCAGATGACGTAACCCTAATTACTGTTACATCATCTGCTTCTATAAATGCCGTCTAAGGTATAAAGTTTTCAGCTGTGTTCCGATAATCAATGTTTGCACTGCGTCCATAACGCTGCGTTGTACAATCAAGCCACAGTGGATGGGATATATACAAATCCTGTGTCCACTGTGCTTCTTTTCTCCATTCTTCTTTTTTCTGAATCCTTTGAGGATCCTCTGAGATAGATAGAAAAGATAGATAGATAGATAGATAGATAGATAGAGCTCACCATTCTCCCACTGCTTGCTTGAAGGGCAACCAAGCACAGACACCTGTACAAATTGTGAGGGCCCTAAGTGCAACAGCCAATCACAGACACTCTTAAGGCCCCGTTACGCAGGGCAACATGTCCAGCAACATCGCTAGCAACTGAGGGGCATGGCCAAGTTGCGGTGACATCGCCGGAGAGTTGCCCTGCATAACAGGGTGATTTCAACGGCGATAGTTGCTTCAGCAACATCGCCTGGTTTCCCAACAATGTTGTGAAACCAGTCGATATTGGTCAAGCGATCTGCCTGCATCGCCCGATCTGACGTGGCAACAGCGATGTTGCCGGCAACTTTCCCCATATATCTCCCATGTTAAGGATCGCTGCCAGGGTTGAGTTCAACCCTGGCAGCGAAAGTTGCTAGCAACATCGGTGATGAGTTGCCAGCGAGGTCTCCTCGTCTGACAGCTCATCAGCGATGTTGGAGAGCGGGCAAAAACGTGCGCGCATCCTGGGAGTTGCCGGCGATGTTGCCGGAGATATTGGCCCGTGTAACAGGGCCTTTACAGAGAGTGAGTTTCTGTGATTGCCTGTTGCAGTTCAGTGAAGTGAGTATTCATGAAGCTTAGGCGGTTTCACATTAGCGTTTGACACCACAGCGTATGTTGCTTTATTTCTTTTTTTTAAATCCCCAAGCATATTACGTACCTATCTTTAACCCCTTCCCAATCTATGACGTTACAGAAACGTCATGAAAGTCGGTGCGCTCCCGACCCATGAGTCTCTATAACGTCATGAATTCTTTGCGGTCCTGCAGCTCGTGCAGAGCGTTACGTCAGAGCTGAGGATCGCAAGGACCTGTACTTTAGCTCGGGTAGGGGGGTGGCTTAGCCCCCCCGTGGCTAAAGTCGCTCTGATTGGCAGTTGAAAATTAAACTGCCGATCAGAGCAAATCATAGGGATTCACCCCTCCAGATCTGATTGGAGCTCTCCAATCAGATCTGGAGGGGCAGATCGGCGGGTGCCCTCCTCCTCAACCCCCCTCCCACTCCGGAGCTGATCAGGGCCACCCCCTTCCCTTCCATCCGCCCCCCCGATCATTATGCAGCTGCCTCATCTGTGCGCCCCGTGTTCTGCGCCTTCCCTGTGTCCTGTTTTCCCCCTCTCCAGCCCCCCTGTGTCCTGCTTCTCTCTCCCCCATCACCTCTTCGACGGGCTACACCCGCCGGTGCTCCCACTTGTCAGCCTCATCTGCGCGCCCCCTGTGTCCTGCACCCCCCCTGTGTCTTGTCCCCCTCCTCTCCAGCCCACGTGTCTGCTTTCCCTCCCCCTCACCTTCCCAGCGGGCCGCACCGCCAGTGCACACGCCGGTCAGCCTCCTCTGCTCCATGTGGGCCCCTCCTCATCTCCCAGGCTCCTCCTCTTAACCGGTGGATCGTGAGCGAGGTAAGTATAATAACGAATGAATGAGATGAATGGGTGGTGCATGCGTGCATGCATGGGTGGATGGATGGGTGCATGCATGGATGTGTGCGTGTGCATGGATGTGTGCAGTACATGGACGTGTCGCGTGCATGGATGTGTGCGCATGCATGGATGCCTCTGCGTGCATGGAGCTGGCATGATCTCTGCGTGATGTGTGTGTGCGTGGATGGGTGCATGCATGGATGTGTGCGTGTGTGGAAGTGTGCGTGCGTGGATGTGTGTGTGGATGTGTGCTGGATGTGTGTGTGGATGTGTGCGTGCGTGGATGTGTGCGTGCATGGATGTGTGGTGCGTGGATGTGTGCGTGGTGGATGTGTGCCACCGGTCAACCTCATCTGCGTGAAGCCCGTGTCCAGCGCCCCCCTGTGTCCTGTCCCCCTCATCCCAGTCCCCCTGTGTCCTGCTTTCCACCCCCCTTACCTCTCCCAGCGGGCTGCACCCGCCGGTGCACCCGCCAGTCAGCCAACTCTGCTCGCGTGGGCCATTCCTCTCTCCCAGGCTCCTCCTCCTCACCGTGGATAGTGAATGAGGTAAGTGTGAATGAATGAATGGATGGCTTCATGCTTGGATGCATGGGTGGATGGATGAGTGCATGCATGGGTGGACGGATGTGTGCAGTGCATGGGTGTGCATGCATGGATGTCGTGGATTTGCAGCATGGATGTGTGCATGCATGGATGGATGTGTGCATGCATGGATGGATGTGTGGGTCTTGTAGTCTCTGGGATCATAGTCATGGTGCACTGTATGACAGAGCATTGCCACACAGTGCACCATAACGCTGCCCCCAGAGACTGTAGGAAGAGGACACTTGATCCCTTGCTGCAATCTCTGGATGTAGCAGAGGCGATCGAGCATTGTGGGACCTTCGTTGTGGACTACGTCAGATTTTTATAATAAAGATGGAGTCCGAATTTTGTTTGTGCTTTTTTTTTCTCTGTGTGGGTATTTTTTGACTATTTACTAGAGATTCCAAGTGGCCGGGTCTAACATTGGCCCGACATGAATCTCGGGCTTAGTGCCAGCTGCCAATAAAAAAGCTGGCATTAACCCCTTTATTACCCAGTTTGCCGCCAGCACCGGGCAACTGGAAGAGCCTGGGTACAGCGCCATAAAATGGCGCTTCAATGAATGCGCCATTTTCTGGGGTGGTGGCGGGCTACAATTCGCAGCATGGGGGGCCCAGAACACTTGGGCCTCTCCATACTGAGAATTCCAGCCCCCAGCTGCCAAGGTTGTACCTGGCTGGGCCAAAAATCTGGCGGAGCCCACATAATTTTTTTTCTAGAATTAGTTCTAGAAATAAAAAAAAAAATGGGCTTCGCTGTATTTTTGGTTGCCAGCTAGGTACAACGAGGCAGCTGGGGGTTGCTGGCAGTCTGTAGCTGCCAAGTTGTTCCTGGCTGGATCAAAAATATGGCAAAGCCCTATGTCATTTTTTTTTCTAAAATCAGTTTTAAAAATAAAAAAAGCCTTCCCTGTATTTTTTGGTAGCCAGCCAGGTACAACTTGGCAGGTGGGGGGCTAAAATCCTCAGCGTTGAGAGTTTCAAACGTTGTTGGACCCCCATGCTGCAAATTGCAACCCACGCCACCCCAGAAAATAGCGCATTCATTAGAGGTGCCATTTTCTGGTGCTGTACCCCAACTCTTCCAGTTGCCCTTGTGCTGGTGGCACACGAGTTCTCCATACGAGACATGGTGTCCGGTAACAATTTCAATGGAAAATTAGCTCCCATTGTTAGCGGAAACCATGTTGCGTATGGAGAGCCCCTCCCTGTGTGCCTGAACATTGTAGCTCTCCCACAAGTGACCCCATTTTGGAAACTAGATCCCCCAAGAAACTTATCTAGATGCATAGTGAGCAGTTTAAACCCCCAGGTGCTTCACAAATTAGTCCGTAAAAGGGAAAAAGATTTTTGTGAAAGAAAAAGTAATTTTTCATTTTTACGGATCAATTTGTGAAGCACCTAGGGGGATCAATGTGCTCACTATCCATCTAGATAAGTTCCCTGGGGTGTCTTGTTTCCAAAATGGGGTCACTTGTGGGGTAGCTCCAACGTTTAGGCACACAGGGGCTCTCCATACGTAACATGGTGTCTGCTAACAAATTGGGAATTGGAGCTCCCACCACAAATGACTCCATTTGGAAACAAGACCTCCCAGGGAACTTATCTAGATGCATAGTGGGCACTTTGATCCCCCCAGGTGCTTCACAAATTGATCCGTAATAAGGAAAAAGTACTTATTTTTCACACAAATTTTCTTTTTTCATTTTTACGGATCAATTTGTGAAGCACCTGGGGGTTCAAAGTGTCAGTATGCATCTAGATACATTCCTTGGGGGTCTGGTTTAAAAATGGGGTCACTTGTGGGGGAGCTCCAATGTTTAGGCCATGTCGCGTTTGGAGAGCCCCTGTGTGCCTAAACATTGAAGCTCTCCCACAAGTGATCCCATTTTGGAAACTAGACCCCCCAGGGAACTTATCTAGATGGGTGGTGAGCATGTTGAACCCCCAGGTGCTTCACAAATTAATCTGTAAAAATGAAAAAAGAAAATTTTTGTGGAAAAAAAAGTACTATTTCATATTTACGGATCAATTTGTGAAGGACCAGGGGTTCAAAGTGCTTACTATGCATCTAGATAAGTTCCTTGGGGGTCTAGTTTCCACAATGGGGTCACTTGTGCGGGGAGCTCCAATGTTTAGGCACAAAAGGACTCTCCAAACGTGACATGGTGTCCGTTAACAATTTGAATGGAAAATTAGCTCATATTTTTAGCGGACACCATGTCGCGTTTGGAGAGCCCCTTTGTGTCTAAACATTGGAGCACCCCACAAGTTACCCCATTTTGGAAACTAGACACCCTCAGGGAATTTATCTAGATGGGTGGTGAGCACTTTGAACCCCCAGATGTTTCACAAATTGATCCGTAAAATTGAAAAAAGTACTTTTGTTTTCACAAAAATTTCTTTTAGGCTAAATTTTTTCATTTTCACATGGGCAACAGGATAAAATGCATCCTAAAGTTTGTTGGGCAATTTCTCCTGAGTATACAGATACCTCATATGTGGTCATAAACCATGTTTGGACCACGGCAGGGCTCAGAAGGGAAGGAGCACCATTTCACTTATTGAATGGAGAATTAGCTCCAAAAGTCAAATTGCACTCCTTCCCTCCTGAGCCCTGCCGTACACCCAAACAGTGGTTTATGACCACATATGCAGTATCGGTGTACTCAGGAGAAATTGAAAAACAATTTTTAGGATGCATTTTATCCTGTTGCCCATGTGAAAATGAAAGAATTGAGGCTAAAAGAAAATTTTTGTTAGAAAAATTAAAATGTCAATTTTTCCTTCCATTTTGCTTTATTTCCTGTGAAGCACCTGAAGAGTTAATAATCTTCTTCAATAGAGTTTTGAGTAGCTTGAGGGGTGCTGTTTTTGGAATGGTGTCACTTTTGGGTGTTTTCTGTCATGTACACCCTCAAAGGGACTTCAAATGTGATGTGGTCACTAAAAAAATGGTTTTAGTAATAGCTGATGAACTTTGAACCTGTATAACTTCCTACCAAAAAAAATGTTTTTTTCCAAAATTGTGCTGATGTAAAGTAGACATGTGGGAAATGTTATTTGTTAACTATTTTGTGTCACATAACTCTCTGGTTTAGCAGAATAAAAATTCAAAATTTGAAAATTGCTAAATTTTCAAAATTTTTGCCAATTTTTTTATTTTTTTACAAATGCAAAAATTATGACCTAAATTTAATACTAACATGAAGCCGAAATCGCTACGATCCGTTGGAAGCGTTCCAGAGTTATTACCTCATAAAGGGACACTGGTCAGAATTGACAAAAGTGCCAAGGTCTTTAGGGTCAAAATAGGCTGGGTCATGAAGGGGTTAATATGGTGTCCGCAGGTGAACGCTGGAACCTGCGGTGGCATCAGTATGTCTGCGTCCCTGTGCGTGGTTTTTCTGAGCCCGGCGAACACAACATGTTGCATTTTTTGAGGTTTGCACAAGCATCTGCATGCGCACGAGTGCGTAAAAACAATGCATTGGTGTCTATGGATACGCATTCGTCCGCAACGACATGTGTATGGCTGTGTTCGATGCGCATGCGTATGAGACAGTGTGCTTGCCCATTAAGCGAAAATGCAAGATAATCAAAGAAAACGCACCTGGAGATATTGAGCGCATGCGCAAGAAGAACGCATACGCATGCACATATGCATGTTAACGCATGCATGTGTTCCTTTTTTTACAGATTTCCATACGTTGCTGTGCAAGAAAAACACTGCGTATGCATGCGTTAACATGCGTTTTGGCATGTGTTTCCGCATACGCAAGAAACGCAGCATTCAAAAATGCTAATCTGAAAGTAGCCTTAATGACCAGCCCCGGAAGCAAGCAGTGGGAGACTGGTTAGCATCTATCTATCTAGAAATCTAGAAAAATGGGCAGCCCTACCACACAATAAACACAGGTGCAATACCTGAAAGGCTCTATCCAAACCTCAATCCATATGCAAAAGAAAAAAACAGGCAGCACTGTAAATCAATGTGAAAACAAGTGGATATTTAGTGATCCATGGCAATATTTGAGCAGATTGCTCTACCTTTCTCAAGCAAGAGAAAGGCAGAGCAATCTGCTAACATGTTGCCATGGATCACTAAATATCCACTTGTTTTCACATTGATTTAGAGTGCTGCCTGTTTTTTTCTTTTGCATCTATTTATCTAATGTATCTATCACACTTCAAATACATACTGATAGGATGTTTAGATTGTGAGTCCCAATGGGACAGTATTGCTGATGTATGTAAAGCGCTGTGGAATTAATGGCACTATAAAAGTGAATTACTTGTAATAGCATTATATCTGGCTATCTACGTTCTAGTGAGAACCACATGCTCAGTTGGCATACTGGATCTGGTGCTCATTGACTTCCATTATAATTGATACCGCATCTGATCGGATATGGTTTTTTATTGAGCCCACAAAACGTTACATTGTGCGCCTTTGGAACTCTGTAAAAAACTATGTTCGCCCGATCTGGCAGAAACCGTATGCACCCGCACTCCATAAGTCTATGAGCAAAAAACGGATTTCTGCTGGATCCGATTTTTGCTCACAAACTGGATTTCTGCCGGATTTTAAAAAACTTTTTTGTGAAACCAGCCTTACTTGGTCTCCTGGGTGACTACACAAAGTACTGCTGCTTTCTATGTGAGTGTCACAGCAAGAGGAGAATATTTCTACAATATAATACTGGCCTCCCTGACATTCACTTCAGCCAGGGGGTAAAAATGACTGCATCCAGCACTTGTTGAACTTCAAAGATTTGTTACCACTATTGCATATAAATTTGGCCTAATGAAGACACTTTGTAAAAGCAATGGATTAAAATGAAAAAGCATTCATATCTCATTGATAAATTTCCAAGGGTAAGTGAAGCTAAGATAAAGGAAGAAGTCTTTATTGGACCTCAGATTCGTAAGCTTCTTCAAGATGATGAGTTTCTCCATTTGTTGCAGAGCAAGGAAAAGGCTGCATGGGTAGCATTCACATAGAGGATTGTATTTTTTTTAGGAACTTAAGAATATATAACTATGAGGAGTGGATGATCAATCTCTAGTGATGAGCGAATATACTCATCACTATTCGTTATTCGCACGGATAGTGGCGTATTCTGGCTAATCGGTACTCTGCGACCATTTGCGTACTTGCCTTGTCAGATTCAAGTGACCCACCCAGCATGTTTGTTGCCTAATTTTTAGCCTCTAAACATGGTGGAATTCAGTGGCGTAACATGAAGCTCCTGAGCCCTCATGCGAAAGCTCCAGCGGGACCTCTAATTATTGCAAATCTTTAATAGCCATAGTCTTTTTCTATAGGCAAAAGAGACTTTTGGGGCACCCTAGGCTCCAGGGCCCGGGTGCGATTCCAACCCCTGCATCAGTTGTAGTTATGCCTCTGCTGGGATTGTTTACTAATCACAGTAATGCTCTGGCCATCTTTATGACATTACTGTGATTGGCTGGCCACCCAGCATCATGAGGGCTTTATAAACCCTGTCAACTTCCTTCATGCACATAGTCAGCTCGGAAACAGCATAGTGTGAGCGTAGGGACAGCATCTGCAGCATCTAGGAAGAATGTTTCTGCGACATAGATATAACAACAGTTCTTTTAAGAGCTACATTGAGGTAACAACAGATCTCTGCTAGCTGAGTATAGTGTAGGGGGAGGTTTTGGAGCAGGGAGAAAGCAGAATAGAGTTCCAGAACCAGCATATTTGAACAACAGCTCTTTTTAGAGCTAAATCTTCCCCGCACAATGCTTTAATACTCTCAAATAGTGTAGTAGCAATTTTTTCTGTCCTATAAAAACTGGGACTTGTGGACTCTTCCCCAGTTTTGGACTTACATTTTTGTTGTGCTGTGAAATAAAGTCCAAAAAATATACTGAACTCTGAGTGACATTGTTGAAGTACTCTCAAATTGTACAGTAGCAGTTTCTCTGTACTCCCCATACTGGGATTTGTGCCCCCCCCCCTAATTTTGGGCTTACATTTTCTTGTCCAGTGAAATAAAGCCCAAAAATATACTGATTACTACTGACATTGCTGAAGCTCTCTCAAATATGTAGTAGCAGTTTTTTCAGTCCCGCTATGTCAATGTATCCTCATGCTAGTGCTCAGAGTACAGCCGTGTGATCATTACACACCTGTGCTCTGAACTGCATGATGACAGAAGCAGGGAGAAGTGATCAGTAAGCTATGCCTGCACTAGTGATCCCAGGCTGCTGATCACTGCTCACCACCACCACAGATACTCACCTAATCCAGGACTTTCACTGCGCAAAACTTTTCCTGTCATTCTGGACTACTAGCAGCTCCTGTCACCACTCGGTTTGTGCTGAGCCCCAGAGTGGTTACAGGGGAAAGGAAAGGGGGAAAAATGGAGCTCCCAGCATACACTGCAGGCTCCACAAAGATAATGCTGACCTTCTCCCAGAGCTGTGACCTGGACAGCTCATGGGGTGTCGCCAGATCATAGCAGGTCACAGCACAGGAGCTAGGGTCTACTATCTCCTATGTATAGGGGCTGCCATATTTGAGGTATGTAACTGTCATTACACACCAGCAAATGCAAACGACAACCCAAAGTGGCTACTAAAACATGTTTTATACAAAAAACCTTTTAAATTAGTGTATATAATTTTGTATTACAAATAATGAATTATATAATCAATAATGTTTAATACAAGAAGAAAAATCATTGCACCTTCTCTAATTCAAAGATATGGCTCCTCTGCTCTGAGGCTTTCTTGGATTTCTCAGCTAATTGAGTTCCTTTAAGGGCTTACTTCACAAGTCAGTCTTTGGTCAGTATTTAGCATATATGTATGCCACAACCAGGAGTGGAACTTACAAAGAAAAATGATTGAATTCCCACACACTGCACTGATGAGGGATAATCACCCCGAAATGCAGCATCTGCAGTTTGAGGTTCTGATCTGGCACAAATCCGGAGTCATATTAAAAGGCTCGTTAAAGAGTCAATTATGACTTTTAGGATTGCTACCTTTATTAGGTGACATTAGAGTTTTTCACTTCCTCACTGTTGTGACAATTTGCATATTGAAAGACTGACTGACACCTGTCTGTGTTGTGGAGACAATCCTGGTTTTGACATACAAATACTAATGAAAAACTGATCAAAAATACTAAAGTGTGAATAAAGCCTAAAACTGTTTTCCAGAATAAGGCCACTGTAATCTGCCTTTCAGTTCAGTTTCTTGGACTCTTGTGGTTACGTTTTCAATCATATTTCCAATTATTTGTACAGTTTCACCTAGTGATGTTTGCTTCATTCAAATATAGAAAGTGCCTTCTCCTTGTGTAATGAACTATACAAATCCAATTAGTCCTAGAATTCATAGGAATGGAGCAACACACCAAAAATTGATTTGCATGTAGTAACAAGGACAGGTTTAGTATATATTGTGCAAAATATAAAAGGAATTACATTCATATAAATTGTATGGGTTGGAAAGGCTCTTTTATTTTCTGATTTTACATGAAATTACAACTTAAAATAATTGTTTTCTTGCGTCATTTAAAAATCCTAATAATAATCTCAAATAAAAGGCTTATGGTGGGTTTACACGTTGCGATATCGGCGTCCAACTCAGACCAAAAGTCACGTGGTTCGTGCGTTGGACCCGATATCGTTCGTGCGTTGTACGGTGTGAACGTCCAATACGATGCAGGAACGATGGCAAACCGATATCGGGGGTCGAATGAGCGTGCTATTCAACGGTCCGATATCGGATGCCGGTTGGAGCCGGATCGTGCTGTGTGACAGCCAACTCCGATGTGCAGTACAACGTCCTCCATTGACTCACATGTTAAATGGTCGTTCCTGGGTCGGGGGGCGTAGACATCGTAGGGACGTTGTATCCCGATATCGGGCTGTGTAAACCTCCGATGCGATTCTTTGAAAACTGGGCACAAAATGCGCGCTCTCCCCGCCGTTGGATCCGATATCGGAACGATATCGCAACGTGTAAACCCACCATTGCTGCTCTGAACACAGTTTTACACTGTGTTAAAGCACAGATGTAATTTCATTATTTGATGCATAAATCAATAGTACACGTGTAGATAAGGAACTGTAATATATCTTGTTATAGAAAAATACCTTTTTTGTCTACTTGTTATGGTGGGTTTACACGCTCCAACGTCGGTCCGATATTGGATCCCATGGCCGGGAGCGCGCTTTTGTGCCCGGTTTTCCCAGAATCGCATAGGCGGTTTACACGTTGCGATATCGGGATACAACGTCCCTACGATGTGTACGCCCCTCGACCCAGGAACGACCATTTAACATGGGAGTGAATGGGTCACGTTGTACTGCACATCGGAGTTGGGCTGTCACAGAGGACGATCCGGCTCCAACCGGCATCCGATATCGGGCCGTTGAATAGCACGCTCATTGACCCCCGATATCGGATTAACATCGTTCGTGCATCGTATTGGACGTTCACACCATACAACGCACGAACGATATCGGGTCCAAGCACGAACCACGTGACTTTTGGTCGGAGTTGGACGCCGATATCGCAACGTGTAAACCCACCATTAGAGTTTTCTCTTTCTCCACTGATCTGCAATGAACACTTGCTTCAATTCACTAATAAAAGACAGCGATGAAGGTGGATTGGATCAGCTCACTGAGAGATCAGATTACTACTGCTTCCCCTAGACGTTTATGAATATTGTGGAGGAAGTGGATGTGGTAGCTGCAGGAGGAAAGTCATGGGTTTATAAAGACATCTTTGCTATTTCTAGCAAGTGTTCTATAAATGTCCTTCATGCTACTGCTGCTTCTGTGTATGTGATAGTTAAGAAAATATTGTGCTGCTCTATATCTTCTGTATAAGGGAGACATTTTAACAGCTAGCCTCCAACCATGCTGCAGTTTAGAGAAAACTCATAATTAAGGGTCTTGCCAAAGGGCAAACTCTTTAAATATAAAAAATATAAGTCGCAGAACAGTCACATTTCAACCTTCAAACCATGTAAAATTATGTATTATAATGAACTATTGTGTCATAAAGGGCCCATCTAGTGTTCTTGCACAGGAACCTTTTCTTGTCTATGTCCACCAGTGTCACAAATAAATGTATTGCTCTGTTACACATAAATTCTGAAAAGAGTTACACATCAGAGGACAATCCTACACTGTGGGTCACTCTTGAGAAGGCCCGCTTGAACGCTAAGAACCTTAAATTAACCATCATTGCTTACCTGTTGGACCCTAGTAAACACCCTCCAAACCTACATACCCCAAAGGCGACGATAATTGCCTGGAGGAATCTACTCCAAAAATCTAAACCAATATTTGGGGAACTCTGACTTAACTTTCTCTCAATTCAGATCTTAGAGATATTGATCCCCAATTTAAACATGAATAAATGGACTAAGAAAGGGGTTTTGATAATCCAAGATGTTTTTCCAGACAATGATTTATTATCATTTCAAACTCTTAAAAATAGGTTTAACCTATCTTATTCGGACAAAGCAATTTGGTTTAAAATTCACTCATACTTGACCTCAAAAAAGATTCTCTTTCTCCTACCCCAGAATATCATAGATTTACTATACAACCCCACAGATAACTCAAAGTGGAAAACTAATCATTTCTATACATTATTTAATGATGATGTCGAGCTGCTGAAATCCAAAAATATCATCACATGGGAAAAAGAATTGCAGATTCAAGTAGATGTGGCTCAACTTTCAAAAACACTGGATATTGTTTATTCAAATACCATATGCGCGTCCCTTCATGAATCTTACTACAAAATCCTTTCCAGGTGGTATTGGACGCCCGAAAGACTCCACCGAATATCTCCATCTGTGTCACCAGAGTGCTGGAGGGGCTGCGGGAAAACAGGTTCCCTTTCACACATATTCTGGAGTTGCACTAAACTAAATACCCTATGGGTAGAGATCAAAAATCTTATTAGAAATATTACAGGTTTACATATCTCCCTCAATTCACAACTAGCCCTCCTCCTGGTAGGAATTGATGACTTTCCAATCAACCTGAGGCACATTATATGCCATATACTAATTACAACAAAACTCTCAATAGCCTCAAAATGGAAGCTTCAGGAGGTACCTACTATCACGGAGATAATAAATAGAATATCTACTCATAACGTATATGAGTATAATAATGCTTTGAGGACGAAAAAATATAACAAATATAAACTTAGATGGGAACCTTGGACACACACTTTCATGCCAAATTTAAACCTTATTTAGTTCCGCTGACATTGTAACATTACGATTTGCAATGATATAATTCTTACTTCACAATTTGATTTTTATAGAATGCAAACTAAACCTTTAGGATATGGTTTTATTGCAATGTAATTGTGACATTTTAGGATTAATGTAACTTTCTTTTCTTATAATTGTTAACTGTAACCTTAAGATGTAAACTGTAACTTCACGATAATGGTTCCTTTGTTGTTTGTTTTTTATGTATATCCCCCTATTTATGTCCCCTCCCTCTTTACTTCCTGTAAAATTTTATAAAAATAAACTGATTAAGAGTTACACATCAATCTCTTCATGATGAGGACATACCTGTATGAAACATATTGGGTGTGGGTGTATGGAGGTGGTTTGGTAGCTTTGTCTGCTCTATACACTGTAGGTGCTTGCTGCATTACATATTTGGCAGTAGTGGTTGTAGTTAACTCCAATCACTGATGTTTAACCCTACAGAGGATGTTATATATTAATCTATTATCTGTTGTCTATTACCCATCACCCTTTGGCAACCCTCCAGCCCCTGATCTATCCACTTTCTAAATACTAATGTCCTAAAGAATAATGTACAAAAAATTGAAGGTTCAAGTCACCTAGCGGGACTTTAACCCCTTAATGACCTTGGAATTTTTCATTTTTGTTTTTTGCTCCCCTGCTTCCAAGAGCCATAACTTTTTTTATTTTTCCGTCAATATAAACATATGATGGCTTGTTTTTGCGGGACGAGTTATATTTTCATATGCAATCATTTATTTTAGCATATAGTGTACAAGGAAATTGCAAAAAAAGTGCAATTACACGTATGTTTTTTGGGTATTTTAGTCGCCATATTCACTATATGGTAAAACAGACAAGACGGGGTGATGCCTCGGGTCGGTACAAGTTCGTAGACACCAAACATGTATACCTTTATTGGTATCTAGGTGGTGAAAAAATATTCAGAAGTTTGAGGAAAAAAAAGACGTACTTTTTGCGCCTTGTTCTGCGACCCGTAGCGTCCTCATGTTTCGGGATCTGGGGCTGCGTGATGGCTTATTTTTTGCGTCTTGAGCTGACGTTTCTAATGATACCATTTTTGGGTGGATCCGCTATTTTGATCGCCCGTTATTGAATTTTATAGCAATGTTGCAGCGACCAAAACAACGTAATTTTGGCGTTTGGATTTTTTTTTCCGTTACGGAGATTACAGCTTTCATTAACGGATTTAATATGTTGATAGATCGGGCAATTCCGAATGCGGCAATACCAAACATGTGTATTTTTTTAATTTTTTTTTAATACTTTTATTGTGATTGGGGGAAAAGGGGGGTGATGTGAACTTTTATGTTTTTTTTTTTTTTACAGGTTTTTAAAAACTTTATTAATCAATTCATTCTTAGTTTTACACTGCTTCTTAGAGAGGCACCCTGCTGCACAGTCCGATCGCTTCTGGGAGATACAGCTCATCTGTATCTCTCAGAATCGCGGACTAGTTGTGGTTGGCAGCGCCTGCCAACCACAACCTGGAAGTGTTCCGTGACAGCATCCGGGGTTTAGCCAGGACCCCGGCCTGTCACGTGAGCACCGAAGATCTCCAATGCAGGTGGGGAACAGCGCGATCCCCTCCGCGGCGCCTTTGGATCCCGCTGTCAGAGATTGACGGCAGGATCCAAAAGGTTAACAGCACAGATCGGATCCCGGATCCGATCGGTGCTGTTCACCCGACATCTCAGCTGATCACATCAGCTGAGATCTTGGCTGTTTGATGTGAGCTCCGCGCCAGAGCTCACATCAAACCCCCCTAACCGGCCCATGACATGGTACAATGTCATAGGTCGAGAAGGGGTTAAAAATATGTACAACACTCCCCAGTAAAGATTAAATGGTGTGTCAATTACTTAAATAACCCCATCAAAATCTCTGTTTTCTCCCAGTAAAATAATAACCGCTATACACACCTCTGGTGCCAGTGCTGTTCCAGCTGGTACTGGCTTTCCTGGGGATCATGTGACATTTTTATGACACGTGATCCCTGATGACAATATGCAGCCACTTTACCCCCTCCTTCAGACAAATCAGACATCCGGAGAAAGTCTGAGAGAAGCTATTGCTCTTGCTTCCTTCAGATGTCAATTACACCCGAAGGAGGGGAGAATTACTGCAGTACTGAATGGCTGCAAGGATCAAGTGATATAAAAATGTCATGCAATCCTTGGAAGAGTAGCTGACACTACATGAATGGTGGAAGCACAAAGGGGTGTATAAGTGTTATTTTTACTAGGGGAACCTAGGGATTGAGAAGAGGTTGTCGGAGTAGTGGACAACCCCATTAAATGGAAAATGATTGTAATCAACCAAAAACACCACAAATTATTTTTTATTGGTCACCTCACCCCCATGAGCATAGAATAAAAACAAAACAGTCATATGTACCTCAAAATGGTACCAAAACAACAACTTGTTTTAAAAAAAAGTAAAAGTCTTCCCATAATTACACAAATAAATGTACTGACCTATGCGTAAAGTTATCAGGCCATTTTTTTAAGCCTTACTCTTTTTTACATTATTTCACTCCACACAGAATTTTTCCCATTTTTTCAGTACATTATATAGTGTGAATGGTGCACTTAAAAACTACAACTCATTCTAAAAAAAACAAATCTTTATGCAGCTATGTTACAGAAGGTGAAAAAAAATATGAAAACACAAATATTAAAATTGACCATGGAAGGAAGATGTTAAGAGTGGACAACTCAGGTATCAGTTATTATATAATAATGCACAGTTTTAAAAATAAGGCTCTTTTCACATCAGCAGTTTTCCCTGCTGTGCGGCAGATCCGGCAGGTGGTGCCGCATCGGCCGCCTAACGGCCAACTTGCATTGTCTATGGCAGGGGTGGGGAACTCCAGTCCTCGAGGGCCGCAATCAGTGCAGGTTTTCAGGATTTCCTTAGTTTTGCACAGGTGATAACATAATCACTTGCACTGGTGATGATTCCAATCCCTGTGCAATACTAAGGAAATCCTGAAAACCTGCACTGATTGCGGCCCTCGAGGACTGGAGTTCCCCACCCTGGTCTATGGGGATTGCGGTCTGGTGCGGCAAGTACGGTTCTGCCGGCCGATCTGGCGTAATTGCACTTGCCACACGAGACCGCAATCCCCATAGACAATGCATGGGGCTTGCCGGATTTGGGCCGCAAGTCGACCATTAGGCGGCAGATGTGGCACCACCTGCTGGATCTGCAGCACAGCAGGGAAAACAGCTGATGTGAAAGGAGCCTAAGATGAGTGTTTAATATCTAAAAAATGAGAATGCGCATAGGGTCTTATCCTAATTATGAAACAAATCCCATACAGTATGAAAACTGCTCACCTGGTTCGGTTGTGCAGCCCACAACCAGCTTGATCGCTCAAACACAGCTGCCGCAGCAGGGACCGCACTTCCACAATGTGGGGGTGAAACTCTATCTGGGACCAAGTGTCTTTTCGGTCCGTGCCGCTGCTCCAAGAAAGTATCAGAATGTATCGGAATGTTTTGAACCAAGTAATCTTCTGTTTTATTTTCCGACGCATTTCGGAGCTAATACCCAGCTCCTTCCTCAGGGAATGACCAGATGAGTGTTTGAGAGAGCTTGCTATGACTTTAACCTATGTATTAGGAATAAATGAGGAAAACATCTTACTAGTATGTAACAGTCTACTACTGAAAAAATACATGTTTATATAGTTTTCATAAGTTTACTTTTGCACTGTCTGCCCATCCTGCAATACCAGTGTCCTGCTTATCGGAAGTTCATCCTGCATCTATCTATTTATATCTATTTTGATACATGAGTTTTAAATTGTTTTAGTGTAAATCCTCATCCTCTTTCTGTGCAAACAGTGAAATTCATTTCCTTCAGAATTATTGAAAATGACTTTAGGAAGCTCAAGTCACTTTCTGACACAGTCATCAAATATTTAGTTAAAAATATATAATGGGTGTAGTGGAGAAACAATACAGTTTGTGTCCACCCAGGCAGTTTTTCAGCTCTTAGAAATATTTCAACATAAGCTTTATGTTTTGTACATGCACTTTGCCCTGTGACTGTAACTATTGAATGATCATATGCTCAGAACCTCATGTAGAGTACTATATTACTAGTAGGCTATGTTGTAGACATTGCTTTTTTGCTGCTTTTATTTCTGCATGCAAAACTTGCTCACTTGGCAGTAAAAAAAAGCTGCTAGCATAAAGCAGGTTTTGATGCATTTTTGCTATTTATTATTGCATTTTTGGTGCAGATTATATGTGTCATTTGTCTAATAGTAATAGGTTCTGTGGAGCACAAGAACATTAACTAAGGGTGCACAAGCAAGGGTTTCAATCAGTCACACTTGTTATAGAAAATACTTGGCAATTCAAATGAAAAATATTTTAGAAATTGAAGGTTTTTTTTATTTATTAGTCGGGCAATAAAGAAAAAATATTCATGACATGTGAGGTTTCGACTCTGACAATCGGGTCTTCATCAGACACAATATAATTTATTGTGTAAAAACTGTTGCCATTGAGAAGAATCACCGCAAAGACATAAATGTTCAAAGATTGAAAATTGCTAAATTTTCACCAAATTTCAAATATTTTCACAAATAAACGCAAATAATATCATCCTAAATTTACCAATAACAAAAGTACAATATGTCACAAAAAAACTGTCTCAGAATCACTGGGATCCAATGAAGCGTTCCAGAGTTATTACATTATTTTTTTCTCCATTCTTTATTTAATTTTTAAAGGTAACAAAACATGGTACATAATAACATATTTCCATACATGTTACTTATATCTATTGGTACCTATGTCTTCCTTATATAGTACTTTAACAAAATAAACTTATTCTAAAACTTAAACATGTGGTTTCTCAATTTTTTCATAGATGTTTTGACGGTACAATATCTGTATTACTTTCTAAAGAGTTATAGGGTTATAAAATCGTAGAGTTGTATGATAATAAAATTATAGAATTGTAGAGATGTAGAACTCCCATGGCTGGCGACCGACGAAGTATTATCTTCGCCTGCAAGGAACCTCTCGCGAATCCTCAGACGACGGGCAAGTGACAGAACAGATGTGGGGGGGGATCACTTTCGGCCAACGTGACTCCTCATTCAATTACCGATATCACCGTTTCCCACCCTCTACCTCCATGGCTGCCATGTCTTGAGAAAGTAGTCATGGGAGCACATTTCCCAGCTAGAAAGTTCTTCTAGTCTATGCAATTCTGAGAATTTGGCCAGCCAGTCCTTCACTGCGGGTGCGTGTTGTTGCTTCCATCTCTGAGCAATTAAGTGTTTTGCAGCCCCTACCATCACTGGGGCTAGCCCATGTTTTTTGGGGTTATAGTTGTCTGATGGGAGCGATAGAAGAGCTTCCACTGCAGTCAGATCAGATTCTATGAGACTCATGGATTTTAATATTGTATTTACTCCTGTCCAAAATTCTTTTAATTTCTAGCATGTCCAGAATATGTGGGTCAGATTGCCTCTCGACACCCCGCACCTCCAGCATTTCGGGGACTCTGTTAACCCCAAATGAAACAGTCTCTCAGGAGTGTAATACCATCTCAAGCTTGTAGTGTCCTAGTGTCCTCCTGTAGTTGTAACATCCTGAGAAACCATGTGAGTTCTGACAGTGTTTTGTTTTATCATCTCGAGAGAGCGTAACACCGAGCTCAATCTCCCAAGAATGTATGGAGAGTGGAAGAGTAATTAATGTTTGTCAAGTAGATTATTAAATATCTTGGAAATAAGTTTAGGGATCGGTGGTTTCACTTTTACCAGTATCTCTATCCATTTCCACCGAGTGGACACCGTCAGTGGGCTCCTGATCTTTTTCATATAATGGGCCACATGCAGTTCTTGTAGGAACGTCTGTGGTTGTTTTTTGGCTTCTATCGGCCACATATTCCTGCATGGGATGTCTCCTCGCAGTAACCGGGAGATGGGTTTGTTTGGGAGAGTCTTCCATAGATCATATGGATCTGAGAATTCAACATCTATTAGGTACGGTATAAGCCTCATCGGGATTGTATCCAGAAACCCGCATTCAGAGAAGCGAATCGTAACCAAAATACGTCTTACATCTAATGTAATGGCAAGAATCTCGTTGAAATTGACACTGTCTGGTAAGCTGTCTGTCCATAATAGACTGTGCACCCTAGTATGTAATAGTTGAAGTTCAATGTGTTGTTTGTTGTCTTGAGAGGCCATATGGGTAAGTTTCAACCATCTCGCTAAGTGAATGGCTCTGTAATAGGAAGATGAGGTCTGGTAATCCCAAGCCTCCCCATCTTTTAGGAAGCATGAGAATTTTAAGTGAAATCCTAGCTCTTTTGTGTCTCCATACGAACTTTGAAATTATTTGATTTAGAGAATGAAAGAAAAGGCTGGGTAAGAAAATTGGGACCATATTCATAA
The DNA here is from genome assembly GCA_033576535.1 of Allobates femoralis. NCBI lineage: Eukaryota > Metazoa > Chordata > Amphibia > Anura > Aromobatidae > Allobates > Allobates femoralis. Next base: position 318,541,722 of record JARQOC010000004.1, read on the forward strand.
CGTAGAATATTTTGGGAAGGATATATGATTTTATAATATTGACTCTTCCCAACCATGAAAGCAGTGGTAGGTCATATGACCTCAATATGTTTTTAATGTTACTGATGATCGGGATAAAGTTATGTGCGTATAGTGAATGGGGGTCATTCGTGATTTGTATACCTAGATATTTAAGCTTGTCTTTGGGCCTTTTGAAGGGTGTGGAGTCCTTCAGGGCCTGCACTTCCGTCCTGGAGGCTGTTATGTTTAATGCTTCCGTTTTGTCCAAACTGATTTTAAAATTAGACAATTCCCCAAAAGTATCCAGGAGATCAAGGAGCTCTGTCACCGCCACCGACGGATTGAATATCATCAGTAACAAGTCATCGGCAAAAGCTGCTGTCTTAATATGAATGGATCCAATGTTAATTCCTTGTATATTGTCGTTCTGAAGGATCGCCTGCATTAACATTTCCATAACCACCACAAACAAGGTCGGGGAGAGAGGACAGCCCTGTCTGGTCCCGTCACTAATTTTAAATTTGTTGGATAGAAGGCCATTCACCCTGACCCTCACCGTGGGGGAAGCATATAAGCCTAAAGTCGCCTCTATGAAGGGAGGGGGGGAAGGCAAATTTGCGTAGTGCGCTGTCCATGAATTGCCAACTCACACGGTCGAAAGCCTTCTCAGCGTCCGTAGAGAGGACAACGAGAGGCCTCCCCATGCGCCTAGCATACGAGACAGCTTGTAGGGCTTTAGTTGAATTGTCCTTTCCCTCCCTTCCCCTCACAAACCCGGCTTGGTCAGGATGGATAAGGTCTCCCAGGACCAAGTTAATTCTGTTAGCTAAGAGTTTTGCCCATAATTTCATATCCTTATTCAGTAATGAAATTGGTCTGTAATTATTGCACATGGTGCCATCTCTCCCCCTTTGGTATTACAGTGATATAGGCTTCAAGGGCCTGTGGCGGTGGAATGGAACCCGATAATAAATTGTTGAATAACTGTTCCAAGTGCGGTATTAGTGTATCCACAAATTTCCTATAATAGACTACAGAGAATCCGTCAGGACCTGGCGCCTTTCTGTTTCCCTTCTTGTTATCTTGGCCTAGAGTCATAATTGGCCTTCAGGGGATATTTCAGGTAATTTGAGCGTGTTAATAAAAGTTTGAATTTTGTCGTTAGCAGTGACAGGATCTGACATTGAATCTGAAGGGTTTAACTTATATAGGGAATGATAGTATTGTCTAAATGCTTCTGCAATGTCCTCTGATTCAACCAGATCTCCTTCGCCGTCCTTCTGGATTCGCTGAACACAACAACCCTCTTTTTGTTTTTTAAGCATTTTTGTAGGTTAATTTGCTACCTTTATTGCGTGCATGTAGATCTTATGTCTACAGCAGGCAAATATTTTGGCCGAGTTGAGGTTCAGCAAATCCTTCAGTTCATTGCGAAGCATCGTCAGATCTGAGTGTGTCACACTGCTTTGTCTATTCTTATGTATTCTCTCCATCGTGCTGATCTGATGCAACATGGAGATTTCCTTCTCTATCTGCCGCTTGATATGAGAGCCAAGGGCTACCAATTCTCCCCTTAGCACCGCCTTGTGCGCTTCCCAAATTATTGGAGTGACCGTGTTGTTTATATATTTTCCCTAAAATATCTATCAGGGAGAATTTTATTTGAGCCAAATGATCGGAGTTCCCCAGTAAAGATTCATTCAGCCTCCAGGACAGGGTTCGTCGAGGGAGGGTGGATCCCTCAATCTTCAGCAACACAGGTGCGTGGTCAGAAATCGTAATTTACCGATCGAGGTGCTGTGGACTAGTTTGATAGAATTTTCCTGTAGTAAGAGGTAGTCAAGTCTGTGATATGTATTATGCGGGATCGAAAAGTATGTATAATCCTTTGTTGTAGGGTGTTCTATTCTCCATGGGTCCACCAAGTGCAGGTCCCTCAACCTATTTAGAAAGCCACCTCTTTGTTTTAAAGAAATTGAGGATTTCCCATTTGACGCATCCATCAATGGGTGTAATGTCAAATTAAAATCGCCTCCCACCACCAATATACCCTCTGTGAACAGGCTTAGTGTGTCTAAGGCTTTGAGGAGCCAGTGTACCTGTCCCTGATTTGGTGCATAGATATTGGCTAGTGTAATTGTTTTATTGGTCAAAACCCCTTTCACAAAAATATACCTGCCCTCTGTGTCAGAAAGGTGGTCTTTCACTTCAAATGGACAGCTTTTCTTAAAAGCAATGCTGACTCCCTTTGACGCTGTATTAGAGCAGCTATGAACCAAGTTGGATAACAAGAATAGGTTGTATTAGGTGTCCGTCCTTTTTTAAAGTGTGTTTTCTGGAGGAATAGAATTTGTGCGTTTTTTTTATTTAATGAGTGTAGGATCTGGCTACATTGGCCGGTGAGTTCAAACCTTTCACATTGTAGGAAACCACGGTGACCGTTCCCCCCGTCCCTCCATCAGCCACAGCCATGGGAGTTGTTGATTGGTACCGTCTGTATCACACGTCTGTAAGAGAAAACCGTCAGAACACATACTAAACTATTTACATATAACGTAATTCAAACTAACCTTTTGCAGGGGGGGTATAATTCCCAACTTAGGAAGATGAGTACATCTAATAGGACCTCAAGTGGTGGAGGTAGTTACGATATTATAAGGGTAACACAATAAAACTAAAATATATGGGAAAGGAGATTATCACAATCCATTAGCAACGTTTCTCACACTAGTCTTACAAGTAGAACTCTTTTCTCTGAGTTAATAAGGATAGCATTAAAAGGGGTGAGGGGGAGGGGGACTGGGCCAGTTCAGTTTTAACGTCTCCACTGATATTCCATAACTGACTCTACTTATTTCGTGCATTATTAACTTAGAGGATCAATGGAGTAGAGTAAGGGTGGGAGGAAAGAAGGAGAGTGTAGATAGAAATGGTTAGTTAAAAAGGGAGAGGAGCAGAGAAAGGGGTCGGGCAGGGGGAGGAAAGGAAAAGAAACCAAGGGAAGAGAGGGGGAGGGGATCTCTAACTGTAGACCCATCTAGATCAATAGATTTGCACATCAGGCTTCAACAGTCTTAAGGATATTTTATTCTGAAGCACTAGAGCTTCACAGGAGGAGACAATCAGCATCTGTCTTTGTGTCTCCAAGAAATAAAAAATAAGAAAAAAGATAATAAAGTGTGACATCCTTTCTGGACTAATGACGATATTGCAGTCAAGTGAGATCTCTTTTGTTCGAGTTCTTCTTAGATTTCGGGGAAGATGATTTCTTCTTGACGGACCATTCTGCCAGACTGGTTAGTGCTGGAAAGTCCATACCCATGTCTACAGGGAGCCAAGATGGAATTTTTAAAGGTTCAATCTGAAGTGGTTCCCAGGATTCTGACAAGTCTTCCGGAGTTCTTATAGTAATTTGTCGTACGTCTTTAGATATTCCCAAGCCAAACGGAAAGAGCCATCTGAACCTAAGGACCTTAGCAACCAGAGCATCAGTCAGGGGTTTAAGAATTCCACGTTTTGCCAGCGTGGCTGGGGAAATATCTTGATAGATCTGAATTGTTGCCCGTTGTAGCTTAGTGGGGAATTTTCCCTTGCTCCTTTGAGGATAGCAGCGGTATCAAGATAGCTGAGCAGCCCACATACCACGTCTCTCGGCGAGTCTCCAGCAGCTGGCTTCGGTCTCAATGCTCTGTGTACTCATTCAATAATTATGACATTGGCTCTGTCAGGGCCTAGAATGTTCGAGAAGATTTCCATGGAAACCTTGTGGAGAGCTACTGGGGCAAAGGACTCTGGGATGCCCCTTAGGCGGACATTCTTGCATCTGCTCCGGTTTTCTTGGTCCTCTATAGAAAGAAAAATGGTATTTAGATGTTTCTGATGAACGAGGACATGGTCTTTTAACGTATGTGACGCATCTATTATATTTGTCTGATTGCTCTCCAATGCCTCTACTTTATGGCCCATGTGTTGTAGATCCGTACGTAGAGTGTTAATCTCTCTGGACAATAATTTCATATTGTCTGCCAGTAGTTTTCTCATGAATGAGCGAGTTAAGGGTTCCTCTGTCATGGAATCGCAATCAGGTCCTCTATACTCAAGTCAGAGTGTCCTATAGCCTGGGAAGGTTGTGTATTTTGCAGTTTTAATTTAGATTTGGACGTTGTAAAGTCTTTATTTTTTGTTAAGTATTTATCAAGTTCCCCTTGGGGATTGGTATCTCCTGTCGTTGTATTTTGTCTCGTTAAGCTTTTTGCCCGATCCGATTGTGTGCACACCATTGTTATAGAGTATTGATTGGGCGTCGATTTAACACCACTCGAGGTTTATAAGTCTGTTAATACATCATATTCATTGCTTGGTTGCCTTCTATAGGGAAAAAGAGCATTCTGTGGTTTGTCAGAGGGTTGAAATTAATTATTGGCGACAACTCCAAAGAGCCACTATATGGAGCATCCAAACTGTATAGTGTCCTTCTTGGATGGGGAGAGGGTCAGTTAGGCGTAATGACTAACTGGTCACCAGATGGCAGGCCAAAGCTTTGCAAATATAAGGTTAGGTAATGTCTCAAGGTGCCCACCAGGTAGCGTCCCAAGTCTGCAAGTTGTTTGTGCAGTGAAATAAAACATGGGGTCTTTCACTGAACTGAGTATTAGAGGAGGAGAATCTCCCAATGTGACTGTAGAACAAACAATTGGTCAGTGGCGCTTATAAATGCTTCTCAAGTTACTCTAATACCCCTTTAATAAATGCAGATGTGTGCCCTGTGTTGTCCAGGGGTGATATTCCTCTCAGTAGGGTCCTAGTGGATGGGGATTTAATGGCGCTGTAATGGCACTGTAATGGCGTCCGCATCGTGGGTGCTTGCCTGGGGGCAGGTCTCACAGCTTCCCTGCGTTACTCGGCTCTGCTGTCTGTAGTCCTCAGCTCCACTCCCCACGCTGTCTCCCGGGTTGTCCCGCCTGATGGATCCCCTCCAGGCTCCCCTTCCTCTCCACGGCCTCCGCTGCTCCGCTCCCGCCATCACCCGTCTCTGCTCCTGTACCTGTTCCCCCAGCCACTTCACTCCAGTGGTGAGTGCTTCTCTGGGTGCCGCCCGCTGCCTTGTGGAGATCGCTGTCTCCTCCGCTGCCTCTGCAAAACCAGGCGCATGGAGATCCACAAGGTGGATCTGTGATGGAATATGTCGCCTCTGTGCTTGCAGCGTTCCCTGCAGCGCCATTGCCTCCCGGACATCCTGGAAAGGGATCTCTGGGTCCTCACCGGGGTTGAATGAAGCCCTTCTTCCCCTAGGTGTATCTGGGAAACAAAATCCCAAGATCTTCCAGCAGTTTATGTATTTTTTGGCAGATTTTTGTGGCCTTAGGACGGGAGCTGTATTACACCACGTCCATCTTCTTAGCTGCCTAGGCCACGCCCCCAGAGTTATTACATTATAAAGTGTAAAAAAACAAGACAGGAAGGCGCTCCTAGGATTATATCTGGGGGCAGTTTTGACAAGCTAGTTGGGGGGTTTTGAACTAACCTGAGTGGTTTATGCAGCCTGCATAACCCGGTTGTCAGACCTCCGATGCTAACCGCGCACCGCGCGCTGTTTTGTGGCTTCCTGGTTGCCAGGAAGACTGGTCACATGAGGCATCACGCGCCGCTGATGTCACCGCAGGTTCTTTTGTCTTTGCCAGGTCTTTTTCTCGCTTCCCTACAGGCAATTACAATCTCCAATCCTTCAGTGCTGCACCTCACCGTTCGCCATACCGGCATGTAGACAACAGAATGAGAGGTAATTAGCGGTTTAGGAGGGCGCTACAAAAGGATGGAGGACCACAAATAGTTTTTAGTATATCTTACTTTGTTTATTCAAGCATAAAACAAACAAAGTAAGATAGTTTTTAGTATATCTTACTTTGTTTGTTTTATACACATCAAAATGCCCTAGTAATATCGTGCTTCACCTTTATCAACGTTATACCATACAAAGATATCAATATAACCCCCCAGGGCTACACCGATATCTATCTTAGTGAATTTAGCACACTGAATCCTTGTTTTGGCAAAATTAAGAATTACTTTATTGATTAAAAAATTTATAATTAAAAATCTCCAATGATACAATTATATACACATGTTAGAAGGTACACAATCCCTTTATGCACATTAAACAGGGTTGGCGTTTTAATTAAGCAGAGAACCAACAATATTTGCATATGATTAAGTACAGCACCATCACTTTTGTATCTAAACAAGATCCTTACCCAATAATTTCCCAAAAATGAATAAAACACTCTGTATTTTTAAGCAGTCCAGCTGCTATCTACTGCATAGAAAATAGGGTTCAAAGGATCTCACACAGTACCTGGTGCAGGGCATGGTCTTTATACTGGATCACACTGGTCCACCTATCGCCTTTCTATCCCTGGGAATACCGCCTACGTACATTTAAAAGTTTATAGAGATAAAACCTCTTCCTCAGGGCGTGCATTACAAAGTGAGGAAGTGTCTACCTTATGCAGTAATCGCCTACCTAATTATCCCTTTTACCTTTTCCAACTGTCCGCCACACTAAAGTCACCCCTGACCCTATTACTTCCGGTTTACGATGTGTAGTGTTGTTCCACATTCAAATCCTTCCCCACACTCCAATACAATGTCTTATGTCTCAGGGCCGTATTATTTCCGGGATCCCGCGTTACCCAGACAACCATTCAGGTCCGCCCCATGCCTGCATATTGAAACCGCCACTTCCCGGTTTCCATTGCGCATGTGCTGGGCATCATAATGACGTATACGCTTCGAGATTCACCGAAAGAGGACATTAAAATCAGCTCAGAAAAACTCACCAAAACACTGCCAGGTAAATATCCATTTCATTCAGCAGCAGATTGTCAGCACCCCTGGAAGGCAAACCAGGTGTCATTATACCGGTGCACGATCACTTGCAACCCACAGTTTGGGGGCGGTTGTGGCACCAGCGACCAGCCATACTGTCAAGGAAGCAACAGGTGGCATTCAGACACAAGGCTGCCTAAGGGCTCAGTCACTCCTGTGCATGTGAAGCATAGTATCAGAACTCAGCCTGTTAGTAACACCCAGAGCAGGTGGGCCGGTCTGTACTGATTAAATGCCTCACCAGTGACTTATGCCCCCAGAGGGCGAAACCTGAACTGCAGATGAAAAAAAAAAACCTAAACTCTTAGATGAAAAATGTGAGGATTTAGTTGGATATTTTGGCCAAAATAATGTAAGCTCGTGGACCATCGTCACGGTTCCTCACGTCCCACGAGTCCTATCTCATATGTTTGCGACATATGTATATTAAATAACTAGATTCACCGAAAGAGGACATTAAAATCAGCTCAGAAAAACTCACCAAAACACTGCCAGGTAAATATCCATTTCATTTAGCAGCAGATTGTCAGCACCCCTGGAAGGCAAACCAGGTGTCATTATACCGGTGCACGATCACTTGCAACCCAGAGTTTGGGGGCGGTTGTGGCACCAGCAACAAGCCATACTGTCAAGGAAGCAACCGGTGGCATTCAGACACAAGGCCGCCTAAGGGCTCAGTCACTCCTGTGCATGTGAAGTATAGTATCAGAACTCAGCCTGTTAGTAACACCCAGAGCAGGTGGGCCGGTCTGTACTGATTAAATGCCTCACCAGTGACTTATGCCCCCAGAGGGCGAAACCTGAACTGCAGATGAAAAAAAAAACCAAAAAAAAAAAAACAAAACTCTAAGATGAAAAATGTGAGGATTTAGTTGGATATTTTGGCCAAAATAACGTAAGCTTGTGGACCCTCGTCACGGTCCCTCACGTCCCACGAGTCCTATCTCATATGTTTGCGACATATGTATATTAAATAACTAGATTCACCGAAAGAGGACATTAAAATCAGCTCAGAAAAACTCACCAAAACACTACCAGGTAAATATCCATTTCATTCAGCAGCAGATTGTCAGCACCCCTTGAAGGCAAACCAGGTGTCATTATACCGGTGCACGACCACTTGCAACCCACAGTTTGGGGGTGGTTGTGGCACCAGCGACCAGCTATACTGTCAAGGAAGCAACCGGTGGCATTCAGACACAAGGCCGCCTAAGGGCTCAGTCACTCCTGTGCATGTGAAGCATAGTATCAGAACTCAGGCTGTTAGTAACACCCAGAGCAGGTGGGCCGGTCTGTGTTTTGGTGAGTTTTTCTGAGCTGATTTTAATGTCCTCTTTCGGTGAATCTAGTTATTTAATATACATATGTCGCAAACATATGAGATAGGACTCGTGGGACGTGAGGGACCGTGACGAGGGTCCACGAGCTTACGTTATTTTGGCCAAAATATCCAACTAAATCCTCACATTTTTCATCTTAGAGTTTGTTTTGTTTTTTGGTTTTTTTTTTCATCTGCAGTTCAGGTTTCGCCCTCTGGGGGCATAAGTCACTGGTGAGGTATTTAATCAGTACAGACCGGCCCACCTGCTCTGGGTGTTACTAACAGGCTGTGCTCTGATACTATGCTTCACATGCACAGGAGTGACTGAGCCCTTAGGCGGCCTTGTGTCTGAATGCCACCGGTTGCTTCCTTGACAGTATGGCTGGTCGCTGGTGCCACAACCGCCCCCAAACTGTGGGTTGCAAGTGATCATGCACCGGTATAATGACACCTGGTTTGCCTTCCAGGGTGCTGACAATCTGCTGCTGAATGAAATGGATATTTACCTGGCAGTATTTTGGTGAGTTTTTCTGAGCTGATTTTAATGTCCTCTTTCGGTGAATCTAGTTATTTAATATACATATGTCGCAAACATATGAGATAGGACTCGTGGGATTGAGGGACCGTGACGAGGGTCCACGAGCTTACCTTATTTTGGCCAAAATATCCAACTAAATCCTTACATTTTTCATCTTAGAGTTTAGTTGTTTTTTTTTTTTTTTTCATCTGCAGTTCAGGTTTCGCCCTCTGGGGGCATAAGTCACTGGTGAGGCATTTAATCAGTACAGACCGGCCCACCTGCTCTGGGTGTTACTAACAGGCTGAGTTCTGATACTATGCTTCACATGCACAGGAGTGACTGAGCCCTTAGGCGGCCTTGTGTCTGAATGCCACCGGTTGCTTCCTTGACAAGTATGGCTGGTCGCTGGTGCCACAACCGCCCCCAAACTGTGGGTTGCAAGTGATCGTGCACCGGTATAATGACACCTGGTTTGCCTTCCAGGGGTGCTGACAATCTGCTGCTGAATGAAATGGATATTTACCTGGCAGTGTTTTGGTGAATGACGTATACGCTTCCCAGCGCTGCCATGGGAACCAGGAGCGAAAAAGCTCCTACTACGCATGCGCTAAGCATTATAAGGCAATTCAGCGTCCCAGCGTTACCAAGGCTGCTAGTGGCATAATTTCTACCTCATCTTATTTGCGGACAGCGTCCATATTGTGTGGTAGTCAATCTGTCTCATCCCTATTACATTATACCACAGTATAACAAAGAATAATAATGTTCTGTAAGGTTAATTTTTAAAGTGCCCGTGCCTGCTTAAATACCTTATAATAAAACTCACATTATGTGGAGTTATATAAAAAGTGCAAGTGCTTAAATATTACAAAAGTGATGATGCTGTAAGAACACACTGATAACAAACATTATATAAAAGACATTATATAAAAGTGACAAAATTCCATGATGTATAAATAAAAAGTGCATACTCATAAAGTAGTGAATAGAATACAAACCACATATCCAAATTGCCAAATATTAACCAATGATTAGTGAATAAAAAATACTGTATAAAAATACTGTGGACACTTTATCAATACACAATTATCATTATACTTAAAGTGATCCTAAGCCCACAAACTGACCCCCCCGTATCTTTAGACCTGTCCCTGCACCCCTCTTATCATTTCTAGCCATCCCTTTTGCAGAAAAAATCGCTTTTGTAAAGTAGAGAAAAAGTTATATTACTTTGTCCTGTGTGAGTTCTCTGTTTCTGAGCAACCCGCAAATAGCGTGCCTGTCTGCTCCTGCCTTGTAATTATGCACACCCCTCTCTGCTTGTAAGAGCCTGGCCGCGTCATGAAAGGGGGCGGGGCTCTGGCATGACGCGATTTAGCCCCGCCCCTTTCATGACGCGGCCAGGCTCTTAGAAGCAGAGAGGGGCGTGCATAATTACAAAGGCAGCAGCAGACAGGCACGCCTATTTGCGGCTTCCACAGAAACAGAGAACTCACACAGGACAAAGTAATATAACTTTTTCTCTACTTTACAAAAGCGATTTTTTTCTGCAAAAGGGATGGCTAGAAATGATAAGAGGGGGTGCAGGGACAGGTCTAAAGATGTGGGGGGGTCAGTTTGTGGGTTTAGGATCACTTTAAGGCCTAGATTCCTATGGGGATCACATATCCATCCCTCTGTGGGCCCCTGGCCTAAACTGACACTGTAATATCCCCCATATAACCAGGATAACTACTGCTGGTTATCAACCTCTGACATAACCACTATCAAATGAGTGTCATGGAAAGATTACCCTACCTTACCATACATATATATTAGATCTAATTCATATTACAATAAACCGCTTGTATCGCATAAATCATTATATTATTTCTTGTCCAGTATTGCTATGATGTCCTGTCAGGTATGGCGACTTTCCATACATCTTTCCCAAAGCAACTTCACAGCCAAGTGATGACCTTCTTTAGGCAGCGATTGTGCAGACAGTCAGAACTTGACACAGATCAACTAAAATGTAAAAATACACAAATTAATATCCTAGGATATATGTCCCTAAAAATATATATACTTCCTCAACTAAAATGGGGTTAACCTAAACATTCTTTATAGGAAGGCACTGAATCCCAAATTTTTCGTTGAGTCCCTGTGGTGCCAAGGTCCCCAACCTGAAGATCCATCTACTTTCTATCTGTGCTAATCTTTTTGCCAGGTTGCCTCCTCTCACTCCCATAGAAACCTAATCTATGGCTTTCACTCTTAATTGTCTGACGTCACACTGATGAAAGCGCTTAAAGTTCCGTGGGAGCGTTTTTAATTGCCTTGGATCTTCCTCCGTCAATGTCTTCTCTATATCCCTTACATGCTCTCTAGTTCTTATTCTTAGCTCCCTTGTAGTCATCCCAATATAAAATTTTCCGCAAGGGCACTCCGCCTGATATATAATGCCCTTAGACCCACATGAGAGGAAATGCAGGATTTCAAATTCTTTAGACCCATTGAAGTTGGTAAAGGTTTTAGTTTTCACAATATTTGAACACCCTTTACATTTCCCACAAGGATAACATCCCTTCAAGTCCAACCAGGTCTGTGTAATTGGGCGTTTTTCAGGCTCAAAATGACTCCTCACCAAGAAGTCCCGTAAATTTTTGGTCCTCCTTGCCGTCATATTTGGTATTGTTGGCAAGCATTTCTTTAAAATTGGGTCAGTTTTCAATACTACCTAGTGTTTTCTCACTATTTCTCTAAGTTGTGGCCAATGTGTGCTGTAGGTAGTTATAAAACGGACTATATCTTCCTTACCCCCATCTTTATCCTGTTGTTTATATAATACCTCATTTCGGGACAATTTTTTAACCTTCCTATACCCTTGTTTGATCACTCGGTTACTATAGCCCTGTTCACCAAATCTCTGTCGCAAGTCCTCCGCTTGCTTCTCAAAAAGTTGGTCATCCGAGCAAATACGCTTCGCCCTCAAAAATTGTCCTACCGGTATCCCCCTGATGGTTGAGGAAGGATGACAAGAGGTTGCATGCAACAGAGAATTGGTCGCCGTAGGCTTACGGTATATGTCGGTAATCAAGTCCCCCCTTTCCGAGGTTTTGATCTGTATGTCCAGAAATTCTACCTCTCTACCTTCTTTATAGGTCAGCTTCACGTTAATCTCATTGGAGTTCATTCAGTCTGTCAAACAAATCCCTTAATTCAGCCGACGTCCCTTCCCAGATGAACCAGAGGTCATCAATGTACCTCATCCAATAGTGCACTTTCTCCATCTCTGGGAAGTTATCGTCCAAAAAAATTTCTCGCTCCCAGGCCCCCAAAAACAGGTTCGCATATGAGGGGGCACAAGCCGCCCCCATAGCAGTACCCTGCCTTTGGAGGTATACCTGGTTTGAAAAAACAAAACAATTATGAGACAAAATGAACTCCAAAAGGGTCAGCAGCAACCTGGCCAGTCCTTGTTCCACATTATGGCTAGTGAGATACAACTTAACTGCTGCCAATCCATCCTGGTGTCTGATAGATGTATACAATGACTCTACACAGCTGTGACCATAGTTATATTGTCCGCCAAATGCATATGGTCAAGCCTCTGTAGAGCCGCAGTAGTGTCTCTAATGTATGACGGTAGAGTTAATGGAAATTATTGGGTAAGGATCTTGTTTAGATACAAAAGTGATAGTGCTGTACTTAATCATATGCAAATATTGTTGGTTCTCTGCTTAATTAAAACGCCAACCCTGTTTAATGTGCATAAAGGGATTGTGTACCTTCTAACATGTGTATATAATTGTATCATTGGAGATTTTTAATTATATATTTTTTAATCAATAAAGTAATTCTTAATTTTGCCAAAACAAGGATTCAGTGTGCTAAATTCACTAATATTGATATCGGTGTAGCCCTGGGGGTTATATTGATATCTTTGTTTGTTTTATGCTTGAATAACAAAGTAAGATATACTAAAAACTATTTGTGGTCCTCCATCCTTTTGTAGCGCCCCCTAAACTGCTAATTACCTCTCATTCTATTACATTATAAAGTGATACTGGTTAGAATTGAAAAAAATAGCCTGGTCATTAAGGTGAAAACAGGCTTGGGGCGGGTAAGGGGTTAAATATACAGTCATGCCAAAACTGTTGGCACCCTTGAAACTGTTGCAGAAAATGAATTATTTGTCCTGGAAAATTAATGGAATTGCACATGCTTGGTCATACACATTTATTTCCTTTGTTTGTATTGCAAATAGGAAAAGGGTAGGGAGAGGCAGCTCACCGGTATAATTCTGTCCTGTCACGTCCGGAGTGTTGGTTCGCAAGGAAACCTCCCTGGCATCGGGACGTTAATCAAAATGAAAAGATCCAGTGGAGAATTTCCGGAATGCTTATTTATTCATCATATAAAAACCTCCATATAACAGTGGGGTGTGCATCAAGCTAACATGTTTCGACTTACACAGTCTTACTCTTGGCATAGTGTCACAAGGGTGGGTTCTCATTAAATGCACATGTTTAGTCCCGCCCCTTGTGCACGGCTGTGACATATAAGGTGATAAAAAAAATAATTTAATATAATACTACAGAGTTTAACAAAATACAAAGATATCTCCATAAAAAACCTATACAAAAATAACAAAAAACTCATTCAAATATATATGTCTCATTATTAGAACTAGTATTGCAGAATGAAGTCCTGTCTTATATTAAGTCCGTGCAGAACCCTTGTTCCTAGAGGAAAAATCCAATGGGATTCTTTCTGAAGCAGTAATCGCCAATGTCCCGCCTCTCGGATGTCTGTTTATTTCATCAATCCCCTGAAAACTGAGGGTACTGGGTGTCTCCACTATGTTCCCTTTGGAAATGTTTAGAAAATGCTGAAATGTTTAGAGCTGACTGGTTATTAGCGTCTGATAGGTGTCTACAGATTCTTCTTTTTAATTCACCTGAGATGCACCCAACGTATTGAACTTGACAGGTTGTGCATTCAATTAGATAAACAACGTTTTTAGTACAGCAATTCATGAATGAATTAATTTTATGCGTGTTGCCATTATAATAAGACACAAACCTGTCATTCTTCAGCACATGGGCGCAAGCTGTGCACTTATTATGGCCAGATCTGTAAAAGCCCTTTAATGCTAACCATGTATCACTCTTTTTAGAGGATACTGTTAGAAACAGGCTCGGGAAAGTACTGACCCGAGGGTTGGGGCTTTTTTGGCATGTATATCTGAACTTTGCAAAATTTGGGATAGTTTTTGATCCCTATTCAGGACAGGCAGATATTTCTTAATGATATTTGTGATGGCATTATATTGCGGGCTATAAAGTAGTTACAAAAGGAATAAAATTTATGGCATTTTTTTGTTTTATTTTTGCCCCCAATTAAATCCTCCCTCTTGATACGGTCTACTATCCACTCAGCTCTAAGCAGATAATTTTTTGGATAACCTAGATATACTAGTCTGTTGGTAATTTGCTTAGATTCCTTTCTGAACTGTTGCTGATCAGAGCAATTCCTCTTAGCTCTGATTAACTCTCCCACCGGAATGTTTTTAATGACATGCTGGGGATGGCATGATGTGGCATTTAATATGGAATTGGTGGCAGTAGGCTTCCTGTATGGTGACACCGCCACCTCTCCTGTCGCAATATTACCGGTTAAGGTGATGTCCAAAAAGTTAATTCTATGCACATTGCAAAAATGGGTACATTTCAGATTGAAATCATTTACATTTAAATACTCAACAAAATCGCGGAGTGAGTCATGGGGACCCCCGATACAGCAAGGTATCATCTATAAATCTTGCGTACCATATTATGCTGGCATGGAAAGAATTGTTTTCATTGAGAATATATAATTCTTCCCATACCCCATTACGATGTTAGCTAGGGAAGGGAGAATTTAGCCCCATGCTCACTCGCGGTTCTGCAAGTAAAAGACATTATCAAAGGAGAAGTAGTTGTGCGCAACAAAAATCCACTGCCATAAGTATAAAATCTTGAGCAGGTTGATTATACCTGCTATATTTTCAAGACTAGCCGCCAGGCATATCATTGCAACATTGTGGGGAATTGACAGATAGAGACTAACTACATCGCAACTTAACCACATATATCTGGTTTCACTGACATTCAGCAAAGGTTGCAACTTCCCATTTGGTATCTTTAATGAAACCTGGTAAGTTTTGAATTATGGGCTGTAATTGTTGGTCTACCCATGATCCCAATTTTTCTCCTAGAGAACACATACTAGCAATGATGGGGCGGCATTGGGGAGGAAATATGTTTTTGTGCGTTTTTGGGAGACAATGATAAATAGGAACAATTGGATGCTCCACAAATAAAAAACTCCTCTGTTTTTTTTATACAAAACTCCCATGCAAAACCCCTCATGCAGTAAAGATCCTAACAGGTTGTTATACTCTATTGTAGGATTATTAGATCATCTGGTGTAGATCTCAATATTATTCAAATCCTCCAAAACAATTTTCTTATATAATCCTGAATTAATTACAATAACGGCTCCACCTTTATCAGACATTCTTATGGTTAGATCTACAATTTCCTTTAGTTCTTTCAGTGCGTTTTTTTCTAAAAATGTCAGATTGTCTTGTACAGGATTACATGTGAGATTCAAGTTTACAAGGTCCTTTTCTACCAAATCTTGAAAAATGTCTAAAACTTCAGGTCTGGATTTTATGGGGTAAAACCCCGGATTATTCATGTGGATCTTAACAGGGTCATCTATGGTTAAATCAGCAGCCACATTTCTCAATGCACTTATTGCTTTTAATTCCTTAAAATTAGCAATGACAAGAGATTCAATCAGAGTCAACATTTGTAACAGTTTCAACATTAGACACAGCATCATTAAAGAAATGACATTTAAGCGTTAGATTACGGCAAAACCGATTTACATCGAGTAAGGTAGAAAAAACATCAAATTTTTTCACTGGTGAAAATCCCAGTCCCTTTGATAATAAGAAATTTGTGTCTCTGATAGTATATAGCTCCAGAGATTCCACACTGGTAGGTTTAGAATCTCGACCTCAAATTGTACCTTAACTCTTCGGTGCCTCCTCCTGTCCCTTCGGCGTTTTTTGATGTGGATCCCACTGGAGTACTGCTTGATGGAACCAACTCAGAAGCCGAGGTGGATGTAAAACAGGGTCTCAAACACGCGGCCCGAGGGCCGCATGCGGCCCCTGGGGCCTCACTATGCGGCCCGCAGCACCTTGGACAACTTAATGATGCATCACCTCAGTGCAGGGGGCCGCTGCAGTCCCCGCTGTGTGATGACTTCCGTCCATGGCACTAACAAGCTCTGCCTCTCAGCAAGATCAATGCAAGCTGCCAGCAAATGAGAGGTCCGCACCTGATGGTGGAATATGACGTCACATGCGGGCCTCTGGCTGGCAGATTGCATTGATCTTGCTGAGCAACAGAGGTTGAGCAGCGACTGGAGGAAGTCATAGCACAGCGGTGGCCAGAAGTCAGCACAGCGGGGACCGTGGCGGCCCCCTGCACTGGAGCGGTGCATCATTAAAGTGAGAAAAGTGTGAGAGTGTGTAAGAGGGTGAGTGTGTAAGAGGGTAAGAGAATGAGTGTGTAAGAGGGTAAGAGGGTGAGTGTGTAAGAGGGTGAGTGTGTAAGAGGGTGAGTGTGTAAGAGGGTGAGTGTGTAAGAGGGTAAGAGGGTGAGTGTGTAAGAGGGTGAGTGTGTAAGAGGGTGAGGATATATGTATAAGAAAGTTGTGTGTGAGGTGTGTAAGAGTTTCAATGTGTGTATGAGTGTGTGTGTGGGGGTTTGTGTGTGAGGGTGTGTGTGAGTGTGAATGAGTGTGTATGTGAGTGTATATAAAGAAGGTAAAACAGGATGGGGGCATCACTATAAAAGTAGATCAGGATGGGGAACATCAGTACAAAAAGGGTCCAGGATGGGGGACATCACTACTAAAGGGGATCGGAATGGGGGACATCACTACTAAAGAGGATCTGGATGGGGGACCTCACTAAAAAAGGGGATCAGGATGGGGGACATCACTAAAAAAGGGGATCGGGATGGGGACATCACTACAAAAGGGAACCGGGATGGGGGACATCACTACTAAAGGAGATCGGGATGGGGGACATCACTACTAAAGGGGATCAGGATGGGGGACATCACTACAAAAGGGGATCAGGAAGGGAACATGACTACAAAAGGGGATCAGGATGGGGAACATCACTACAAAAGGAGATCAGTGTGGGGGACATCTCTACAAAAGGGGACCAGGATGGATGGGGGACATTACTAGAAAAAGGGATCAGGATGGGGGACCATCACTAGAAAAAGGGATCAGGATGGGAAACATCACTAGAAAAAGGGATCAGGATGGGGGACATCGCTAGAGAAAGGGATCAGGATGGGGTCGTCACTAGAAAAGGGGATCAGGATGGGAACATCACTAGAAAAGGACATTACTACAGGATGAGGACATTACTTCAAGAAGGGGATCAAGATTTGTACTTTACTACATTGAGTAAAAAATTCTGGTATTACTAAAAATATCACTTAGTCCTGCAAGGGATACGGCCCCCGCTATAAATGTTTTTCTATGTGCGGCCCACCAACCCAACCGAGTTTGAGACCCCTGATGTAAAAGCTGAAGATAAAGAGATATCCTGGCTAGCAAAGCTTACAGTTCTTTTTCTATTCCTTTTCCCATTTGGCTTTTTGAGAATCGATTTTTTTCTTCGTTGTTGGTGCCAGGAATATATTTGTCCATTGGAGTAGTTCATAGTATCTCTTTGGAATTTCTTTCTTTTAATTTCAGCAATCCCATTCTCTGCTTTTTCTAATGCTACAAGCATTTTCTCTTTCATAGAAGTATACTCAGGTGTATCTCTATATGGTTCAAGGACAGTGTTTAACTCCTCAATCTCTGATTCAACCCTTAAAAGTTCCTGATCTTCATGCTCCACTATCAATTGCATCAGCTGTAATGAGCTTTTAGATAACACTTCATTCCATGTGCTGAGGAATCCTGTGTATATACAAATGTGTTTTTTTTTTCGGATACGGAGGCCTCTCGGAATGATGTTCTTACTAATGTAAGACTTTAGGGAAGTGGAGTCCCACCATAATTTTATTTCTTCTTTACCAGGTTTCATTAAAGATACCAAATGGGTAGTTGCAACCTTTGCTAAATTTCAGTGGAAACCAGGATATATGTGGTTAAGTTGCGATGTAGTTAGTCTCTATCCGTCAATTCCCCCACGATGTTGCAATGAAATGTCTGGCGGCTAGTCTTGAAAAATATAGCAGGTATGATCAACCTGCTCAAGATTTTATACTTATGGCAGTGGATTTTTTGTTGCGGCACAACTACTTCTCCTTTGATAATGTCTTTTACTTGCAGAACCGTGGAGTGAGCATGGGGGCTAAATTCTCCCCTTCCCTAGCTACCATCGTAATGGGGGTATGGGAAGAATTATATATTGTCAATGAAAACAACCTTTTCCATGCCAGCTTAATATGGTACGCAAGATTTATAGATGATACCTTGCAGGTATGGGGGGGTCCCCATGACTCACTCCGCAATTTTGTTGAGTGTTTAAATGTAAATGATTTCAATCTGAAATGTACCCACTTTTGCGATGTGCATAGAATTAACTTTTTGGACATCACCTTAACCGGTAATATTGCGACAGAGAGGTGGCAGTGTCATCATACAGGAAGCCTACTGCCACCAATTCCATATTAAATGCCACATCACGCCATCCTCAGCTGTGACGACCATCTGCTGTGAGGCCGAGCTGCTGGTAAGGCAGCACCCTGAGAAACCCCGAGTCCCTTAATCCCTATATAGGGATCTGGAATTACAGCGGAGCCCAGGGGGTAGCTGCCTATTATGAGCAGCAGAGCAGGAAGGTCGCCAGGAAGGGAAAAATCAGGACCTGAAAAACGTAGTCAGGAGTCCGAGTCAAAACCGAGAGGGCAGCTGAGGTACAAAATCGTCAGGCTGTAGCAGACTCAAAAATCCAAGCAAAGGTCAAAGTCAAAACCAAGAGGGCAGCTAAGGTACAAAATCGTCAGGCTGTAGCAGAGTCAAAAATCCAGGTAAAGGTCAGAGTCAAAACCAAACACACACTATATCACTGGGGAACCAAGACTATATCTGGCGGCCTGCAAGACAGACTCCAATGTATTTGAAGGGCGCGGTTACCTCCCATAGATTGGAGCTCACAGCCTGATGAGCTCATCCGGACTGCCCCTAGAACTAGGTCAGATGGTTATGCACGACTGGCACCAACCACCCCACTTCTGACAGAAGAACGAAGGATGCGCCTATAAAACACCTTTGCAGGGCCCGCTCCCCTGCAACCAACATCACCCAAAGGAGAAACACGGCGGCGTTCAGCAACAGAGGCAGACGTCGAAGGAGCAGGTCCATATGAGCACATGGCCCTCCTATCACCGGCACCATCAGCCGACGGAATCCATTGCCTCCCAGCGGCCGAGGCAGGAACACCAGCCGCCGAGTCCAATGGCGATGTGACACCAACATGTCATTAAAAACATTCCGATGGGAGAGTTAATCAGAGCCAAGAGGAATTGCTGTGATCAGCAACAGTTCAGAAAGGAATCTAAGCAAATTACCAACAGACTTGTATATCGAGGTTATCCGAAAAATTATCTGCTTAGAGCTTAGAGGATAGTAGACCAAATCAAGACGGAGGATTTAATTGTGGGCAAAAATAAAACAAAAAAATGCCATAATTTTAATCCTTTTGTAATTACTTATAGCCCGCAATATAATGCCATCACAAATATCATTAAGAAATATCTGCCTGTCCAGAATAGGGATCAAAAACTATCCCAAATTTTGAAAAGTTCAGATATATGGTTTACGATTAAGATATATAGATTAGTATACGGTCAGTAAAATAATTTCCCCGAGCCTGTTTCTAATAGTACCCTCTAAAAAGAGTGATACATGGTGTGAGGCGCCGCCGGCATGGTCCCCATGGCCGGGGCGCATCACATGCAGGATCAGGGTATGATCCTGTTCACACTGGGCGGTTTTGTAGTGGATGACACTGTGTGAACTTATCCGGAACACAAGGAGTTAAAAGTGATAGTGTGTGCTGTAAACCTGAAACAGTCATGAGACTAGTGAGCGGCTGTGAGTGGCTCATGAGATCGATGAGGCCCTGAGGAATGTAATGGGTGCTGATTGCTGACAGCCCAGGTGGGTGTGTCCTGAGTAATAGCAGCCCAGCTGGATGAGTCAGTGTGGGAGTGGCAGGCATGATAAGAGCCTGCCAGCTGAGTGATTGGGAGAACTCAGAGACACAGACTTGTGAGAGATTCATTATCATTCTGAGAAAGCAGCCTGAGAGCATGTTGGGCTGGATCATCAGCCTGAGTGCAGAGCAGTGCAAGGCTCTGTGTGCATGAAATGATGGGAGCAGGCTAGCTCTATGCCGTTGCTTAGGACTGAGGTCGTGACAGCTCCTGGAGTGGGGAAGCCGTGGCTGAACCTGGTGGATACTGGTCCGGGCGTGTGGTTGAGACACGTCCGGGAAAGGAGCCCTTGGGGACGCTGGATGAACCCATGACCCAGGTAGCGAGACCCGGATCCGTGCCCGGTAAGAAAAGCAGTTCCTGAATGCTTGTGTGAACTGTGCACCTTGTGTGTAAATCATGCCAGGCGAGCGTAGCCGCGATTAGGTCCAGTGAAGGACCTGTTGAACCTTATAAGTATTGTATGGCTTTTTAAAAGACCCAGCGAGTGAATGTAGCCTTATAGGGGAAGATGTATGAAGTGTGCCAGGCGGGCATAGACTGCCCTTGGGACCGACTCAGTGTAGTCAGTTAAAGATCCTGATGAATCAGAATGTATGTAGCCCTTCGGGAGGTAAATGTATGTAGCCCTTCGGGAGGCGATTTTCTGAAGTGTGCCAGGCGGGCATGGACCGCATTTGGGACCGACGCAGTGTAGTCAGTTAAAGGTCCTGATGAACCAGAATGTTTGTAGCCCTTCAGGAGGTGAATGTATGTAGCTCTTCGGGAGGCGATTTTATGAAGTGTGCCAGGCGGGCATAGACCACATTTGGGTCCGACTCAGAGTAGGCAGTTAAAGGACCTGATGAACCAGAATGTATGTATGTACTAGAGGTCAGATGCAGGGGTTAATAGGGCTCCTATAGTAGGGTAACAGATGGTTGTCCCGGATACTAAGGTTTGCCAATCCCTGTTCTGAACCCAGATGTGCCACAGTCCATGGATGTCTATATGATGGGCTGTGAGCGTGTGAATGGACGTGTGTGGTCCATGGTGGCCTATAGGATGGATCACATATTGTATGTAAGAATCCGGTCAGGCTGGAGTCCTGATTCCGGGGTAGTATGAAGCTGGGGAAATAAAGTCAGGCGGCTGGTTCCGACATTGGGACCCATAGGGCCCATTGAAATGGTAAGTGAGGTATTGTTAAATGTATGTGAAATGTAGAGATAGGCCGGAGGCCGTAGCCACCATGGGAGCGGTTGTTAGAGCTCCAATGGGGACAGAGAGGTGGTTACATGTCCCGGGTTACTATAATCGTTATGTGTAATATAAGTGTTACGTAATGTTATATGTAAATGTATGGTATTTATGTATGGTGTTTATAATCAATGCGATATGTGTCAAACATGCTACCCGGGTTATGTTATTATATGTGAAAAATAAACGGGTAGACATTGGTTAAATTATAAACACGTGTTCTTGTCGTTATGCAAGCGGGCCATAATAAGTGTACTGCTTGCGCCCATGTGCTGAAGAATGACAGGTTTGTGTCTTATAATGGCAGCACGCATAAAATTAATTCATTCATGAATTGCTGTACTAAAAATGTTGTTTATCAAATTGAATACACGACCTGTCAAGTTCAATATGTTGGGTGCACCTCAGGTGAATTAAAAAGAAGACTCTGTAGACACCTATCAGATGCTAATA
This sequence comes from Allobates femoralis, assembly GCA_033576535.1. Taxonomy (NCBI): domain Eukaryota; kingdom Metazoa; phylum Chordata; class Amphibia; order Anura; family Aromobatidae; genus Allobates; species Allobates femoralis. Next base: position 318,563,431 of record JARQOC010000004.1, read on the forward strand.
ACCAGTCAGCTCTAAACATTTCAGCAGTTTCTAAACATTTCCAAAGGGAACATAGTGGAGACATCAGTACCCTCAGGTTTCAGGGGATTGATTAAATAAACAGACATCCGAGGGGCGGGGACATAAAGCGATTACTGCTTCAGAAAGAATCCCATTGGATTTTTCCTCTAGGAACAAGAGTTCAGCACGGACTTCCTATAATACAATACTAGTTCTAATAATGAGACATAAATATTTGAATGAGTTTTTTGTTATTTTTGTATAGGTTTTTTATGGAGATTTCTTTGTATTTTGTTAAACTCTGTAGTATTATATTAAATTATTATTTTTTATCACCTTATATGTCACAGCTGTGCACAAGGGGCGGGACTAAACATGTGCATTTAATGAGAACCCACCCTTGTGACACTATTCCATGAGTAAGACTGTGTAAGTCGAGACATGTTGGCTTGATGCACACCCCACTGTTATATGGAGGTTTTTATATGAGAATAAATAAGCATTCCAGAAATTCTCCACTGGATCTTTTCTTCACTTTCTTTGTATTGCAACAACAACAAAAAACAGAGACAAAAAGCAATTGGACATCATTCCAGACAAATACCCCAACATGGGTTGGACAAAATTGTTGGCACCCTTAACTTAACATTTGGTTGCACATGCTTTGGAATAAATATCTGCACTGATCAATAGATTCCTATCACGATCAACAAGCTTCTTACACCTCTTAACTGAAGTTTTGGTCAACTTTTCTTTTGTAATCTGCTCCAGGTCTCCCATATTTGAAGGGTGTCATCTCCCAACAGCAATTTTACGATCTCTCACCAGGTATTTAATGGGATTTATATAAAATCTCATTGCTGCCACTTCAGAAATCTTTAACGCTTTGTGTCCATTCTTTTTGGGTGCTACATCATAGTCCTGCTGGAAGGCCTAGGACGAAAACCCAGATTTGTGATACTTGGCACTACCCAAAATCATTTGGTAATCTTTAGATTTCAAGGCATCCAGTGCAAGGAGCAGCAAAATTACCCCAAAATATCTTTGAACCTTTACCATATTTGACTGTAGGTAATGTTTATTTTTGTATTCCTCATTCCATTTTCATAAACAGTAGAAGGAGGTGCTTGACTAAAAAGCTCTATCTTGGTCTCTTCTGTCCAGAAGATGCTTTCACAAACAGAAGGATTTTGGCTTATTGACATACATTTTGGAAAAATACAGTCTAGCTTAGTTATGTCTCTGTGTCAGCAATGGGGTCCTCCTGGGTCTCCTGTCACATGCATGTGATTTTTTTCAGAGAAAGGCGCGAGTGTAGCTCCGAATTGGGTAAAAATAAAAATCACCATCGATATAATTTGTTTTAGTTGTTCTTACCTGACGGCGCAGCATGTACACACCCTTTCCACTACTGTCCAATAGGACACGTTTTGCCCAGCTATTAGAATGAAATAAGCAATTTCAAGCAGTATATATGAGATCCTGATCACTCAGGACAAGCACTGAGTCAAAAAAGGCCCAATTATAAGGTTTAACAAATTAGAGAATTAAGAATGAACTAGCAGATTACCTGGTGGATAAGTGAGTACCAAGGACACAAAGGTGGACCTCCTCTCAATGGGCCATTGATGGGACATACGCCATTTCCGACAATTACTATGTAGAGAACTGTCAAAACTGGCATATATCCAACTCCAGCGCAAAAGCCAACAGGGACTTTAATCGTTGATTATAATAAAGTTGTGGTTGGAAACCAGCCGTGCTGCCCCTCACCAGGTCCCCCCACATTATAAGCATGTGCACATAAAATTTTAGTAACCTTTTTTACAGAATAAGATAGGGCACAAGACCCTTCTTGTGAGGCGGGTGTCAATTTCTTACAGACCTGAAATCTAAAACTACACTCTAGACCTGGGCTGAAATATGCTGAAATAGTCACAGGAAAGGCTGCAGCATATATGCACGACAAATCTGCAGCATGCGCACATTTCTAAAAGCTCATTTTGCTGGGAGTTTGTATGCTGTGGATTTGAAACAAATTGACAGGAAAACTCGCGGGCACATAGCAATTTGTAAGGGTAAAACTGACAGGTATAATGCATTGCAATGCTTGAACATTTTAATGGATTATACCAGTGATCAGAGTAATAAAAGTAAATGCCCCACCCTCCATAGATGGACAAAGTAAATAAAATAAAGTGAATAAAAGTAAAAAAAATTTTGTAAAAATAATTTAAAAATAAAAATTAAGAATTACATAACAGGTAAAAATGTAGAATAAAGCGCAATAAAAAAATAAAAAAAGCTATCTAGAATATAGCAATGCAAACACAATATCTTTTCTAGAAAATTGTTTTTATCGTGTAAGGGCCCTTTCACACTTGCGTTTTTTTCCTGATTTGGAAGATCAGGAAAAAACCTGATTCTTACAGTATTTTGCCCATTCACATTAATTTTGCAGGTAGAATCTTGTTGCTTCACGTTTTCTCCTGAAATCATTAAAGAGAATGGGCAAAAAAAAATGAATCCTGTAAGAATCAGGTTTTTTCCTGATCTTCCAAAATCAGGAAAAAAACGCAAGTGTGAAAGGCCCCTAAAAGCAGCAAAATATAAAAATAATATATAAATGTGTTGACACTGTAATCATACTGCTTATCACTTTTACAACACAGTGAACGTCACAACACAACACAAAAACGGAATAAACATAAAAAAAATTATGTGGCCTGTGGGGCAACGGTTTGCTGCATTTGCATGTCGGATGGGGGTGGTTCCCAGCCAGGCACATACCTCCCCATGGGTGTGTCATATTATATAATCTTGTATAGATTGACTTCCTCCTGATCACATGGTCATCTGTGATGCAAGGCTCTATGTGTTTGTTTGGAAGTGGCTGCAAATGACATTTTGCCTGGAGACACATGGTCAGGAGACTGTGTCTCTCAGTGCTTGGGAGCAGGTGCGTCCCTGGAAGGCCAGAGGGACTGTGAACCGAGGCGAGAGAACCTGGGATGGCTCTCTGAGTTCATGAGGCTACAGTCCACTGAGAATGCCCTGCAGGAAGAGGGAGGTTCCCTGCCCCTCCCTTATGAGCTTTGCACACAAAAGCTATTTTCACAGACAGCCCATATCATATGAAGTCCTGTCTGAATCCTGCTTAGAGGTATGGTCACACATAAGCAGGTTTTAAATATATCAGCTAGGGACTGCTTCAATCAGGGTTACCGTGTAGATGGTGAAGCAGCTTACTGTACCTTCTTTGCAAAAAATGTACAAACCAAAAGCCCTGTTTTTGACAACCTTTTTTTTGACAGCACTTGGTGCTAATTTGGATTTTTTATTATAACAGAGTTTTGTGTGATTTTCTGTGCAGATTTTTGCATTCAGTTTTTATTGTACAGTCCACTAGAGTCTGAACCAGACAGGAGTCCGTGTATCCCAGAGAGGCAGCTTCTTAAACAATAGACTAAGAGGTCAGTGGACTCTATAATGGACTAAAGGCCCAGTTACACACACACACATAAGTGTGCAGATTGTTCGCAGATCTCTGGTTGCAGTGAAATCATGGTCACATTGTTCCATTTGTACACGGCCACAAAATGGAAAAATGTGTCCATGATTTCACTGCAACCAGAGATCTGCGAACAATCTCTGCACAATTATATGTGTGTGTAACTGGGCCTTTAGTGTGATATGCTATATGTGCACACCCGCCCTGGGGACAGACCAATGGTTCGTAATAAGTTATGTTGATGTTTATGAACTATGCTTTAGCGGTGTATCAGGTCTTAATAAACCAGCTGGACTGATTTAAACATGAGAATGTTCCTAAGAGCTTTACTTCTGCTGCCAAAAGTGTATCCCTCAGTACCCTCAGTAAGTGCTACCACACATTTGGTGGAGAATGCAGGCAGTGCAGCCTGATAGCTAGCAGCAACGGTAGAGATGCACTAGTATGGATTCAGCAACACTGCAGCATGGTTGCTAGCGGCAACGACACAGGAGGAACACGTGGATAAAGCATCTGGCTTTAACTCGGTGGACTTAAGACGTTGTCATCGCGCTCAAACAAGGTTTACTGCGGCTCGTGGGGCCACAAAATTGTTTTGGAGAGAGCTGTGCAGAGTGCCGGGTGTGAATAGTGTACAGCGATGGCCATAAGTGGAGCGTATTCTCAGATGAAATGGAGAAGGGGTTGGATGACCAACTGCAAGTGATCTTCAGCAAAATGGCATTTCCCGAAGAAATGCAGGAGCTGATAAAAACAAGCGTGAAGGGAGCAGCAAATGAAAGTGAAGCTAATGAGTGTTTAAAGTGCCTGCTACAATTGCAGCAGCAAGTATGTGAGAAGCAGCAACAGGCATATGTGAAGCAGCAACAGGAGCTGCAGCAGAAACATCAGGAGATGATGCGAGAACAGAAGGAGCTGTTGGCACACTACGTAATAGCAGCAGCAGACCATTCCATGAGCGGGGTTACCCAAAAGGTGGCGGAGACCCAAAAATCATGGTTGCCCAAAAGGGGGTGGAGACTCATAAATGGGTGGTTGCTCAAAAGGGGGCAGAAAACCCAAAAGGGCGGAGCATACCAAATCAAAAGGGGTTGATTGTAAAATGTGTAAAAACAAGTTGGTACCATGTAAATGTGACATTCTAGTGTTAGGGGTGACCAAAGAAAATGGTGGGAATCCCCAACTTAGAGACATGATAGTTAAATTAGAAAATGACTGTTGATAACAGGGCAAGATCCAGAAGAAGGAGTCGACATCAAAGTGGGAGGTATCTTTTTGGTGCACAACAACATGGGGAGTGAAACAGACTCCAGAGCTGACTGTGACACTACCAAAGTAGAAAGGGAGTGCAGTCAGGAAGAGTCAAACAAGGTGAGAAAGTCCCCCTCTCGTCGTTGAAGGCTCGAGACTAACAAAGAAGTTGCTCATGTAGCAATTGCTGAAAATATAAATTAAGAAAATGCTGTGTGCCTCTATTACAAGTGTGGATCCTCCTTCAGATGCAGAGGAGATCAGGAAAGAAGAAGAGGTGATGTTGCCAGTAGCAACCTCCAGTGCACTGACATACAGCAATGAAGACAAGGAGAAAGAGCCAGCCAAGAAGTCAGTAGGGGTGTTGTCTCCATTGTCTGAACAGGTAGCTGAAGGATTATTAGCAGAAAACTTCATAGAAGTACATGGCACCATAGTCAAGAACGTAGAAGACTCCAGAGACTCTGAGGTTGAAGAGCTGGAGGGCGTGAAACCTTCTGAAGCTGACACCCATGAAATGCAAGATACGGTTGGAGGTGAGGCTGCCGGTACCCAAAGAGGGTTGAAGGCAATGCTGTGAGAACCAAGGTGAAGACCAAGACTGCAAAAGTGGAAGAACCCATGGAATAGGGAGGTATGTAGCGTATACCTCGAATAATGTGAGCTTGGCTGATTCAGTGGATGTGAGAGCCAAGATAAGGGAGCTCAAGGAGATGCTGCAAGTCCATTTGAAGCAAGAGAAGCTTCAGAGACTGTCTATCAAGAGCTGAGTGGGTGCATTGGAGATGGAGAAAGTCTGAGAGAACTCTGTTGGAAAAGCAGTTGAAGCAGGAAGAGTTTCAGAGACGGGCTGCTGAGAGGCGAGTACCAGAGCTACAGGAAGACGTTTCAGAGCTCAAAGGTCACCTGGCAACGTGCCAGTCAATGAACGAGGTCACCTTGGAGAAGGTGGAGCAACAAGTGTCCCTCCTGGTCAAACAGGGTAAAGAAGCTAAAAGTCAGTTGGCTCTGAGACCTGAGCCAGACGATCGTTTGAAGACCACCGATTAGACAGAAACTTCTCTGAACAAATGCCTTGTAGACGTACCCGAAGACTTGAGAAATTGCACCAGAGAGTCAGTGCATGAAGAGTTTGAGAAGTTTGTGGGAGCCTGTAAAGTGTACTTGACCTCTGAAGCTTAACAGCTGGTGGTCCTGTCCACAACTGAAGTCACAGTGAAGAGGGTGGCTATCCTAAGTGACATGCATTGGTGATGTATTCGAACCAAGTGGATTGTCCGGTTGAAAACTAAAGAAGCCGCTAGACAACTGGAGCTTATGAGGAAAGCTCAAAATCTGCGGGAGGAAGTAATCTATGTGCCTTGTGCTCTGGTGAGAAAGCTCATAGGGAGAAATAGCCATGCAAATGATGGTAAAGTCTGGTGTCATGAAAGTAAGCAGTCCATGTGATCACCAAGAAGGCATACCTGATGAAGATGGTATGGTATTGTTCTTCGCTGTAGGAACGGAAGAAAATCTTGGATAAATATGGATGCTAATTGAGTACCGTGTGACCTACCTGCAAGAAGTGGAACAGATGAATCTTGCAAGACAGAGTTGAGAGACAGCGTCACCTGAGCAGCAGAAGGTGGCAGCCGTCTAAATTGTGAGACTTGACAACGGTGGGGCCCACGAAATAATTGAATGGCCACAGCAGAAGCTAAAGCCAGAAGACACAAAGGGTGTAATGGTTCTCTAGTTGCAAAAGGCGATGAAGATGCCAACAAAGAGATCTCCAGAGATGTCCTGAGGATAGTGGGTGGAGTCCAGTTGGAGGTAGTGAACCCTCCAGTGACTCAAGACTGAGAGGCCCAAACAAAAGACCCAGTAGAGTACTTGACAGGATGGAGTCAGACTTAACCCTAGATACAGAGGCAAGTGACTTGCAATTCTATAATGACAGTTGGGGGCGGGGGAGGTCTGACAAGGTTACGACTAAGAAATGTGACTTGACTAAGTCTGGTGGTGAGTTTTTCCCAAAGACAAAGTCAGTAACAATGACGGAATGTATATATCATGTGTTCAATACCATGTGCTTGAACAGGAGGGGGAGGATATGCTGCATTTGCAATATGTCAGACATGTACCTCCCCATTAGTGTGTTATATCTCATATAGGTTGACTCTCTCCTAATCACATGGTCTCTGTGATGCAAACAAATCCTCTTTGTTTGTTTGGAAGTGGCTGCAGATGCTATTTTGCCTGGACACACATGGTCAGGAGACTGTGTCTGTCAGTGCTTGGGAGCAGGTGCATAACTGGAAGGCCAGAGGGCTGGAGACTGAGGCTAGAGAACCTGGGATAGCTCTGAGTTCAGGAGTCTACAGTCCACTGAGAGTCTGAAGTCTGTGTATCCCAGAGAGGCAGCTTCTTATACAATGGACTAAGGGGCCTTTCACACTTGCGTTTTTTTCCTGATTTGGAAGATCAGGAAAAAACCTGATTCTTACAGGATTAATTTTTTTTGCACATTCTCTTTAATGATTTCAGGAAAAAACATGAAGCAACAAGATTCTATCTCACCAAATTAAAGTGAATGGGCAAAATACAGTAAGAATCAGGTTTTACCTGATCTTCCAAATCAAGAAAAAAACGGAAGTGTGAAAGGCCCCTAAGAGGTCAAAGGACACTATAATAAACTAAGTGTGATATGCCATGTGGGCAAACCTGCCCTGGGAACAGACCAGTGGTTCATAATAAGTTCTGTTGATGTTTATGAACTATGCTTTAACGGTTTATGAGGTCTTAATTTACCAGCTGGACTGATGTAAATGTGAGAGAATTTTCTTATGAGCCTTACTTGTGCTGCCAAAGGTGTATCCCCTAGTACGCTCAGCAAGCGCTACCTCACAGGCCCAAAATGGTATAAATAAAAGCTACAACTAATCCCACAATTTAAAAAAAACAAAACAAAACAAAAAACTATATAACTCTGGTAGAGCTGTGATCATACTGACCTAAGAAATAAAGCAGCTCACAACTTATACTGCGTGGTAAACAGTGTAAAAAGTAAACAAATAAAGCTAATTCTTCAACTGCTGTCGAATAGTTTGTTCTGCCTCCAAAAGATTGCAGTAAGGCTTGGCTCACATTTATCCTGTGCTCTACGTTGAGCATTTACATAGGTGGTTGCATGTAAATCACTCAAAAACCTGATTCAGGAAAAATTCCTAAATGAAAAATCATTGTAAGGCCCCTTTCACATCAGCGTTTTTTTCAAATCGCGGCAGATGCGGTGAAAAAAACGCATCTGCCGCGATTAATGCATAACCGCGACACTTGCGGCACAGTTGCGGCAAGCCCCATGCAATGTCTATGGGGCTTGCGGTAAGGGTGCGGCAGATGCGGCAAGTGCGGTTTCGGCACTTGCGGCAGGTGCGGCGCGAAAAAAAACACTGCTGACTGCGGTTTTTTTTGCGGCCGCACTTGCCGCAAGTGCCAATACCGCACCTGCCGCACCCTTACCGCAAGCCCCATAGACATTGCATGGGGCTTGCCGCAACTGTGCCGCAAGTGTGGCGGTTATGCGTTTAATCGTGGCAGATGCGTTTTTTTCACCGCATCTGCCGCGATTTGAAAAAAACGCTGATGTGAAAGGGGCCTAAGGCTATGTTCACACTATGTGTTTTTGATCCACTTTTTCTTTAGCGTTTTTCTCTTTCAGCTGAAAATCTAGATCAGCTTTTCAAAAAAGACATCATAAATGGATCATCTGTTTTGGATATGTTTTTGCTGCATTTTTTCTGGTGCTTTTTTAGCCCATGGACAATGGTTTCAAAGGGGGAAGCGATCAGAAAAGTGCAGCAATAATTGACATGCTCATTCTGTGTCTAGATAACTTTTCAAGCGAACAAAAGCTCCAGGTCATGAAAGCACAGAATGAACAGCAAAAGTGGAAAACCCATTGACTTTGCTGGAATTCCATTTAAGTGATGCAGTCACTGCATTTTCATTGCAAAAACAGATCCAAAAATAGGATAAAAAACACACAATGTAAACATAGCCTAATGAGACAGACAGACTCACTTTGAAATCCCATCCAGCCTGCGGTCCAGTGGTGTCCATCTTTTTACATGTCTTTTTAGGCGTGTACAAAAGTGCAGTCAACAAGAGTTTTGTGCGTCTTTGACAAGAAGGACTCCGCTGAAGAGAGGCCAAATTAACCTCTTCACCCCCAGGCGGCGATTTTCTGTTTTTCCCTCCCCTTCTTTCAAGTACCATAATGTTTTTATTTTTCCATCAATATAGACATATGAGGGCTTGATTTTGGTGGGACGAGTTATACTTTTGAATAAAATCATTTATTTTACAATATATTGGTAAAGGAAAATAAAAAAAAATTCCAAATGAGATGAAATTGCGAAAAAAGTGCAATTACATGTTTGTTTTTTTGAGTTTTTTATGCACTATATGGTAAAACGGACATGTTAGTATGATGCCTCGGGTCAGTATGAGTTCGTAGATACCAAACATGTATACTTTTACTGTTATCTAAGTTGTGAAAAAAAAATATGTTTTTAAAGAAAAACAATTGCACTTTTGTGTCAATTTCCAAGACCTGTAGCGCTCTCATTTTTCGGGATCTTGGGCTGTGTGATGGCTTATTTTGTGTCTTGAGCTGACGTTTCATTTTTGATCCAATAACTTTTTATAGAAAAAGGTACAGCACAGGGAAAACAATATGTGGCATGCGTATAAAGGACAAATGAGATCTTGAGATTAGAAGCACAGAATAGGCGGTCCCAGTGTCTATGTACCTTAATTAGTATAGTGAACATAAATAAAAAAAACAAATAACCAAAATATAAATAAGCAACAGCCAAGGAACATATTAATGCAACTTAGGGGAAGGGGGGAAGGAGGGAGAGGGGGAATAGGGAAGAGAGGATGGGGAAGGGGAGGGAAAGGTGGGAGGTGCAGGGGTGGGAGGGGTAACCTGACTAGAAACATTATTTAAGAAGGCAAAAGTATAGTTATAACTTAGGAATCGGAATAGCATACAGCTAAGAATACCAGTAAATTCAGTCTTTAGCCCAAGACTCTTTTGAGTGCAAATAAGCTGCCAAAAAGTATTCGTAGTGAAATTGTGTATTAATCCGATGAGTCAGACCTGTGAGAAGCAATGGATCAATTTTGCCACTATGCAAAAACGTGCAGCTGATAGGGTGTGAAAAATAAATCTTCTAAATTCTTTGGTGAATAGGTCGATGTTCATGTTCAGTAGAGCCAAAGAGGGGAAGAAAGAGAACAAAGGGAGGATAAGAGGTTAATGCCTGCCAGCATAAGTTTGAAGCATCTGGGAAGGCATGAGCCACCTGGTCAGGGGTTAAGTACCAGGCCTTGAGCTGACGTTTCTAATGATACAATTTTTGGGTAAATGTGATGTTTGGCGCTTGCACTTTTAGTCCATTACGTAGTTTACCAATCTGATTAACTGATTTTTTATTTTGATAGATTGGGCATCTCTGTATGCGGCGATACCAAATGTGTGTATATTTTTCACTTTTTAACACTTTTATTTTCAATGGCACAAAAGGAAGGTAATTGGAACTTTTGTGTTTTTTTTTTTCATATTTTTAAAAACATTTTTTTCCTTCATTTTACTTGGCCCACTAGGGGCCTCAGTCCGATCGCTTTTCCTCTGTACAGATGGGCTGCAGCACGTCTGTACAGAGGAAAAAACCATCACTTTCAGCTGGTGACCTCACTGGGAGATCGCCAGCAGGAAGTGATTCAGGACAGGATAAATGTGAATTGATCCAGTATGTTCTGAACCCAAATTGACACTGATAGCATGCAAAACGATCCACAATAAGCAAGTCCCCACTCAGGTCTGACACCTACAGTGTTGGCCAAAATTATTGACACCCCTGCAATTCTGTCAGATAATACTCAGTTTCTTCCTGAAAATGATTGCAATCACAAATTATTTGCTATTATTATCTTCATTTAATCTGTCTTCAATGAAAAAACCCAAAAGAGAATGAAGCAAAAAGCAAAACATTGATCATTTCACACAAAACTCCAAAAATGGGCCAGACAAAAATATTGGCACCCTCAGCCTAATACTTGGTTGCACAACCTTCAGCCAAAATAACTGCGATCAACCGCTTCCGGTAACCATCAATGAGTTTCTTACAATGCTCTGCTGGAATTTTAGATCATTTTTCTTTGGCAAACTGCTCCAGGTCCCTGATATTTGAAGGGTGCCTTCTACCAAACTGCCATTTTTAGATCTCTCCACAAGTGTTCTATGGGATTCAGGTCTGGACTCATTGCTGGCCACCTTAGAAGTCTCCAGTGCTTTGTCTCAAACCATTTTCTAGTGCTTTTTGAAGTGTGTTTTGGGTCCTTATCCTGCTGGAAGACCCATGACCTCTGAGGGAGACCCAGCTTTCTCACACTGGACCCTACATTATGCTGCAAAATTTGTTGGTAGTCTTCAGACTTCATAATGCCATGCACACGGTCAAGCAGTCCAGTGCCAGAGGCAGCAAAGCAACCCCAAAACATCAGGGAACCTCCGCCATGATTGACTGTAGGGACCGTGTTCTTTTCTTTGAAAGGCTCTTTTTTTCTCCTGTAAACTCTATGTTGATGCCTTTGCCCAAAAAGAGAGAACATTCTTCCAAAACGTTTTAGGCTTTCTTAGGTAAGTTTTGGCAAACTCCAGCCTGGCTTTTTTATGTCTCGGGGTAAGAAGTGGAGTCTTCCTGGGTCTCCTACCATACAGTCCCTTTTCATTCAGACGCCAACGGATAGTACGGGTTGACACTGTCGTATCCTCGGACTGCAGGGCAGCTTGAACTTGTTTGGATGTTAGTCAAGGTTCTTTATCCACCATCCGCACAATCTTGTGTTGAAATCTCTTGTAAATTTTTCTTTTCCGTCCACATCTAGGGAGATTAGCCACAGTGCCATGGGCTTTAAACGTCTTGATGACACTGCGCACGGTAGACACAGGAACATTCAGGTCTTTGGAGATGGACTTGTAGCCTTGAGATTGCTCATGCTTCCTCACAATTTGGTTTCTCAAGTCCTCAGACAGTTCTTTGGTCTTCTTTCTGTTCTCCATGCTCAATGTGGTACACACAAGGGCACAGGACAGAGGTTGAGTCAACTTTAATCCATGTCAACCGGCTGCAAGTGTGATTTAGTTATTGCCAAAACCTGTTAGGTGCCACAGGTAAGTTACAGGTGCTGTTAATTACACAAATTAGAGAAGCATCACATGATTTTCTAACTGTGCCAATACTTCTGTCCACCTCCTTTTTTATGTTTGGTGTGGAACTCTATCCAATTTGGCTTTAGGACAATTCTTTTTGTGTTTTTTTCCATTGAAGACAAATTAAATGAAGATAATAATACCAAAGAATTTGTGATTGCAATCATTTTCAGGAAGAAACTAGTATTATCTGACAGAATTGAAGGGGTGTCAATACTTTTGGCCAACACTGTATTAACGGATATATGGGGCTTCCACATTACTGAAGAAAAGCTCTGGAAAAGCGCTATGGTTACCCCCAAAAAAAGAAAAACAGCAGAATCAGCACTCCCAAATCCAAATGCCCCCCCCCATCCTTCTGAGCACCTTAATGTGTCTTAGAGTGTGTTTACATCTGCATATATAAAATCGCCTACATTCTCAGCCAGAAAAGTAGGAGAGGGTCTCACCTAGCATCTGTATGTCATTTGAGTATTCTGCAAGCGTGCTTTTGTTTTTTTTAACCACATACAGGTATTATAAATTCAGTGACACACCTGTGGTGTCAATATGATCGCTGGACTCTAGATTAAGGTGTAGGGCAGTGATGGCGAACTCCAGCCTCGAGTGCCACCAACATGCAGGTTTCAGGATTTCTTACATTGCACAGGTGATAATATAATCACTGCATGGTGATGATTCCAACCTCTGTGCAATGCTGAGGAAATCTGAAAACCTGCACTGTTGGTGGCACTCGAGGCCTGGAGTTCGCCATCACTGGTGTAGGTGTAGTTTGTCACTCATGACCCAATATCAACATGGGTTTACGAGAGACCGTTCCTGTCAAACTAACCTGATCAGCTTCTATGAAGAGGTCATTTCCAGACTGGACGAAGGAAATGCAGTAGACGTAGTTTATATGGACTTTCCAAAAGCTTTTAATATAGTGCCACACAAAAGGCAGATACATAAAATGAGAACAATGGGGTTAGGGGAACTGGGTTAAGAACTGGCTCAGTGATAGGAAACAAAGGGTGGTTATTAATGGAACCAGGGGCTGGCTGGCAAATTTTGGCCTGGGGGGCAAGCACACAGCAGTGGCCCATGAGCAGTGAGCTTCAGGGGCAGAGCGGCCTCCAAGACCAACATGACAGATAGCCAGGCGGTCCCAAAACTACTGCTTGACCACTGGCCTGGGGGGCATCTGCCCCTCTGCCCTCTGGGCGAGCCAGCCCCTGAATGGAACACACTCAAACTGGGTCACAGTTAACAGTGGGGTACAATATGGGATAGTATTGGGGCCGCTTCATTTTAACATATTCACTAAGGACCTTGTAGGGGGCATGCATAGTAAAATTTCAATATTTGCAGATGTCACTAAACTTTGCCGGGTAATCAAAACAGAGGACAATTATATATTACAGGATTTATATAAACTAGAAACTTGGGTTGAGAAATGGCAAATGAGCTTTAAAGGGCATAAATGTAAGCTCATGCACTTGGGCAGAGGAAATAAAAAGTATAATTATGTGCTTAATTGTAAAACACTGGGGAAACTATCACTCAAAAAGACCTGGGTGTATGGGTGGACGGCAAACTCACATTAAGTGGCCAGTGTCAGGCAGCTGCTGCAAAGGCTAATAAAATATAGATGCTCATGAGAAGAACATAGCTTTACCTCTATACAAGTCGCTAGTGCAATCACACTTAGAATATTATGTACAAGTCTGGTCTCCGGTGAATAAAACCAACCAAGAGGCAATCAATGGTCCAATGTATCAAAAAGTGCAAAAACATTATTTAACCCCTACACCACCCAGTCTATTTTGACCTTACTGACCTGACCATTTTTGCAATTCTGACCAGTGTCCCTTTATGAGGTAATAACTTTGGAACGCTTCAATGGATCCTAGCAATTCTGAGACTGTTTATTCGTTACATATTGGGCTTCATGTTAGTGGTAAATTTAGGTCGATAATTTTTGTGTTTATTTTAAAAAAAAACAAAAAACGGAAATTTGGCAAAACTTTAAAAAACTTAGCAATATTCAAATTTTGAATTTTTATTCTGTTAAATCAGAGTTATGTGACACAAAATAGTTAATAAATAACATTTCCCACATGTCTACTTTAGGCTGAAGGCACATCATCCGACATCATCCCAGTGCCTCGCACGAGTGCAATGCGAGATAAACTCGCATTGCACCAGGACAAGTGTTTTTCTATCATGTCGGGCACATTGGTGTGCATTTTAAGCACTGAACTCGCAAAGCGAGTTTCAGTCACGGCATGCTGCGACTGCATGCGAGTTGTAGGCACCAGCTGTCAATAGAAAACAATGGGTGCGTTAAAACAACGCACCGTGCAAAGACATATTGCGAGTCTTGCACGTCAAAAACCACACTTCTGGCACACACATTTCAAAAAGTGTGCGGGAAGCAGGGCACACACCGCAGACCACCGGGAGCCAGAGCCCTCAAGCTGCGCAGAGCCTCCCGTCAGACCGGCCCTGCCAGGTACTGAGGCTGTGATCCCGGCTGTGACCTCTGTGACAGCCGGGACCTGTGTGCGGCTTCACCCACCACGCTGCTGGCGGCAGGGGCGGATGCCCGCCCCCTCCTCAGGCCTCCCCCTTCTCCAGATGGCCCCCACCTGTCACTGCCCCCCACCCCCTATGCCAGGACCGGTTTGTAGCTTCACCCGCCGCGCTACTGGCGGCGGGGGCGGATGCCCAACCCCTCCTCTGGCCTCCCCCTCCTCTGGATGGCCCCCACCTCCGATGCCGGGTCTGCTTTCGGGTTCACCCGCCGCGCTGCTGGCGGCGCGGCAGATGCCCACCCCCTCCTCAGGTCTCCCCTCTCAGGCCTCCCATCCCCCGGATGGCCCCCACCTGACCCTGACATTCACTCCTCACCCCTCGATCCCGTGTCTGATCTCACCGCTCCTCGATCCCGCCGGTGTAGTTGCCGCTCTGCTTCCTCTTCTCGCTGGAATGCCCCTCCTCCAGTGCTGCTCCGCCCAGAGGTAAGTACCATATGAAATGAATGAGTGAATGATTGAATGAGTGAGTGTGTTCATGGATGGATGGATGGGTTCATGGATGGATGGGTGTGAATGGATGGATGTGTGCACGCTTGGTTGCGTGGGTGTGTGGGTGCATGGATGTGTGGGTGTGGATGTGTGGATGCATGGATGTGGGATGCGTGGATGTGTGGATGCGTGGGTGTGTGGGTGCGTGGATGTGTGGGTGCATGGATGTGTGGATGCGTGGGTGCGTGGATGTGTGGGTGCTGATGGGTGCGTGGATGTGTAGGTGCGTGGATGTGTGGGTGCATGGATGTGTGGGTGCATGGATGTGTGGAGTGTGGATGGTGGAGTGTGGATGCGTGGATGTGTGGGTCGTGGATGTGTGGTGCGTGGATGTGTGGAAGGTGGGTGCGTGGATGTGTGGGTGCGTGGATGTGTGGGTGCGTGGATGTGTGGGTGCGTGGATGTGTGGTGCGTGGGTGTGTGGATGCGTGGGTGTGTGGGTGCGTGGATGTGTGGGTGCGTGGATGTGTGGATGCGTGATGTGTGGATGCGTGGAGTGTGTGGGTGCGTGGATGTGTGGGTGCGTGGATGCGTGGGTGCATGGATGCGTGGATGGTTGATGCATGGATGTGTGGGTGCATGGGTGTGTGGATGCGTGGGTGTATGGATGCGTGGGTGCGTGGATGTGTGGGTGCGTGGATGTGTGGGTGCGTGGGAGATGTGGGTGCGTGGATGTGTGGGTGCGTGGATGTGTGGGTGTGTGGGTGTGTGGATGTGTGGGTGCGTGGATGTGTGGGTGCGTGGATGTGTGGATGCGTGGGTGCGTGGATGTGTGGGTGCGTGGATGTGTGGTGGTGCGCGGATGTGTGGGTACGTGTATGTGTGGGTACGTGTATGTGTGGGGTGCGTGGATGTGTGGGTGCGTGGATGTGTGGGTGCGTGGATTGTGTGGGTGCGTGGATGTGTGGGTAAGTGTGTGTGTGGGTGCGTGGGTGTGTGGGTTAGTGGGTGTATGGATGTGTGGGTGCGTGGATGTGTGGGTGCGTGGATGTGTGGGTGCGGGGATGCGTGCGTGGATGTGTGCATGGATGGATGTGTGCGTATGTGTGACTGCATGCATGGATGTGTGCACGAATGGATGTGTACATGCGTGGATGATGAGTGGATGGATGGATGCAACAAGGGATCAAGTGTCCTCTTCTAGTCTCAGGGATCATAGTCATGGTGCACTCTATGACAGATCATTGCCATACAGTGCACCATAACTCTGACCCCAGAGACTGTAGGAAGAGGACACTTGATCCCTTGCTGCAATCTCTGGAGCAGAGGCGATCGAGCATCATGGGACCTTCGTTGTGGACTACGTCGGAGGCGATCGAGCGTCATGGGACCTTCGTTATGGACTACGTCGGATCTTTCTAATAAAGATGGAGTCTGAATTTTGTTTGTGTTTTTTTTCCAAATAAAAATATTTTTCTCTGTGTGTATTTATTGACTACTTACCAGAGATTCCTAATGGTGGGTCTAACATTGGCCCAATATTAAGAATCTCGGGCTTAGTGCCAGCTGCCAATAAAAAGCTGGCATTAACCCCTTTATTACCCAGTTTGCCACCGGCACCAGGGCAACTGTAAGAGCATGGGTACAGCGCCAGAAAATGGCGCTTCAATGAATGCGCCATTTTCTGGGAGGGCTGCGGGCTGCAATTCGCAGCATGGGGGGCCCAGAACGCTTGGGCCTTTCCATACTGCGGATTCCAGCCCCTGTCTGTCTAGTTGTACCTGGCTGGACCAAAAATATGGTGGAGCCCCACGTCATTTTTTTTCTAGAATTTGTTCTAGAATAAAAAAAAATATAGGCTTCACTATATTTTTGGTTGCCAGCCAGGTAAAACGAGGCAGCTGGGGGTTGGTGGCAGTCAGTGGCTGCCAAGTTGTACCTGGCTGGACCTAAAATATGCCGAAGCCCCACGTAATTTTTTTTATTACTTCTACCAATAAAATGACATGGAGCTTTGCCATATTTTTGGTTGCCAGCCAGGTACAACTTCGCAGTTGGGGGCTGCAATCCTCATCGTGGAGAGATCCAAATGTTGTGGGCCCCCCCATGCTGCAAATTGCAACCCACAGCCACCCCAGAAAATAGCGCATTCATTGGAGGTGCCATTTTCTGGTGCTGTACCCCAACTCTTCCAGTTGCCCTTGCGCTGGAGGCAATGCTGGTGGCACACAGGGGCTCTCCATACGCGACATGGTGTCCGCTAACAATTGTTAGTGGACACCATGTTGTGTATGGAGAGCCCCTGTGTGCCTAAACATTGGAGCTCCCCCACAAGTGACCCCATTATGCATCTGGATTTGTTCCTTGGAGGGTCTAGTTTCCAAAATGGGGTCACTTGTGGGGGAGCTCCAATGTTGAGGCACACGGGGGCTCTCCATATGCGACATAGTGTCCGCTAACAATTCCAATTGTTAGTGGACACCATGTCGCGTATGGAGAGCCCCTGTGTGCCTCAGCATTGGAGCTCCCCCGCAAGTGACCCCATTTTGGAAACTAGACCCCCCAAGGAACAAATCTAGATGCATAATGAGCACTTTGAAGCCCCAGGTGCTTCCCAATTTGATCCGTAAAAATAAAAAAATAAGATTTTTGTGGAAGAAAAATATTTTTTTCATTTTTACGGATCAATTTGTGAAGCACCTGGGGCTTCAAAGTGCTCATTATGCACTTGAGGGGTCTAGTTTCCAAAATGGGGTCACTTGTGGGGGAGATCCAATGCTGAGGCACACAGGGGCTCTCCAAACGCGACATGGTGTCCGCTAACAATTTGAATTAAATCATCTCAAATTTTAGCTGACACCATGTCGTGTTGGGTGAGCCCATGTGTGCCTCAATATTGGAGCTCCCCCACAAGTGACCCCATTGATTGACAGATGAGTGGCAGCAAATCAGTGCAGTCTTGACACTAGGAGAGGGTGCTAGTCTGTCAGATCGCAGTAGGAATGAAAAAATCTCAATCGCACCACACTAGCACCCCACTAGCACTACACTAGCACTACTACATGCAGTAAACTCGCATCAATATCGCGCTTCAAAAACGCGCCGTTTTGGAGGGATCAGTGTGCCTTCAGCCTTACATCAGCACAATTTTGAAAAAAAAAAAATTTTTGTTAAGGAGTTAGAAGGGTTCAAAGTTCATCAGCAATTTCTCATTTTTCCAGCAAATTTTACAAAACCATTTTTTAGGGACCACATCACATTTGAAGTCCCTTTGAGGAGCATATATGACAGAAGACACCCAAAAGTTACCCCATTCCAAAAACTGCACCCCTAAAGCTACTCAAAACTACATTCAAGAAGATCATTAACCCTTCAGGTGCTTCACAGGAATTAAAGCAATGTGGAAGGAAAAAAATTAACATTTTAATTTTTCCAACAAAAATGTTCTTTTAGCCTTAATTATTTCATTTTCACATGGGCAACAGGATAAAATGGACCCTAAAATTTGCTGTGCAATTTCTCCTGAGTACATCAAGTCCTCATATGTGGTTATAAACCACTGGGTGCGCACACGGTAGGGCTCGGAAGGGAAGGAGCGCCATTTGACTTTTTGAATGGAAAATTAGCTGCAATTGTTAGCAGACACCAAGTTGCGTATGGTGAGCCCCTGTGTGCCTAAACATTAGAGCTCACCCACAAGTGACCCCATTTTGGAAACTAGACCCCTCCAAAGAACGTATACAGATGCATAGTAAACACTTTGAACCCCCAGGTCCTTCACACATTGATCTGTAAAAATGAAAAAGTGCAAAAATGTTCTTTTAGCCTCAATTTTTTTCTTTTTCACATGAGCAAGAGGATAAAATGGATCCTAAAATTTGTTGGGCAATTTATCCTGAGTACACAGATACCTCATATGTGGCGGAAAACCACTGTTTAGGCACACTGCAGGGCTCTGAAGGGAGGAAGTGACATTTTGGAACACAGATTTTTGTTGGCATGGTCTGTGGGTGTAATGTCCTGTTTGGATGGCCCCTGATATGCCTAAATAGCAGAAACCCCCAAAAGTGACAACATTTTGAGTTCACTGCCACGGGGAGCCATGGTGACTCAACAAGTGACGTCACCACTCCCCTGTGGCAGTCTCACGGCGTCCCTGCGGGCAGTGTGATTGCAGACTCTGCAGGGAGAGGACGCTTGTTCTTTCCCTGCAGACTCTGGATGAAGGATTGTGGAGGGTTATGTGGGAGTAATAAAGATGGAGTTAAGATATGTCTGTTTTTTCTTTTAACAAAATTATTTTTCTCGAGTGTTGTATATTATTTACTACTTACTAGACATTTCTAATGGCAGGGTCTAACATTAGCCCGACATTATGAATCTCTGATGAAAAGAAAAAGGGGGAAGGGGAACAAGAGGCGCAATAGTGCCTTATCACTTAGACACTGACAATCCGGTGGTATAAAGGAACCACTCACCTATTTCAGTTGTGCGACCTACAACTGGTATACAGACATGTAGTGTATAATCCGGATGGCTGCTGCTGGACTCCCACCGACCACTTGCACGTGGAATCACACAGTAAAAAATGGGAAAGGAAACGGTGTTCACCAGTCCGCGCTGCCAGGATCCACTTATTCCAGGGAAGAAACTCACGATCAGATGTGATGTGATCAAAGCTTTTTATTGCATCCTGGATGCAATAAAAAGCTTTGATCACATCACATCTGATCGTGAGTTTCTTCCCTGGAATAAGTGGATCCTGGCAGCGCGGACTGGTGAACACCGTTTCCTTTCCCATTTTTTACATTATGAATCTCTGGCTTTTAGTGCCAGCTGCCAATAAAAAAGCCATAATTATCTACTTTATTACCCAGTTTGCCACCAGCACCAGGGTAACTGGAAGAGTCTGGGTACAGCACCAGAATATAGCACCTCTAATGAATGTGCCATTTTCTGTGGGGCTGTGGGCTGCGATTCGCAGCATGGGGAGCCCACATTATTTGGGCCTGCCCACACTGAAGATTCCAGCCCCCAACTGCCAAGTTGTACCTGGCTGGCTGGCAACCAAAAATTTGCCGAAGCTCCACATAATTTTTTTTAGTTGTAGAAATGTTTACAAAAAACAACGTGAGCTTTGCCATATTTTTAGTTGGCAGCCAGGTACAACTTGGCAGCTATGGACTGCCACCCACCCACAGCTGCCTAGTTGTACTTGGCCATCAACCAAAATACAGCAAAGCCCCAAATCTTTTTTTTATAGAAATTCTTTTGGGAAAAAAAAACTTAGAGCTTCGCCATAATTTTGGTCCAGCCAGGTACAACTAGGCAACTGGGGGCTGGAATCCTCAGCATGAAGAGGTCCAAGCATTCTGGGCCCCCTGTTATGATCCAATGACCTAGGAGTAACATAAACAGACTTCACAGAAGTAGTTGGCAACTGTACTGACTGCAGTCCCTGACTAAATACTGCAACTAGAAGTAGCCGTGGGATGTAACTAACCGTGCCCTAGACACCTCAACACGGCCAGAGAAATAGCTACCCCTAAGGATGGAAACAGGAAAGTCCATCTTGCCTCAGAGCAGAACCCCAAAAGAATAGCAAGTACCCCCACAGATATTGACTGGGAAACAGGAGAGGAAAAACACACAGGCAGATAATAGAGTTTAGCAAAAGAGGCCACTCTAGCTAGATAGTAAGGATAGTATTAAAATACTATCAAAAACCTCCAAGAGCAGATAGTACCAACAAATAACCCTGATTCTGATATGACTAGCCGCCCTCTATATCTGCAGGAACTTCTGTGAATCAAACTAGAATAAATAGACTTTAACACCAGCAGAACTGGAAGTTGCAAACAACAGTGAATAGCAGTTCATACCTAAGAAGAAAACTTCCTAACTGAGAGCAGGTAAACAAATATGCAGACTAAATATCAACCCACAACTCAGAGCAAGACAAGCAATAAGCAGATCCTCAAGCACACAACATGTGTGCCACAAAATAACAAAACACCATTCACTTAGCTTGCAAGGATTCATCAGCGCAGGAAGATACCAGGGAGAGATGTGAAAACCTCCAGGAATAATTGCAACTGGCAGAGATTGATCAGCTCCAACCACCTATATGCTCCAATCCGAAGCAGACTGCCAATCATCAAGATCAGCTGAGGAACTCTCCAAAACACAGCTAGCTGCATCACCAACAACAACCACAGGAGGGAGCTCACAACCATAATTCTTCATCAATGAATTCACAATGAGTCCCCCATGCTGCAAATTGCACTTTCTGGCACTGTACCCAGACTCTTCTAGTTTCCCTGTGTCACACTTGGGAGGCCAGGGTTGCAAGGAGTTGGACATAGGGCGTCAGGGGAGCCTACTCTGGCCCTGATACTGGGGTCCCTGGCTCGCACTGATCTCAGAGGCACTTCTAAAGGTGAGGAGGCGAGCCACCAGCCTAAGTCCCTCCACCCACAGACCACAGCAACTTCCAATGGAGATAAAAACAGCAGCATCGGATCAGGGGTGGGGAGCAACTAGCCCAGACACGCCTCTCAGCTCACTTGAGCATAAGTCACATTCACACACAAACATGCAGCAACCTCGCCTGCAGAGCCGCACACTGAGTAGGGAATTAGGCTCAAGTTAACCACATCAGTAGCACCCATAAGCATAAGGCAGCCCATACGTGACACCCTGGTGCCAGTTGCAAACTGGGTAATAAAGGGGTTTATGCCAGCTTTTTTATTGGCAGCTGGCACTAAGCCCAAGATTCATAATGTCGGCCAATGTCAGACCCAGCCATTAGGAACCTCTAGTAAATAGTCAAAAATACACCACAGAGAAAAATCTTTTTATTAGAAAAAAGAAACCACAAACACAAATTCAGACTCTATCTTTATTTTGCCCTCCGACATAGTCTACAACGATGGTCCAACAATGCTCAATCGCTTCTGCTACATCCAGAGACTGCAGCAAGGGATCAAGCGTCCTCTTGTTGCAGTTTCTGGGGTCACAGTGATTGTGCACTGTATGGCAATGATCTGCCATACAGTGCAATATAACCGGGACCCAAGAGACTACAGCAAGGTATCAAGTATCCTCTTTTTGTACTCTCCTGGTTCCCCATGATATGGCAATGATCTGCCATACAGTGCACTACCACTATGACACCACAGACTACAACAAGAGGATACTTGGTCCCTTGTTTTAGTCTCTGGGGTCATAGCAATGATGCACTTTATGGCAGATCATTGTCATACAGTACAGCATCACTGTGCAAGCCCAAGTCACAGAGATCACATGATCTCGGAGACTTCAGGAGGTGACCCAACATTGCTATAGCAACGTCAGGTTACCATGGTGATCGGCTTATTGTAATTACATTACTATAGGCCGATCACTGCCGGGGAGAGGTGAGTGACTGTGCGCTCCCTCTCCCCGGACCCTAAGTGCTGTGATCATAAGATCACAGCACTTAGGGGGTGACAGAGCCCCGGAAGCATGGCGGCGGTGCAGGGCACATGTGCCCGCCGCTGCCCGCTTCTGTTTGTGCTTCTCTACAGCCTGATCTCCCTGCATGGAGACCAGGCTGCAGAAAAGCGATCTGACATCCCGGGCACAGTGATCCACTATGCGATCGCTGTGCCCAGCTGTCAGATCGCTCATGTGCAACCTGATCTCCATACAGAGAGATCAGGCTGCAGAGAAGCGCGGGCAGAAGCAGGCGGCAGGCACATGTGGACCTGCACCCCTTCCATGATGCTTCAGCTGATGATGGGAGTGATCATCAGGTCACTCCCCACCAGCGTGGAGGGGGCGATACCCACCCCCTCCAGCGCTCAAGCCTATGAAAGGGGTTATGACAGCACCTTCCATGGCTGGAGTGACGATCACTGTGATTGACTGTTTAAACAGCCAATCACAGTGATCTTGGGGGCGGGTTGGGGAATCCACCTCCCGACAGGAAACCCTGATGCGCTGTGATAAGAATCACAGAACACCAGGGCCCGATGGCGGTTACTGCGACAACGGGCCGCTGTAACCGCCATGACGTTATACAACGTCATAGGTTGGGAAGTCACCGACTTTTATGACTTTGTAAGACATGGGAAAGAATGTGAGTACAAACAGTAAAAGAATAATTAAAAGTATATAGTGGGACAAATATATAGAGTCTCAAGACACAACACTGATCATAAACATATACACTACTGTTAAAAAGTTTGGGGTCACCCAGACAATTTTGTATTTTCCATGAAAACTCATACTTTTATTTATCAAATGAGTTATAAAATGAATAGAAAATATAGTCCAAATATTGACAAGGTTAGAAATAATTATTTTGATTTGAAATAATAATTTTCTCCTTCAAACTTTGCTTTCGTCAAAGAATCCTCCCTTTGCAGCAATTACGCAAAGCATGGCATTACAAAATGGAGTGATAGCCTTCCTTATTGAAAATTCCTTTTACCTTGTACAAATCTCCTACTTTACCAGCACCAAAGCAACCCCAGACCATCACATTACCGCCACCATGCTTGACAGATAGCATCAGGAACTCTTCCAGCATCTTTTCAATTGTTCTGCATCTCACAAATGTTCTTCTGTGTGATCCAAACGCCTCAAACTTTGATTCGTCTGTCCATAAAACTTTTCTCTAATCTTCCTCTGTCCAATGTCTGTGTTCTTTTGCCCATATTAACCTTTTACTTTTATTAGCCAGTCTCAGATATGGCTTTTTCTTTGATACTCTGCCCTGAAGACCAGCATCCCGAAGTCGCCTCTTCCCTGTAGACGTTGACTCTAGCATTTTGCGGGTACTATTTAATGAAGCTGCCAAATGAGGAGCTGTGAGGCGTCGATTTTTCAAACTAGAGACTCTAACATACTTGTCTTGTTGCTCAGTTGTGCAGCGGGGCCTCCCACTTCTCTTTCTACTCTGGTTAGAGCCTGTTTGTGCTCTCCTCTGAAGGGAGTAGTACACACCGTTGTAGGAAATCTTCAGTTTCTTGGCAAATTATCGCATGGAATAGCCTTCATTTCTAAAAACAAGAATAGACTGTCGAGTTTCACATGAAAGTTCTCTTTTTCTGCCCATTTTGAGAGTTTCATAGAACAAACAAATGTAATGCTCCAGATTCTCAACTAGCTCAAAGAAAGGTCAATTTTATAGCTTCTCTAATCAGCCAAACCATTTTCAGCTGTGCTAACATACACGTACAAGGGTTTTCTAAACATCCATTAGCCTTCTTACACAGTTAGCAAACACAATGGACCATTAAAACACTGGAGTGGTGGTTCTTGGAAATGGGCTTCTATACACTTATGTTGATATTGCATTAAAAACCAGACATTTGCAGTTAGAATAGTCATTTTCCACATTAACAATGTATAGTGTATTTCTGTTTCATTTAATGTTAGTTTCATTAAAACAAAATGTGATTTTGAACGGTAGTGTAAAGGCCACATTAGACGCTTCAATGTTGAACGATATCGCTTAAGCGACCCCGTTTTCTGATCGCTTAAGCGATATCGTTTGTGCGTCGTTGCGTGTAACCAAGTGATCTTTCAACGAAAAATCGCTTGTTTGGTGGAAGATTTGTGAGCAGGACCTCAAATCAAGCGATAATCCTTTGAGCGATCTACTGCATCGTGGTGTATGACACCGCAATGAACGATCTCCCAGTGGCACAGCGTATGCTGGGAGCTCGTATCCATGGTTAACAGTGTTTTGGACCAAAAGACAAACCAATACCCCACAATTTGCTATAGTTTAAAACTAACTAATTTTCCACAATTTCAGCACCTGTCATTGTGGGTTTTATTTGCACTCTTTTTGTTGCTGTGTGTAGCTGGGCCACATAGGTGCGTTTGTTCCAGCAGGTAGCGGTGTTGAATGCCGTAACAGCCCGCCTACTGAGATAGGGGCTAATGTAAGAGGCTGGGCATACATTGTGAAAACCTGTGTGAACTGCGCCCTATATGAAACCCATTGTGTTTGCAGGACAACCAGTGGTCACTCCCTCTGTGAGAAAGGAGGTTGCTAGTGATTGGGGCTGGTGTCTTGCATTCATAGTGCCTTCATTTATAACCTGGGCACAGCTGCACACAGCACTGAGTGTAATGGTGATCTGACCTGAATCTGCTGTGGTAAGAAAATGTATTTTCTATTTGTGTCCTTTGCTCACTTTAGATGAGAATTTAGTGGATAGGACTTGTGACATGTGGGGAGCCGTGTAGTGGCTCACAAGCTTACGTGTTTTGGACCAAAAGACAAACCAATACCCCACAATTTGCTATAGTTTAATGGTAAACATTGCGTTACTAAGCTCTGCATGGCGCCTAGTAACCCGATGTCTACCATGGTTACCAGCGATCTCGCTGGTGAGTCTGCCTGTGTGACAGCTCACCAGCAATGTGAACGATGTTGTTAGCGATCGCGCATGCATGTGATCGCTAACAACATCGTTCATCAAACTGAAGCATCTGACGTGGCCTTAAGTGTATAGCACCACAAAAACTATCCAGATCAGGGCAATCACCTTACTCATGTAATTACATAGACCAAAATGATAATAATAGGTTTAGATTTTTATATATGTATAGCTTTATCGAGGTGGGGACACAACTAAGTAGTATTATATATATTTGAAATGATTTGTATATTAAATTTTCCACACTGCTGCAGCTGAAAGTTATCCAAAAAGTCATATTCTATAATTATCTCATTAATAAAACTACAGGAGTATTGGGAAAATTATAATTTAAAACACTGTCATGTGTAAAATTGCATTAAACGTAGATAGAAATACAAAGCTGTATATGGTGATTTGTACAGCCTGAAATACTGTCATACAATCATCCTATGTATATAAAAGCATGAAGCTGCATGTTGTGGACTTTAACAGAAGAGCTACTGACTTCCACCTCTATATGCCCAGTCTGATTTAATTAGTTAATACTGAATTTGGGATTAAGCTGTTGCATAGATCAATTACATGAATCCCAAATAGTGCAAAGTGTAAAGAATATACATGATAATCTATCCATACATGCTGTTTCCTGGTTGATTACCTTAAATCAATGGAGCACGACCAGCATAGTTTATATGTGCATGCACCCTACGTGCGTTTCGGTTGTGGCCTTCGTCAGGGAAGTGTGGAAGGAGGGGGAAGAGGAGAGTTTGATAGTAGTGGCAAGCCAATCAACGCTCAGAATGGTCACTATAGTGACGGGCGCTTCCCCGAAACTGAACGAAGCCACATCAAGAGATGGGGTCATGGAGAGGAGGAGCTGCGGGTCATGTGACCCGCCGAACATCTCACCATAGACACGCTGCTCTGAGGAAGCGACATGCCAGGACAAGGGAAGTGTCCGTACAGCAGTCAGAAAGAGCTAGACTATATAAGGTCTGTAATTAAGTCCTACACAGTGAAACTAAATCATTGATATATTGGACATCATCATACATGGGGAAACAAAACTATAAAGGAGTAGACATAACAGAGCACTTTAAAGGAGCAATATATAGAAATTAACACCTTAGTGCACCTCAAGGAGAGTCAATTAATAAAGAAATCAAGTTATACATATGGAGATTGTCATTAAAGATAACATCAAATAAGTAAATTGTCTTAACAACAAACATGCAAATGAACCTTCTGGAACAAAACTCAAAACAATTTCCATATAATGATATATAGATCTCTCCAATAGAACGCTTCCCTTGATTCTACATATTCATATAAGTATTTCCACATGCTAGACAATAGCCACCTAAAGGGTGACAAGGCTGTCACTGCAAAAACATATACAATAATTAGAAGTTAAAACCAAATAATAAAAACCAACTGAACCCCATGAACAGAAAGAACTTCATAAAAACGGAACAAAGCTGATGTTCTCATTCAGACCATATGGATGGGCTGTTTTAATGGTCCATATTCATTGTATCTCAAGCTGAGCTAGTCTACACGTAGCTTCTCCACCAACCAAATTCCGACTTACTGCATCAATTACATGCACCTGCAAACCAGAACTTTCTCATGGATGGAAATTTTTGAAGTGCCTGGGAATTTATTTTTAAAGTGGTATCATCTATGGCCTCCTTAGCGGACTCAATACCCAAGATGTGCTGTCTAAAGGGCCCGTTACACTCTACGATATCGTTAACAATATCGTTTGTGCGTCACAGCTTTTGGGGCAGTGAAACGATGTCGTTGCGTGTGACACGTAGATTTAACCAACGATAAGTCGGCTGATCGTTGATCGGAGGTTTATGAACCGGACCATAAATCAGTCGTTGATCGTTCGTTCAAACAGCAGCATCGGCGAGTGTGACACCTTGATAACGATGTCGTTGACGACTTTGCCTATTCAGAACTGAAAGATGTAGGCAACCAAACAACCACAAGTATCATTCCCTTGTCGCGAAATCGTTGCTGCGTCGTTAACGATATCAGTAGGTGTGACACCTCACTAGTGATCATTGAACGTCGTTCCAGCGATCTAGGTCAAGTTGCAGATGACAGTGCAACTACATTCACTGCTATGCATACCTTCTTCGTATCAGGACGCTTGCGTACAAACCAAGCCTCCTGATACACAGAAAAAATGCAGCATGTTGCATTCGGAGGGTGCCGAAAATATACGCATCCAAACTCAACACATGCAAATGCAAGTACCATGCGTCCCCATGTTAAACATAGGGATGCGGTACGCATGCATTTGGCTGCGTTTGCAAATGCTGCATAGCAAATGCAAGTGTGAAACCGGCCTTACATGGACTTTAAGTCTGTGAAGTTTCTTTAGGGGGGTTTCCCCTGTTTAGGCACATCAAGGTCTCTTGAAATGCAACATGGCGTCTACTCTCGATTTCAACTAATTTTGGGTTCCAAAAGTCAAATAGTGCTGCTTCCCTTTGGAGCCCTGTCGTGAACCAAAAAAGTAGTTTTCCACAAATTGTATGGTCCATTTTAGCCTTCTACCCTGTAAAAATAAAATTTTGGGGCTTAAAGAACATCTTTGTGGGCAAAATGTGATTTTTTATTTTTACATTTCAACATTCTAAACTTCTGTGAAGCACCTGGTGATTCAAGATGTTCACCACATATCTAGATAATTTTTTTTCGGGGGTCTAGTTTCCAAAATGAGGTCACTGCTTAGACACGAGGGGCTCTCCATTGTGTTAGCTAACAATTTCTAGCTAATTTTGCCTTTCAAAAGTCAAATGACACTTCTTTCCTTCCGAGCTGAACCGTGTGCCCAAACAGTGGTTTTCAACTACATGAGGTATAGGCATAATCAAGATAAGTTGCACAACAAATTTTCTCCTATTAGGCTAGGGTCACACATGCCATGCATTTTTTTGTGCCTTAAAAAAACGTATGCGATTTTGCATTCATTTTTATGTGTGCCAAATAGGTCTTTTAAAAGGCATCCGAATCTTGTGAGTGATCCAAAAAACGCATTTCAAAAAACGCATGCGTTTTTGGCTAGAAACATATGTGGGATGTCACATGTAGATTTGAAATGGACCAAATCACAAAAACACACCCCCCACCCAATAAAAAGGGGAGTAAAAATGGGGGTGTTGCCCATTGTCATAGAGATAGCTGTTGTCTCAGGTTTGGTGTGTGTGCTCTCAGCTAGTGATGGAGGCCTTGGTTTTTGAGATAGTATTTCTGATTTGGCGACGTCGCCAGCTGAGACTTCAGCGACGCCCTCGATTGTGGGTCCATGAGGTCAATGTGTTGCGACCTCAGCACAGAGCATTCCATGTGCTCTACAATCAGCTCCGGAACTTCCCTCACAAGTTCCAGTGCTATCTGAGGAGGACAATCCCCACCTTTGATGCCCTCCTGGACCTCGTGAATGGAGAGCTGAGTCGCCAGGACACCCGTTGGCGGGACGCCATCTCACCTGCTCAGTGCCTCGTTGTCACACTGAGGTATGTATTGTTGCTCTGTTGGGGGATGTCATGTCCCCACATCATCCATATATGTTTACAGCTGTTCACTGGGTGGGCTGCTCCTATTTTGAGTGGGGATGTGATATTGTGATGTGGGTTCCATGCAGGGTGGATTTCATTTAAATCTAACTGATTTAAATCACAATTTAAATCACTAGTCAGTAAGGCTTGATTTAAATCAGTGATTTAAATCTAAGTTTCTACCTAAACTAGTTCTTGCTACTTTAACATGCAAGTAGATGAAGATTTTTATATTACTTTTTTCTCCCCAGTTTAATAGGTTAATCATTCATATTTGGACACCACTGTTCTGTTGTACTTAGGAAGGAGAAAAATAATCCTGACCTTAATAACAATTTAAATTAGATTTATTCAACTGAAACAATAACAACATTACAGCATAAGTTATTTGCTTAAACAAACATCCATGTTTGTTAACTAATTTGGCTAAACAAAATATATATATATTTTAACAAACTTAGACTGTCAGCCCAGCTGACACATGAAAAACTTAAATACTACTGTCCCTGCTGTCCTCTGTAGCTCACTTGTTGTCATCTTCATCATCATCTTCTTCTTTGTTCCTATTCATAATCTGGAAAAGAAAAACAAGCTTTCCTGCTTTATTGGGTCCCAACCGATTTCTCAATTTAGAATGAATGAGTCCAAAGAATATTCTTTCAACGCCTGCAGAAGAAGCTACTGCTGTTAAAGTGAAATCGTTACTTGAACAGTCTCTAAATCCAAGTGCTTAAGTGACTTCCACCAGTTTACTGGTGTGACCTTCCTTAAAATATCTTCAGCAAACATATATTTCTTGAATGGTTCCCCCTTAGCTCTGAAGTTTATTATAGTTGGCATTAAAGATGGATGATTGCTGGATACCCATGTCATAGCTAACTCCTCTTCCTCAGCACTTAGGTTTTGACCCTGATATTGGATATTGACAATATTTGCCAAAAAATGAGCTGGAGTCAGTGCTTTTCCCATTCGTTTGTTTACTGCTTGTAATTTAATTCTGTCCATGTGTAGTTCTGTTTTTAAGTGTTCACTCAGTTCCTTCCAAATTTCAACAGCATCCGCAATAAAACAGCTATTTTTCTGTATTTTGTTTAAAGCTTGAGAGATGGGTTTCAGGAAGCTCAGCATATGTTCAACATTTCTCTTAAGCCCAATGTTGAGGATTTTGGCCGTGACAGTGCCATCTATTTTATCTCGATTTCTTCACAAAGTGTCATCAGAATAGGCCAGTTTTTGATATACTGCTCAAAACAGTCCACCACAGAGTTCTATTTAACATCTTGTGGGAGCGTTAGCTTGGTTCCACCCATCCTTTTCAGAGCTGCTGCAGCAAAATGATTATTACGGAAGTATTTAGCAATTTCAACAACATTAGCCTTTATTTCAGGAACACTTAAGTCTTTGGCTAAGAGGTGCAGCAAATGAGCACTGCAACCATATGTTATTAGCAGCTTTGTATTCCCTCCCTGCTCTTCTAAATCTCTTCTCATCTTGGATACGTTTGCAGCATTGTCAGTGACCAAACTGCGTACTAGACATTTGAATTTTTGTTCACATGTCGTTATAGCTTTTACTGCCACTTCTTGTAAGTATTCTGCTGTGTGTGCATTTCCTGACGTATCAGTTGTTTGTGCAAGGAAGACTTTACCTTCTTCTGTTGTTATACAAGCACATACAATAGGATCATTGTGGACATTACTCCACCCATCAATACTTAGGTTAACAATTTTACCCTCCAGAGCTTTGCACATTGCTCCATTTATCTGTCATACACTTGATCTAGCAGTTTCCCTGCAACATCAGCTCTGCTGGGTGGACTGTATCCTGGTCTCAGTGACTGAACCATATTAATGAAATGTGGGTTCTCAGTCAGACGGAAAGAAGAGTTCGTTGCATAAATAAACTGGGCAATTTTTTCATCAATCAACTCTTTTCTAATCTGCTAGTTCTTATCACAAACCTATCTATGGTGGTTCCAGGAAGTAAAGGTTTTTTCTTCCTTTTGGGTGATGGTGATATGTGGCTGTGGGTGTCTGATGATGATGCTGCTGCTAATGAAGCACTATCCTGGATGGATAACTCTGAAACTGTAGAACAGGATGATGGTGATCTTGGAGGTGGATAGTTTCCAGAATCCATGTATTCCCCTAAACAAAAAAAGTCAATGTTGTTATTTTATTGTTTATTATACAATTTCTGCTTATTGTACACAACACATCACTGCCCCTGCCCCAAAAGGAATATTTGTTTTTCTTCATAACTGTACCAAATGACAGTAACATGCAGTAATAATAAGAAATATAATTTTTCTCACACATGACAGTTCAGTCTTTAGAAATAGGATTCAATAAAAATGTTTACCAACCTGAAGATCCTGCCTGTTCAGAAGTGTTTCTTTAGTCATCTTCATCACCGCACTTCTCATGATGTTGCCTCATTCGCGCCACCAGGCCTTGCATGTCTTTGTTGCATCATTTGCATTTTGCACGCATGCCTGCCTTACCGATAGGCGAAGGAGCTTCATTAAAATATTCCCAAACTGGGTCTCTTTTACGGCCTGCTGCCATTATAATGGTG